>JANRMT010027041.1:105491264-105585360 GCA_026402145.1 Polypterus bichir lapradei
TATATATATATATATATATATATATTTATATAGAGAGAGAGAATATCCTCTTTGGCAGTTTTTAATAGAGAGTGAGAAGGAGGGAGGTGAGGGGCTACTCTGAAATGTGTCTTTATTAAAAAAAAAGTGCATTATCTCTACTCCCTTCTTACCCAAAAATGAACAAATGCACAAAATACCTGGCAGACTGGTCTCCAATCAGTTTAACAGAGAATGTTGGAATTTAGCAGTTTCTCAGAACATACAGAAAATGTTTCAAGCATTGTTATCAAGATAAAAATTAACCATGTGTCACACACGTGCAAGTAGGAGGCAGCTAAAGGGCCTGAATAATTGTAATTCCTCAACAGACCAGGGGGCGGTGGGGTGCACTGACTGTCTCTCTCAGTTCCTTGCAGACCATTCTTGGGAAATCCCACCAGGTTCCAGCGCCTCTGATGACGTCACTTCCATTCCCGATGACATCACTTCTGTTTTTCCGGACCCAATGATGACGCCACTTCCGGGCCCAATGACATCACCTCCAGTTCCAATGATGGTGTCAATTCCGGTTCCGACAACATCACTTCCGGTTCTGGCCCCAATAATGATGTAACTTCCTGTACTGGACTTCAAAGCCGCCATCTTGCCTCCAAACAATCAGTTCTGTCTTTGACTCAGACCAGTGAACATCTCTGTTAAATTTCAAACCTATTTAGCAGCTGTGGAACAATATATGGGTGGCTGCCCCAAACCTTTATGATGTCTTTTTTCTCATCCTTATCACATGTTTAATTTTCTGAGATTAACAGCTAACTAAGCAAAAATAATTGCATATACAGTGATACCTTGAGATATGAGTTTAATTTGTTCCATGATCGAGCTCGTAAGTCAAAATGCTCGTATCTCAAATCTCAAATTCCCCATTGAAATTAACTGAAATGAGATTAATTCGTGCCAGCCCCCCAAAAAACCACCCCAATTTTTTGTTAAATGTTTTCAACATAAGAAAAATTTATTTATAATGAACAAATATTGTATACAAACAGAATAAAACCTAATACATAAAAGAGAATCTAAAGAAATAAACAGATGTTGGCGAAGCTGATTAGCGTATTGTAATGTTTTTTTCTTTCACTTCACTTTTGCTTAACTTAATTTTTTACTAGTTTTCCTCTTTTTTGCCACACTTTTGTCACTTTCATTATATATCATTTCAATAGAAACCTGTCCAAGGAGCTTTGTTTAGTCCTTCCCTTTAGAATGTTTCTGAAATGAGTTAGGCAAGTGTCATTAAATAGCACCACTGCACGATCAGTTGTAACTTTTTCAGGGTTTCTTTTCAATAAAATCAAGTGTTAGGCAAGCTTCATTAAATAGCGCTGCTGCACGATCAGTTGTAACTTTTTCAGGGTTTCTTTTAAATAAAGTCAAGTGTTAGGCAAGTGTCATTAAATAGCGCCGCTGCACAATCAGTTGCAACTTTTTCAGGGTTTCTTTTCAATAAAGTCAAGTGTTAGGCAAATGTCATTAAATAGCGCCGCTGCACAATCAGTTACAACTTTTTCAGGGTTTCTTTTCAATAAAGTCAAGTGTTAGGCAAGTGTCATTAAAGAGCACTGCTGCACGATCAGTTGCAACTTTTTCAGGGTTTCTTTTCAATAAAGTCAAGTGTTAGGCAAGTGTCATTAAATAGCACCGCTACATGATCAGTTGTAACTTTTTCAGGGTGTTTTTTTTCTTTAAAGCTCAAAACTTTTTCCCACATTGCAAACACTTCCTTTATCTCACTTTGAAGAGATAACCTCCTCCGCGATACCGATCTCCTGCAGAACCTCCGTATGTTGCTGTGTCTGTAGTTCCGTCAACTCCTCTGTTGTCAGTTCCTCGGAATGTGTGAGGACAAGCTCTTTGATGGCTCGTATTTCAAATTTTGGCTCGTAACTCAAGGCAAAAAAATCTACCTAGTTAAGGATCGTATCTCAAAAAACCCATATGTTGGGGCACTCATATCTCAAGGTACCGCTGTATATTAAAAAATAAGACTCTAGATTTTTGTTTCATGTTGGAACTTCCTTAGCTTGCACTGCACTCCTGTTCCACTTGACAAGACTTTAGACTAGAAGCAAAAAGCCTATTAACTGAACAGTTTAAAATACCTCCTGGATAGTGACCCATCACCATGTGTGACACTTACTGATTTTCTTTTTCTGTGCTACCAAAATATTTTACAGTCCTCTATAAAATCCTCACTATCACTTAATGGTTCTATCATGTAACTGTTTCCACATATTAACACATGTACTGCATCCAAATGTAAAACTGTAAATAAAACACAAAAAGTTGTACATACTTCACCAAAATTATAAACAATTACTTTACAAAAATCTGGGTATACGAAGAAGGAAATTTAATCAACCCTTTCTCATTTTACAGTCTACAATGATGCTGAATTTTAAACAGTTATGAAGACCCAGTCTTGGGTAATTTTCAAACATGCCGTCATCTTCACTGTCATTCTTTATCAACCTCATTGCAGCCTGCAGCGTGTCGTTGGGCTAGATGTTTGGTGAGTGGCTGGATGTTTTTAATGCACAATCACAGTCTCAGTCTTGAGTTTTGCCCAAATATCTTTTAGCAATGTTTTCTATAGCTCCAAAATATTGCAAAAGAGTTGGAAAAGCCCAATAAAAATTAAAAGGCCATTCCTTTAAATGTGAAACCTGAAGTTATAACTTGTACAAATACAGTATTTAATGGAGGTGGCATGTCCTATTAGGGTTTTATTTGAGAAAAACTGCAGGTTTTTTTATTAGGCCAAGGAACAGTTAAACATTTTTTCAATATGTGTTCTCATTATAGAAATTCACTATACAAAACTGTTTTCAGAAATGGATTAGCTTCACATGTGGGGGACTGCATTACAAATCTTTGAACATTATTATGATAATCTGAATTCAGTAATTATTCAGTTTTACCAAGACAGTAGATGCTCTTCATTAATTCAAGTGTCACACCACATTGTTTCATTAAATAAAGAAAAAGAGTTTGAGATGAGTACAAATGTTTCTTTAGTTTACTGAATCATTTACATAAACTGATTGAATAAACATAATTTTACTAACATATTTATTTCAGAACATTGCCTGTTTAGGTGTGTTGGGAATTTGTAGGTGTACAGTATATAGTATATACATATCAATACTCAGATACCTATGAATAAAACAACAAAGAATTATTATGATTTTTTTTACATTTAAGACTTACAGTGGTAGAGGTTCAGAATGTAAGTGCTGAGAGAATATAATCAGAAATAAAACAGTATGGTAGATCATTCATGCTGTTTTCTCATCAATGGTAGTTTTATGCAGGATGCCTTGTTTTTGCTTCTGCCAAACTTGAACTTTTCTGCCTTACATTGGCACTGTAAATTAAATTCAAAAAATGGCACTAGAATTACACTAGAACAGTATAAAATATTTCATGAAGTCACATAGATACAAGGCTTAGAATTAAGCTGCTGGACATATCAGTTAATGTATTGTACATTTCTCCAGAATAGGAGTCTTTGGGTCTGAAAAACAAACTTGCCCACCAGCACCAGTTAAGAACCTCAGGGGGTACTGAAGTTATTGAGGTAGCTGTTTCTGGGTGAACAAAAAGGCATTCTTTGTATCTTTGATTAATTAAGTAGCAGAGATAAAGTAATTAAAACCTGTTATAATGCTATCTGGAAAAGGAAAATGTCTTCCTTTAGTGAATACTGTATTGCAGATGTGATTCTTAATAGTGGCAAAGGTTGAGCTGCTAGGAGTTGGACAAAAATGTTAAAAACAAAGCGGTGGTTAAAGACAAAATCAAATACTGGTGAATTAAAAAATGGAAAGTAGAAATGAAAACCCAGGTGGGGAACCATAATCTTTAACAGAGATAGACAATATATTCTTGCAAAAAAAAAGGCAACCATTTCAAGGAAACATAGCAAGCTTTACAGACCAAAGAGGTAGATAGGAATATACAGATGCTTACATTTTGTGCTCATTAAACTCCATCAACAAAGCAGACATAAGATAGTAAAACAAGTATATGGAGCAAAGAAAGAAACTGCAGAGACAAACAGCTCAGGTTGCTGAAAAGCACACAGTATGAGTCAAGCCAATGAGCAAAAATGAAAGAAAACAAAAAAAAACAATCACATGTTTGTCATTGCCTTTCTGGCCAACTGACAAGATTAAAAAAAAAAAAGAAAAAAGCTACAGTATTACTGGACCACCCTCAATACAATATAAGATCAGAACACTCTGCGATCAGTTTTACCAAGTATTTCCCATTTGCACTTTACTAAATAAAGCTGTCAGTAATGCAAGCATGAAAAAAGATTTTACATACTGTAATTCAGAGGTGATTTCATATTACAAAAATACTTTTTTTGATCCCACTTAGCCAATTTATCCCAGACATGGTTTAGGTCAAAGCCTTGATCTCATATATACAGTACAGGCCAAAAGTTTGGACACACCTCCTCATTCAATGTGTTTTCTTTATTTTCATGACCATTTACAGCACTCCATCACTCTCCTTCTTGGTCAAATAGCCCTTACACAGCCTGGAGGTGTGTTTGGGGTCATTGTACTGTTGAAAAATAAATGATCGTCCAACTAACCTGACTTCTGCACAACACAACTGCTGGTCCCAAACCCATTGATAAATCAAGAAATTCCACTAAATAACCCTGATAAGGCACACCTGTGAAGTGAAAACCATTTCAGGTGACTAGCTGTTGAAGCTCATCGAGAGAATGCCAAGAGTGTGCAAAGCAGTAATCAGAGCAAAGGGTGGCTATTTTGAAGAAACTAGAATATAAAACATGTTTTCAGTTATTTCACCTTTTTTGTTAAGTACATAACTCCACATGTGTTCATTCATAGTTTTGATGCCTTCAGTCATAAAAATAAAGAAAATACATTGAATGAGGAGGTGTGTCCAAACGTTTGGCCTGTACTGTATATATTCTTGTTTATCTATGATATACATTATGTTGTACCCTTGTTTGCTGTCCTGTCACATATCCATATAATCTATTTGAATAATACGAATAGATAAAGAATGTTTCCCATAGGACTGTTTTAACTTTTCAAACGTCACACTTGCCGATTCTCCAAGCTTAACACAAAATTTAATGGCACAACGTTGCTCCAAATTCCGCTGTTCCATTTTGCGTGACGCACAACCAAAAACACAACTTCACTAATAGCAGTCACAAAAATCACGTAGTTAACAGAAGGAGTTGAAACTCGCACTGAGCTATGGGAGGGTACTGATACACGTGCTCTATCAAGGACAACAGCGCAGCGTTGCCAGATCGCTTGCAGTGTTGCCAGTCTCATTACTTTTCTGCCACACTTCGTATTTGTATCATGATTAGATTTGTGTGACTTGTCTGCATTGTATCACTTACTGGGTTACATAAAGACTATGTTCAGGTTAATGTTAAAGCTTCTCAGTTGGGAATTTACTGCCCTGAAAAGGACAGTACTTCTCCATTGAAAAGTCAGTGACTAGAACATCTACATCATTCAAAATTCTTTCTTTTTATCATTTATTGGATTTTGGTGCAATATTATATATTTTTTCTTTTGCCTCCATCTTGATCAAGGATAAGGTGTTTTCTCAGTAGCTGTATATATATTTCTACTTGGATGAATTTTTTTTTTTCATTTCTACTTTTTGTTTTTACATCTGTCAAATTTTTTGTGTTTTATGTTTCATTTGTTTTCAATATCTGTAATCATAGCTGATATATTGTAATTTAGGTTCAGTATTCATATTGACCATTGATAGTTGTTCCCTTTCAATATTGTCCCATTTATGTAAATTCTAGCCTTTGGTTCAACAATGGCAATTCTTTATGTTGATATTTTTGGTTTATATTGTAAATCCCATTAAAAATTTACAATAAATAAATACACAGATGCAAAAATTATTTTGTGCATCTGTGTATTTTTATTAATTAACTGAATGTTTGTTCTGACTAGGGAATCCATTCCCGGACGGGTTTATCCATTCCCGGGAATTCGGGAATCCCGCATGTCATTCCTGGGAATCCCGGGCACCCGGGGATGACACAGTGCACTTGTCACAGTTCCGAATCCAGAATTTGTAACAGTTGCACACACATATTTGTCAGACCAGGTCCACTGGACTTGTCGATCAGTCCCACAGTCGATAATAGAACAGAAATCAACCTGAACTGATGTGGTGATTCCAAAAGGAAAAGTCAAGGTGACCAGGGCAGTCGACAAGGGGATGGAAAGACATAGTAGTACCACAATCAAGGGTGCCATCTTTTGCAATGTCAGACGGGAATCCAAGCAGGCAGTCCCTCAACTTTAACAGTGTGTGGTGTCGACAGCAAACCTTGGAACGGTCCTCTCCACCAAGGGTGATGCCAATGTTTCCTTCGAGTATCTCTCACCAAAATCCAGGTTCCTAACGGAATCGGGGAGTCCTTTGATGGAGGATTAGTTCTCCAGGCCTGATTCACCTGTTTGTGGACTTCCTTCAGAGAAGCTCGGAGACCTGTAAGATTGGAAAGAAGATCATTGTCCACAGTATGCAGTGTAACATTACGTATGACCATGCCAACTGGCATGGGCCATCCGGTCAGAATTTCGAATGGCGACAGCCCTAACTGCCGATGTGTTCTTCCCCTTAATCCCATCAAGGCCAGGGGCAGAGCATCAGGCCAAGCTAAATTTGTTTGCTCACAGATTTTAGCCAATTTAGATTTCAAGGTACTATTGCATCTCTCTACTATACCCCCACTTTGAGGATGGTATTTGCAATAATGATGTACATTTATCTGGAGCCAAGTAGTCAATTCATTAGTTACAGAATTCACAAAATGACTACCATTATCAGTCTGCAATTTCTGTGGTATTCCCCATCTTGGAATGATTTCCTTTATCAAAGCTTTTGCCACAGTTTTGGCATCTGCATGTTTGGAAGGGAAAACTTCCACCCATCGGGAGAACACATCAACAATTACTAAACAGTATCGATACCCCTTTGATGGTGTTAATTCAATGAAGTCCATTTGAAGGTGTTCGAATGGACCCATTGGGTTAGGTGTAATGGTGGGACTTACCTGAATACCCTTTCCTACATTAAATTTCTGACATACTGCACAGCGTTTACAGAATTGCTCTGCGTATGTAGAGAAGCCTACTGCTTCCCAATGTCTCTCAACCTCTTGAACCATTGCATCCTTTCCAGCGTGATCCAGGCCATGTGCAATTTTTGCCATACCTGGAAAAGAAGCTTTAGGAAGGAAAGGTTTATTAGTTTGCTTATGGGTCCAAATCTCGTCGGCCAATGATCCTTCCTTAGACCAGTTTCTTCTTTCTTTTTCTGAAGCTGAACTCTGTAAAGAAATGACTAAATTACCGGAATCTCTGTCATCTGTCTGTTGGAATAAAGAAATTAGGGTATTATTATAAGCAGCTTGTTTTGCGAAGTAATCGGCCAATTTGTTTCCTTTACTAATGGGATCTTGTTTTCCAGTATGGGCTTGACATTTAACTATAGCCAATTTTGATGGCTTGGTTATAGCTTCTAAAAGGGATTCGAGTTTTTGATGCTGAATGGGCTTGCCAGTACTGGTCTTGAATCCCCTGAGTTTCCATAATGCCCCATGATCATGGCAAACTCCAAAAGCATATCTAGAATCAGTATAGATAGTTACAATTTTTCCCTCTGACAACTGACAAGCTCGGGTGAGAGCTATCAACTCAGCTGCCTGCACGCTTAAACTTGAAGAAATTCGGTTTGCTTCCAGCAGGTGGTCACCTTTGACCACTGCATAGCTGGTTGAAGTTGTTCCATTTTCCAATCGTAAAGAACATCCATCCACAAAAATTACCTCCCCTGTTCCTAAGGGTGTTTCCTGTAGGTCTGGTCTAGGTTTTATAACTTTAGTTATTTCGTCATGACAGTTGTGGGGCTCCCCTTCGTCTTCAGTTGGAAGAAGTGTAGCTAGATTTAAGGTGGAGCACCTTTCTATGGTAACGTTTGACAACGTACAGAGTACATTTTGATAGTGTATTGCCCTAGCAGTAGTGAGATGTGAGGTTTTAGCCTGTACAAAAATGGAGTGTACGGCGTGAGGCACTTTTACCACTAGGGGGCTCATGAGCACTATATCTGTACTGGCTAGCACGGCCTCTGTTGTGGCTGCTACAGCTCTGAGACAGGTTGGAAGTCCCGCAGCCACTGGATCCAATTTTTTCGAAAAATAGGCTATTGGCCTTTGTTTTTCTCCATGGAGTTGTGTAAGAACTGCATTCATATATCCCCCCTTTTCGTCCACGAACAAAGTGAATGGACGATTATAATCCGGCAGGCCCAACGCAGGCGCAGATAGGAACGCATTTTTTAAGTCACACAGAGCCTTCTCAGCTTGATCATTCCATGCCACCTGATCAGAAAGGGGGAGATCAGGGGTGTTTGCTAAAGTTTGCAAAGGCTGTGCTCTTTCAGTTAAGTTTAAAATCCATTGCCGGCAGTATCCTAGAATTCCTAATGGATTCTAATACAGACATAACCTGTTGCTTTGTAACAGGTCTAGGAAGATTTTGAATGGTGTTTATGCGATCGCTAGAGAGAGCTCTTGTTCCGCAAGAAATGTCATGACCTAAATATTTCACAGTTGTTTGAACTATCTGCAGTTTTGTTTTAGAAACTTTATGGCCATTTTCTGCTAAAAATAATAACAATTTCTGAGTATCATGTGCACAATCTTCTTCCGTAGTACTAAACAACATTATATCATCTACATACTGTATCAGTACACTGTCTTTATCTGGCCAAAAGTCTTCTAAATTTTGAGCAAGAGCTTGTCCAAATACACAAGGAGCCTCTGTATATCCCTGAGGCATAACGGTCCATGTCCAACGGTGGTTTTGGAAAGTAAAAGCAAACCAGAATTGAGAGTCAGGGTGCACAGGAACAGAAAAGTAAGCGTTAGCAAGGTCAATAACAGAGAAATAACGGGCGGACGGGGGTATTGTAGAAAGAATAGTGGAAGATTTAGGAACAATAGGTGCCCTAGGAAAAACTGCAGAATTAACTTGTCGAAGATCTTGAACAAAACGCCATGAACTGTCAGCCTTTTTAACAGGTAAAATGGGGGAGTTGACTGGAGAATATTTAATTGGAATGATCGCTCCACGTTTCACAAGATCGGAATGCACGGCGGAGATGCCAGCCTCTGCCTCTGGAGACAGAGGATACTGGGCGCGATGCGGGCGGAAGGAGGATTTTGGGTAAATCACCAGTGGCTCACAGTGCGCTATCCTTCCATAATCATTTTTCCCCTGGGACCAAAGTGCATCGGGAAGTGAGGAAAGCCAAGAGGGATATGAAGTCTGTATGAAAATGTGGAAAGGGTGGGATGGCATAATGAACAGATTGCTGGAAGGTCATCTTGAAAGAAAACCTTAGTTATCAAATGATCTGAAGTATCAAAAATACCCGGAGCAACGTGCAGCCAGTCCATCCTATTGAGACATTGTTCCACCCATTCCCCAATTTCGACCCAGCGAACGGTGCTAGATTTTGCTAAGGAAACATGGGGAACCGAGCCTCCTAAATAGAAAACACTTTGTGAATATGTGAGGTGCACCGGAGCAGCGGCTTTGGTGGCTGAGAAAAAAATGCAAGGGATATGGAGGGTCTCTGGACTAGTACCTGAAGAGAGAAAAGATTTTAACCAAGGTGTGTCCACTTCAGCAAGGAAGTACTGGGCAGTACAGTGGAGGGTGTTGGGGACTTGCAAGTGGGAAAAAAGACATGAAGGAAAAGAGTGTAGGGCTTTAAGGAGAATTGTGTATGAGGAGATGTTCAGGGTCCAGGCTGCAAAAGAGGGCTTAGTGTGGGGGGGAGGTTTGGCACAGGAGTTTAGGAATAGAACAGTAAAACCCTTGTTCGGTTAGAGAAATAGAGAGGGAGAGCTTAGTCATCAGATCCCTTCCTAACAGATTAACAGGGCAGAGGGCTGATTTAACAAAAACTGGTGCATCAAAGTGGAACCACTGGAATGAAGCTGAACCCGAAGAGGTTTAGATACCAGCAAAACATGTGGTTGTCCAGAAGCAGTAAGCACAGTTACTGTATCATTCGAGGCAGGGACCTTCTTCAGCGAAAGAGTGGAACGAGTAGCTCCAGTGTCAACAAGGAAAGCAGTTTCAGTGCCATTCACCAACAAAGTCAATAAAGGATCTGTGTCTGCATGGCGAGTGAGCAAAGGCAACTGAAGAGAGTGGCTGGGGGTCCCTGCGAATTTCTAGGACCAATAAATATCCTCAAGTTCAGGTAAGGGAGGCGGGGGAGGAAACTTTTGTGGGCAATTGCGGCGGAAATGTCCTGTCTCACCGCACCCATAACAGGCATAAGATGTAGGTGCTTGATCTGAGGGGAGAGGCGGCTGAGCAGACGAAGAATTCGGATTAGGAAGGAAAAATCCATGACCTCTCCCCTGGCCTCGCCCCTGTCCTCGGAAAAATCCACGTCCTCGGCCCCTGCCTGAGGCGGCTCCCCCTGCATAATAATTCATTTGTGCCGCGATTAACTTGGTCTGAGTATCTGATTCTTTTTGCTTAGTCTGTCGTCCAGCATGTTCCGCGTGTCTTTTAACTTCATCAAAAGTGGCACTTTCCCATCCAATACAGGATGTGCGTACCTTATTTTGGATATCACTTCTGAGTCCTGACACAAAAGAAGGAACTGCTGCCTTGGCACGGTCGCCTGGGCTATCTAAGCCAGAATGATTTGTCATCAAGTCCTGAATGCGGTGTGCCCATTCATCTACCGTCTCATCTTTCTTTTGTTTGGCAGCTGAAATAAGGGACCAGTCAGTGCCCTTTTTATATTTTGCGGCTATTGCAGTTTTCACGTGTTCCCATTGGGCAAGGAAAGGACCCTCATTATTTTGTCCACGAGGCAATGCCTCATTCCACTGCCACTGTCCTCCATTATGCTGCCCATGGTTGACAGTAGCCCAAGTAGTGCCCAACTTTCTGCGTAGCACCTGGGTCCACTCGGCCGCACTGGGTTTGTACATGTTGTCTAGTTGCTGCACCTGTTCCACAAACTTCAACCCACCGATTACCTTAGGATCAGGCAATTCGGACACTACATCTTTCAGCTCTTGAATATCCCAGTTACGATGTATCATTACAGTAGTGGGGTTATCATTTCCTGGGGGTTGTGTGGGATCGTGTCGGGGGTTAGGGACCTCAATTAAAGGGCATGAAAATGTGGGTGCTAAAGGTTTAGGGGACTTACACGGGGTAAGGTTTTCAGGGGACTTATCTCGGAGGGTCTTGCTTCTAGTACGTTGTGAAATGGAGGGCTTTTTGTGTGAGTTAGAAGAGCCTCCCATAGCCCCTAACAAGTGGCAGTCTCATCATCCGGATCCGTAAGTGAGGAGGGGTCACACTGATATTGTTCATCAAAGAAATAATCAGTAGCTGGGGCATCGGTAACCACAGGAGACGTTGGGGCAATGATTGAATGTGGCAGTGGAAAGTGTTGTGGGTAAAGTGTTGGGGAAGAGAGAATGGGATATAAAGGGTCTTTTATATCACTCCTCTTCCTCCTTCCTTCAGACTGGGGTCCCGAATCAGCCTGCACTTTCTATAAAGCTATAAGCAGCTCTTCCTTTTCCTTTCTAGTCTTAACTTTTGCAGCTAAAAGCTCATTCCGTTTCTGTGCTGCTTCCAACGTATGGTCTTTAATAACCAATTCCCATCTGTCATACATATCCATCCGTTAAGGACCTCCATTACAACAACCCTGTGTATTTCTGCACGGTATTTTTCTAATTTCCTCTATCTCACTCATATCTCCAGTTCCTTCCACTGGCCGGAATCGGCTCCACCACGGTCCTCTGGACGATCCTCCTTCCTCGAGGAGTCGTCTGGCCGTCTCCTGCCCCATGTTGGGTGCCAAAAACTGTGGACGAAGACTTCAGACAAGACAGCAGGTGGAATCATAAAACAGCTTTATTTTGCAGTGTCACAGTGAGAAAAGTTTCAGAAAAGCAGACAATCAATATGCATGACAGCGTCAGGGCTCTTCTGAACCCCGTCTGTTGGGTGGGGCAAGTTTTTATACCCCTAGAATGCGTGATTTAATATCATTATGAAATGCTGTCAGTCAAACAGTCAATACAATTATTATACACAATCCTTGAGCCCCTTCAACGCCCCTTGTAAAACTTGATTTCTTGGCCCCGTTTGTTATGGCATTCAGATGTAAGCTAAGGGAAAACGTGATAAGGCAGACTTATGTGTGGAATGCTTAGACCTTGAGTCCTTAGGACAAATATTTTTCTGTTTTGCTCAGCAAGGCATGCTTTTACATCAGAAATGAATTAGTACAAGGGAACGAAGAGAACATTCATTTTCCACAAAAGCAATGTCATTCTTACCAAGGTTATATAAATGAATCCGCAAGTCAGTTGTTAGCTACTGTCAGTACTGTCATTTTGACTCTGAACATAACTTTCTTCTGAATATCAGTTCTATCAATATAATAACTAAGATACGAGACATTTTATATTACAGTAAGTAAGATTAAAAGACATAAAGAAGAATGTTAACATAAAACTGGTATAATGTTAGGCTGTTAACTTTAAATCTCATTTTTTCACAAAAATGTGAGTTTTATGTGAAATGCCATAGCATGAAATTAATTTTTGACCATGCATATTTTTGCAACTAATTTAAAATTTAAAATGAAAAGGAAAGTCAATTAATAATGTAATAAAGCACATTAGTCTTATATTCCTTTGTGTGAGTTCTTGATAAGATTTTAAATTCTAATAAATTCTCAAAATTATTTCTTCCATTAATACCAAACAGTAATTTGCTAAACTGCTAAAGAAAATTGAGGCTGTCGTAAGTACAATAGAAATACTTTGGTATGATAAATTATGCAAGTGATTATTTTTCTTTTCCTTTTAAGTTACATTTTCTGCCTTACTTTTGACAAAAATTATACTTCATCTGTAAAATGATATGCCTTTAATAGGACTTTTTTGATTGTCCAGCTACTGCAATTGAAATTATGCAAGTTTAGCTAAATTGAATGAAAAATGTTGGTGTATTGTTCTGAAAGGGAAAAAAAAACCTAAAAGACCTATGCAAAGTCTCAAATTTTACCACAGTAATTTTCAAATGTGGCTTTGACACATAGTTACATCTATGAATAGGTCTGTGCTCTGTACCCAGTTTTCATTGTCTTTTATCGAAAAATACATAAATCACATTTGGCAATTTGCAGATATTATAATGATCAAGAAATATGAGAAACAGAGGAATAGAGTTAACCTCTTCACGTTATTCTCTGGTGAGTGGCCCTAAAAAGGACAGTTGGCATCTTCAGTGCTGTTTTCGCCTGCTACTCAAATGTTCAGCAGCGATACCTGCTCCCAGCTGCTTTGTCCCCTTCTGGTGCTCATGCACGCTGGCAGGCTCCACTTCACCTGGGACAAGAGGTATCCTGCGTGCCTCATATTTTCACCATCTCTCTGCAAGCCAACCCAGGTCCTGGGCCCAAGGAGATTGTGGGTTTGCTTTCCAGGTCCTCCCTGCATGGAGAACACTTTGAGCAGGGCCGTTCTTAGCAGTTTGGGGGCCCTACGCGGTTCAGAAATGTGCAGGCCCCAGTTTGGGGGGGGGGGGGGGGATCAGGGGTGCATATCCCCCCCGGAGCTCAGGAAGGTGTTCTAATAAAATGTCTGGAAAAGGCCTTAGATGACCAGTAGGTCTACATGTACGCTTGTGTGTATGCAGAGTGGTAAAATATTGATTTTGTTCTGGATCTGGTAAAGGCCAGTAATATAGGGATATTTCATGATTTTATGGGGATCTCCCTGAAGGAATCCAAAACAAACCTCTAAAATTAACACTTGCTATAGGGCATTTGGCAAAGTTACGATGGTGTGACAATATTATTAAGGATTTAGGTGAAGATTGCAATTTGGATAATAAATTACCATTGTTAATAAGACTAAGAGATGCACTGAACTGAATTTCCTCAAGACTTTAATTAACGTAAGAAATCTACTTTCCGCACTTAATAATGTGGCGAAGGATTTCCTGGCGAAATCCTTTATCAGTTCTGAATAATCAAGGGTTTGGCCAACATCTTGCTCAATTGATATTAATGCCAAACCATTCAGTCATTCTTGGGTCATGCTGGTCCTCAAATCATCCTTAATTAGCTTGAGCTTGGAAGACCATTACAGGGATGGTCAAAGCAATGCGCAGCGCTATCGTGACATTCGGGAATGAATTTTGCATGCTATTCTCGTATACGAATTGCAAACTTTGCAGAGCAGAAGCTTTTGGTGGAATCAAATGTGCTAGAATGCGCAACTCGGTACACAAAACAAGAACGTCAATATCGGACCCACTAACTGCATCTGTTAAGACCTTGCTGACAGCTTGACAACAGTTTTTCATATCACTTTCACTCATACACATCATGCGCGTGGACTATGTCGACCAAAATAGACGCGTACAGAACGGATAACTAAACTGTAAGCGGTAAACTGTTCCTGTAAGCAGAAAATCAAAATAGCCTACCAGTAACAAGTATGTAAGCTTACAGGAACCGACGACCAAAGACCAAACCAAGTTTGGTAGGGATCAGCTAATGGAGGATGCTCTGGAGGAACAAGGATTAGGATGTAGGGCCTATGTGATATATTAGCTTTACATTTAACTAATAATCCAAATAATAATATAATAAAATGCACCATCCGCCACTGATCCGCTTTGTGCAATGGTTTATCCAGACTGAGCGATCACTATTTATACATTCCCAGTCCCACGACCACGCCCCTGATTCCCTGCCTGCTGCCCCCTGCTCCTACCCTTCCCCTCCGAATTCGACTCAGAACGATAAAATTTAGGATGAGGAGGGTATGCTGTGCCAGGGGCATGACAGGGGCCCCAGGCTCACAGCCCAACAAAAAAAAAAAAATTATAAGTCGGAGCTAGGCCCGGGGGCCCCCCTCACTGTTGGGGCCCTACACGGATGCGAAGTTCGCATATGCCTATGAACGTCCCTGCTTTGAGTAGTGAGAAAAGCACTATATAAATGTAAAGAATTATTATTATTATTATTATTATTATACACTGAATTATTATTATAATTATTATTATACACTGGTTCACTGGTGACAACACATACAAGCCACTGGGCTTCAGCAGGCAGATGTGTGCAATCAAACTATTCTTCTAGGTTCTGTGTCTGCTCCCTCCTTATCTGCTGCTCATGGGCTGTTTTGTAGCCAGCATCTGTGTAGTTATGCCGTACCACCAGCCCCGAAAGCCTGCCGCCACCCGAGGAGCATGTCTCTCTGAGGTCTGGACCCTACACTCACTACAACATTAAACCATTTTGTATGTACTGTATATGGGGTATGGTCAGGAGTCAGAAGTCCTAAAAATGCACATGTGTAGTAGCTAGTATTTTTAAAACAGAAGTCCACCTTTTGCTTTTTATCACAAAAACTTTTTACAGCTTTTTAGAACAGAATTAGTGCCCTATTTTGACCAATATGCAGGTAAAGCATGGATAAAACCAACAACCCAAAAGGGCAAAGCATTTCAAAAGGGAGTAAACACATTTGCTAAACAAGGCAGTTGCCAAAATAATAAATTAGTGTGCTCAATAAGTCAAAAAACAGTCTGAAAAAGATATGCATTATTGTTAAAAAGAGCTTGGCAGCAATTTTTGAACCATACATTTTTGTGTCATTAAACTGATTCACATCTACGTGATAACGTGAATCTCAACTGTAGAAGCAGGAAAATATTTCTATAAAAGACAATCATCTACCAGGGAGCTCAAGTTGATTATAAACAAAACACTTTTAACAAGAAAAATGTTAACACCACACACTGCAATTTCGTGTTAGATTTTTTCTTTCCCGTCATATACTGTATGCGTATGTGAGTGACAAGGTAGAGGAGTCTAACAATCCAAACCCAGACACAACTGAAAAGATCAGTTCAGGTACAAAACGGCCAAACATTGACACAATTATATCATATTGTAGGAAACCACAACAAAATCCTGAGACTTTACGCTCTTTCTCTTTTGACTCCAAATTAACCTGAATGAGAATGACATGACTCTTTTAAAGCTGGACCCAGTAGTGCTTCTAGAATGTCAAAGCCATACTTCAGAAGCACTTCCAATTCAGAACGATAATGGTAGGGAAGTCACTCCCCAAAAGTTCCCTCCAGTGGTTCTGGAGGTTTCAACATGACTCCTTGCTGAAAATACAATTTTAATCCAGTCCTGCGGAACTCCATCCTGAAGCCCTGCTGGAGGTATCCTGCTATACAATGTAGCAGGCAGAATATAAGGTATATTACACCAGCAAGCAGCTCTCCACTGGCTATCCTTATTTCTGGCTTCCGACCTGAGGAAAGTAGCGCCAATCACCCCACTCATATTACCAGACCATCTGTAGCCGACCTTGTAATATATATATGTAGGCAAAGTATTATGATGGTCAAAATTCTGAATTTAAGTATTCAGTAAATTTACATGATTTAGGGAGCCTTTTTGAATAACTTTAGATGTGTTGTAGGAGGGAGGGTGATCATCTTTCATTGAGTTGCATTAAGGTTTTTGTGAAAAGTAAAAGTTCTTTTACAATAATTACCACAAGCAGACAAGGTGGAGCAGAATCATTGCCTAAAATGAAAAAATATCCTCTGCCAGCAAATGATTCTTTAAAAATTTAAAAGGATCAACCATGAAACAGCAGCATATTCCTTGAAGTACTGCACTTTAGAAAATAAAGCAGGAAGAGATATATGTACTGTAACAAATATTGAATATTGATTAAGAGAATAACAAATAGGACCCTACGTCAGCCAGGAGCAGAGGCATATTAAGTTTTAATGCAATTACAGAGTGACGCTTCCCTGATATTGCAACATACCAGGGTAAAATGTTGTAGGTTTGTTTTAGAAGAGAATAGACTTTGCAAGGAAAAATGTATTACTATTCAATTTCTACTTTTTATGAGATGTCTAGGAACCTATCCCTTAGAGAAGCTGGGAATGGCTATATTTCATAGATAGATAAACAGATAGATGGATAGATAGAACTTAATTTGTCCCCAGGAGGAAATTTGGCTTAATACAGAAACACAATAAACAAATAAATGAGCACACATTTTGGTCTGAACAAAGAATATTAAAGGGAAAAACAACTTCTGACCTGGCAGTTCCAGTCACAGTAAGGCATTACACAGATGTATTGCTGACGTATTGCTGTTGGTTTGAAGGAGCCCCAATGGCATTTCATGATACATCTCTGCTGAATAATAAGTTGGCTGAAAGTACTCAGTGTGTCAGAGAGACTGCATACTTTTTTTTAATTCTATTTGATTTTCCAAAAAAAAAATACAATAAGTAACTTAATTGCAAGCAAATAGTAATTAAAATAAATTATAAAATAATTGCATTCCACTTTAATTTTCAAAATTGTTTCTATTTGAAATTTGTTTAATAACAACAGGTAGCTAGAATGCTAAAAGACTTAATAGTATTATATTTGGGTACAAACCAACATACCCAGTTTTTAAACAGTATTATTCTCCAAGAAACAGTGTTTCGTATGCAAGTACACACTTACCCAATAGCTTACTTAAAGAAAGGTTCACCAAATGGCTCAAAAACTCACAAGTAATTATTGAGTTATAAAAAAAAGGAGTTAAAAGACCTCAGGCTGGTTTCTTGATAACAAATAGTAAGACTTCCCTCATGGTCTTCTCACTTGTTTCTCACCAAGCTCTTTAATCTGTTTCCCAAAGGCTTGCAACAGGATCGGGAAGATGTGAGAATCTCCCACTGATGAAAGGAAACCTTGGCCAAAAGAAAATCTTCCCCTTAAGTAGTGTAGTCACCTTAACCTTAGATGAAAGGAGCAGTTTAAAATAGGGACTTGATGAAAGCATCAAAAATACAATAATGAAATAATGAGAGTATTCAAAATAGTAAAGAAAACATTGCAATAAATGAAATACACAAAATGCATGAGAATATTACATCACATCTTAAAAATGTGAACCACATAAGAAAAAAATAAACATAACCCCCCCAAAAAAATCAATTTAATACAATAATGAAACTGTTGATGCATTTAACTCAATCTTAACACTAGAATTACCAAAGCTTACGAAAAAACCCGTAAATCTAGCCCACCTTAAATCTGCTCACACCTCTCTGTCAGCGTCTTTCATCTTGTAAATGTGTCAATAAGCCCAAGTAGCCTACTATCCCGTCCTCCCACTGCCACAGAAAGTGCAAAAACCTCTCTTAGTTCAAGCCTCGTTTATCAGAAAAAATTTTGACATGAAGTGTATAATGTGTAAAGACTGAAGTTCAAATATCAAATAAGCACTTTAAGAAAAGGTACAAATATCTTAATAATAATGTGTTCAACATTTTTTGCATTTCCTGTCATCCTACACTTACATAGATCTTTGTAGACACAGAACACACATGAAATGTATGTGTTCCAAATAACAATATATTTTTTAGCCTATACAGCTCTAGGTACCTAACTCCCTGATAAACGAGGCTTGAACAGGGAGAGGTCTTTGCACTTTCTGTGGCGGTGAGAGAATGGGATAGTAGGCTGCTTGGGCTTATTGACACATTTACAAGACAAAAGATGCTGACGGAGAGGTGCGAGCAGATATAATGTGGGCCGGATTTATGAGTTTTTCGTAAGCTTTGGTAATGTATAATATCTAAGTTTGGTGAAGCATGTTGAAAGTCTATGGTAGTAGACGTTTTATACGTTTTTAAATAGAAACAGTGGATGCATGCATGTGAATGCATGATCACTTTACCTGGAGATTTCATTGACACTCCATTAGGCAAAGTACAATACCTGCACCCACAACAGTATAAAAGGAGAACAGTCCAGGAGGAATATCATATTAAAATTTTGTAACGGCAATCAACCCATAGTTAGGGGGCAGTGTCTGCTGACAGGCCACAAAATGACTGCACTTTTGAGTGGCAGATCAATTACCTGGCAGCAAGCAAAAGAAATAAAATAAAAAGGGCATGCAGGGCAAACTTCCAATAGGGGGTATGGCAGATTGCAAGGAAACACTGTAGGAGCTGCAAGAAAATAGAGAAGCCAGCTTTCCAAAGGCATATATAAAATTTAAATTATTTAAAGTCTTCTTAATGTTACTATACTAGTCAGTATAACTGCTTGAAATATTTACAACAACTACGCATAACAAGTTACTGTATTTTGCAGAAGAATCCAGCAGAGGAGTATCACTCCCAACTTCTGAAGACCACTTGACCATGTCACAACAAAACAGCTTGTTTGCAAGTTCATGGCAGAATCTTGCTATCTGCATATGACGCAAGCAATTAATGAGAAAATGACATCAAGCAACTGCAAATTTTGAAGGAGTATCTGATCCTTATGTAAAGATAGGTCGAGCTTAAGGAAAAAAGGGTGGAAATACAAAGAAATGTTGGGTTCATTAAAGAAAATAACTGAAAAGTTTAAAATCTTAGCAGATATTGAAGAAGAATATGATGGGCATACACACCCAGGCACATATGCTAATTCACCTGAACCTATGATTATAAGCAGCCATGGGAGCGCCATCAATACTAAATATATTTAATTTTAATCCATAAACCCACTGCCATTTGTCCTTTTTGTGTAAAACTTAACTGAGCTATATGCTTTGTAATATGAAAATCAAGGGCACACAGAGTGTTTACTTCTAAAATGTTAAACTATTAAATAAACCAAAAACCCAGGACACTTGTAACACATTTTTTTCATCAAGTATACTTTAAATGAAAAGTACTTATCTTTTCACAAGTGTTTTTCTAGAAATCCAGAAAGATCCTTGTTATAAAAAGTATATACTATTTTCCCAATACAGTATATGATGTTTGTATTCGTGAAGGGTCTGCTTAAACTGAAACATATTTACCTGTATAAATGAGTTTCTGATTGCACATCCTGATGCATTGTTATCCACTTTAGTATTGCCTGGTTGGTCATCCTCCAGTTCTTGTGGTGTGTTGCTATAATGGGTGATTTTGTGTAGTACTCAGCCCATAACAATCATCTTTACACATACTGAATGAAGGGCACAACCTGACTGATGCAATAGCTCTGAAGTACACCTCTCAATAACTTGTGTTGTCTGTGCATGGTCCATGTGGTATCTCTCTTTTGCCATGCTATTTAAAGGGTGTTAAAATGTAGGGAGATTGGGTATACCCACTGTCTATCAAGAGCCATACACCATTACAACCACCTTCTTCTGCCAAGCCTTTGGCATTGCAGTTATCCCATATTGCTATATCTTGTTTAGTGTCCACTGGACCACAATGTTTGTTAAAATTGGTTTTCACTCACAAATGATTTGTACATTTAGGTAAGAACACATTTTTCAACAAACAAAGTTTTGAGGCCCACCAATGGAGGTTTTAATTCTAAGGCAGTATGTCTGCAATCAATAGCACCAATCCAATGGAGAAAGCCAAAAATCAAATAAAAGTCTTCTTTGATTGTCTGTTGGAGTTTTTATAGACAATGGTGCAATGGCTGTCATGACCCTTCAGCTAAAGGTCACTAACAGGCTTACAGAGGGAGTGATGAGGGAACCCACGACTTGCACTTCTATTGCTGTAGTACTAGGGTATTGTACTGTGTTAGACATTATGGATGTAGTGAGAAGTTAAGCAAAATGACACCTTTTATTGGTTAATTAGAAATATTATATCTTGGCTGAAGAAGGGGCCTGAGTTGCCTTGAAAGCTTGCATACTGTAATCTTTTCTAGTTAGCCAATAAAAGGTGTCATTTTACTTGACTTCTCAGTATTTTTATTGCTGAAATACACTGCTGTCGAACTTGTCTGTGCATGGAATTTCATAGTGTATCAAAGAGATAATAAAAATTTTTATAAAGCAGAATATTGTTTATGTCCCACTCACTAACTTTTATAAATATATTTTTTCAGTCATTGTTTGTTTTTGTTCAATCCTGTTGTGTCTCTTCTTCTCTGTTGTTGAATATTTCAGTGTCTCAAAAACACTATGTCCATTTTCTATCTGCTGATACGTTGAGAACTATATGCACTCACCCATTTAAAAGCTTCCTACCAAATTCCAAATTATGTAAATTCTTACATACAATGTGCATTGCTAATATAGATCAAAAAAGGCAGTGCAAGTCTAATAAGCTCTTCTCATCGGCTTTTCCGAAACCAGCTCCTGGTGTCCTCCATTAAGTTTAGAAAGACAAATATATGGATCACATTGGGAAATCTATTCTAGACAAAGTGCATTTCACTTTTGCTTTGCCTGCTGCCATCCACCACAATATTTTTTTTAGAAATTGCACAACAAAAGTACCCATTTCTAATTTCTGAGCTATGTGTGTAGAATTCTGAGGAAAAAAATGAATTTTATCCATTTTGGAATAAGGCTATAACATAACAAAATGTGGAAAAAGTGATGCGCTGTGAATACTTTCCGGATGCACTGTAGATGGATAGATAGATAGATAAATAACACACATCCATGGCTTTCTAACAGTTTATGACAACATATATAATGTTATTTAAGAGTATGTTCTTTGAATATTTGAATGATATTGGTTTGTGTATGATTTTTTTGAGTATAAAAGAAACTAACAAAAACGTAACATTCTCAAATCTACTGGATTCAATTCATGACCATGTGGGCTGATGTCTATCCCAAAAATGCTTAGCACAAGGCAGGAAGACCCAGTGGGATGTGCACAGTCTATCACAGGTCACACTTACCCACAATCACACATCTTTGGTGATGTGGAAGGAAAAATGTAGTATCTTGGGGTAGGGACTGGGGACATGCAGAAACCAGAAGAATGTTCCAAATCTACAGTGACAACAACCTAGTTGAATATAATAAAAAGTTATATTAATTGTTTTAATAGGACATTTTGGATTCTGCTCAGTTGATACTTTGAATTTTGTAGTTGCCTCAGTTTTACAGCAGCTTTTAACTTCAACTGAACAAAAAAGGTAGTATCTACCAGCTCTTACACCAGCTTATATTCTTGGCTTTTTTTCCAAAGCCCAGCTATCCCAAAGGCTTGCACTCCTGTGCTATACATCACTTACAGCATAGGATGGAATCCCAATTAAAAGTTAACTTTTAAGTCTACGTTTTGTCATGATTCTGCCAGAATTGTAGGAGTTATGGTATGCCTCTCCTGTAATCTGTGACTGGCCAAATATACCAACAACTCCTAATAAACACTAATGAAATATTCTGCCCTCAGGTCACCAATTCACAACTAGAATAGACATCCAGCGCCTGCCAGCCCATCTGTTGATTCTGAAAAAATATTTCATATTTGGAAATTCCATAATTTTGAATATTAGAATTCCTAACTTTGAAAACCCAGCAGTGCAAGCTAAATGTCTTTCAGGAGCCAGGTGTTATGATCCTGAGGTTTTTGATACTCACAGAATTGTACGCATTTTATAAATTCTTTCAACTCCGAACTTAATAATTTGCCTTTTTTATGAGTATTTCAGCATTTAGTGTACCTTTTCATAGATGCATACATATTTTCTCTGAGATGTTGCTACGATGTGACCGAAAGTTGTCATGGGTGTTGTGGTGGGGTGTGTTGTTAATGATATTAGGACTTACACTCCATAATGGGGTTTATGGATGGTGTGATGCAAGGAAACGGGTTGCTAAAACATAAGGAAAGCAATAACTGTTTTAGTGATTTGTGTGCTGTTTATCTGTGAATTGTTCTGACAGAAAAAAAAATCCATGCCTTAAACCCTTTCTTTCCCTAACACTACACGTGTTATGTTTTCTATTTAAGATAACAGTGTACTATCAGCAGTGTCCAGATTTCTGGATTGAAAAACTAAACTTTGCAGTATGTCAAGTTATTGCATATACTTTTATTCCATTACGTTCTTGCATGTTATTTTGAGCAGGACGTCCGGTAAGAGCTTTTGGCTTTGGAATTTTTGTATGTTCTTCCTTTATTGGCTTAGACCCCCTAATTGTTTCTGATCTTTATTTTCCCTTTTTTTAAATTGTGCCTGTGTTTTTTGCTATTTTTCACCATGACAAGTACAGTTACAACTCCTTGTGTGTTCTTGTTTTTGTTTGAAAAAGCAGTTTATTTATTTGTCTCTCTATTTTTGTTTCTGGGTATGTTTTATCACAAAGGTGTCCGCAAAAGTCACTTTAGCTTCCAAAGACTCTTCTTTATTGATGGAAAAGTTAAGCCTGGAAATACCTAAATTATTAAACATGTTTTACATGTACACCCTGCAATATTTGCCATTGGTATCCTTTATAAGGGCTAACTACGTTTGTAAAGGATTCTTCTCTAAAGTTCTGAAATGCCTTAAAAATGGCTAAGGGCAATTTAGCCTCAGCTGCTCCAATTGAACCTTTGAATACTCTAAAGACAAGGAGCCTTCTCCCAATTCACTACTTCTGAAAGAGTTTCACCTGAACAAGCACAGCTCATTATATTACTGAATATTTTAATATATTATAATATTTTATTGCTAATGTCAGCAAACAACAAGGCAGTATCGGTGAAATAACACCCAACTTCATTTTAATTGACACATTCAAACTGACACTCAAAGTAAAAATTCTTTGCCTTATTGATTGATTGATTCTATGGGGTTTCTCAATTTTGAAACACCTACACCTAGACCTATTTTATAATCACACTTCATGGCATTAAACTAAGAATGTAATAATCAGTATTATTGACAAATGCTTTTAAGATTATTTAATAACTTTTAATTTGTTTCTTTACTTGTCAATAAATGCTAATTTTAGAACCAAACCTATTCAATATTTAATGAATAATAGTATTTTAAAATGTTATGGACATTAAACAAAATTTCAAAGCTTTAAACTTGGAAACTAATAGATCATCAGTGAAACATTTTCTACTAATATCTATCCATCCATCCATTATCTAACCTGCTATATCCCAACTACAGGGTCACGGGGGTCTGCCGGAGCCAGTCCCAGCCAACACAGGGCGCAAGGCAGGAAACAAACCCCGGGCAGGGTGCCAGCCCACCGCCGGCCGCACACACACACACACACCCACACACTAGGGACAATTTAGAATCGCCAATGCGCCTAACCTGCATGTCTTTGCACTGTGGGAGGAAACCGGAGCGTCCAGAGGAAACCCACCCAAACACGGGGAGAACATGCAAACTCCATGCAGGGAGGACCTGGGAAGCGAACCCGGGTCTCCTAACTGCGAGGCATACTACTAATATGTGAAAGATATTAGAAAGGAAGCTCCCTTTTCAAAACAAAGTGATCAAGGTTTATGAAAAAATTGATTTAATGAAATGATAGACATAGTATTAACAGAAAACTGTAAATTAGAGTTTAAATAGGGAGAATCAAAGTTACAATTGCTGTAAACAAGTCTAAAAGGTGTAATATTTTAAAATATGCATTCTACAAGGCACCAGCTTATTATTTTTTCACATTAATAACCCCTGAGTTTTATTAAGAACTATAGCTAACATGACAAATAAGAAAAGTGAAACGACTGATATAATTTCAATTAATTAGTGGCAATGACTTTGATTTTCTTTAATGAATCTACATATCATTAAATTACAAAGTGAACAAAAGCTTGTAAATCTATTAGCACTCTATCATATCATGTTTTCTGTTGCACTAACTACATAAGTAAATTTAAATTGATAACAGAACAGAAGGTCTTGTGTCCAACTTCCAAAATAAAATCTACTTCTTGTCCTTTTAGATCTAATTTCAACTAGTTTATTGAAAAACTAACCTAAATTAGATGCACAAACATAAGGTGGCATAATTCATAAATCATTATAAATGTCACTTTCCACAATTCTTTCAAAGTAGCCATTGTTATACCTCGATTAAAGAAATTAGATTAAGATCGGGACGTTCTTAAGAATTATAGGCTAATTTCCAATGTACCTTTTAGTATTTTAAGATTTATTGCCATTATAAAAACTTCAAACCAAAGCTAATAATATAAATGAGCTGTCAAACTATTACTACTCATACATGAAAGAGACAGATAAAGCAGCTCCTTTCCAAACAAAAAGGTGAACAAAGTAAATAAATCTTCACCTTGGTATAATGAGGGCCTACAGCTTTTTAAATTAGAAAGCTGTTCTGAATGTTTTTAAGTAGTATAGTCCATTTTCCTTACCTTTTTTTTATATAAAGTTTTGCAGATAAACTGTAACCATAAAACTTGAATCTAGTCCTTAAATATTCTTTATAATAAATTTCAGACTGGGTTTTATCCCGGTCACAACCAAGAAACAGCTTATATCATGCTATAAATAATATTTTATTCTTCTCTGAATCAGAAAACACACACTATTATGCTTTTGGGCTGTTACTTTTAAATTTGATGATAGAATTTTACCACAAGTACATAGACTTGAATTTAGTTGACCTGTCACATACTATTTTTAGTTGATTTACTTATACATATTTTTGATATATTCAAAAGTTTGAAAACACTACTCTCACACTCACACCCACAGTTAGATATGGTGTTCCCTCAGGTTAAATACTGGAACCAATTCTCAGTTCTCTGTGTATATTGGCATTAGTAGATGTAATTCAGAAAGATAATATTAACTTTCACTCATATACTAATGAAACTCAACTCTATAATTTACACAAGTGGTTCTCAAGTATTGAAGCGTCATACTATCAAAACAATACTGACAAGTTACATCAGCCTGGTATTGTTGGCATTCCATAATACAAATGAGCAACTTCAGTGTCAGCTTTAGGAGAGACTAGAAAAATGGTAAGTCCACCAAAGTCTTGTTGTAGCTGCAAATTGCCCTTCTGAGGATAGTGAGCGACCCAAAGCAGTGACAGTCTGTTGGCACTCGGTGCAAGTGGGAACTGATTCAGTGCTGCAGTATTCATAATTGCAACAAATGACATCTTCAGGACTAATGACATGATTATCAGAAGAGCAAAATGAACACACAGAATGTTCTTGTCCTTTAAATGTTTTAGTGCACCTGTCCTATTGTAACTATGCAATCAACAAGGACGAGAAGTACTTGGGCTGTGTTGAGCTCATAGCTGCTATGATTTCTGTAACCTATCAAATATCACTATTTTTCTTCCCGGTCAGGAAGAAGCTTCAGAAAGCTTCATCTACCTATCTCTATTATTGTGAAAAATATGACCAAGAGATTAAAAGAACTTAACAGATGGATAAACAAGCTCAGAAACAAGGGCAGGCAGAGGTCAAAACCACTAAATATAACAAGATCAGCAAACTACATGTTTGTTTTGGACAAAGAAAGAATCAAGGTCAACCAAACTAACCAAGGGTGGAAAAATCCTAACCAAAATCACTTAAGCACACCCATGAAAGATTTATTTTGAAAACCCCAAAACTACTACCTGTGCCACCATCTTTATATACTGTATGCTGGCAGTGATGATATCACACATCACAAGGTTAGGGTCACATGACCAAAACCAGTTGCACAAACCACAACACTGAAGTTAAATATGACCTTACTAAACACCATAATGAATTTATCAAAAAAAAAAAGAACAGAATCATGAACGCATCATGATACATAAAATTGATATTAAAAAAAAGCAAAATTATAACAGTGTATTTAATGAACTGTCCTTTCTTCCACTGCCCCTTCCATGTGGCTCTTCATGCTCTGCTCTGCTTAGGCAATATCAAACGACTATGAATAAACTTAACACATTTAGGAAAACAAAACACCAAATTCCAAAGTGTAAGATAAAGATATCAAGCTATGTGAGACTGAAATGTCTATTTTTGTCAAAACTTTGTGTTTTAATTTTCTTTAACAAACTCCTGTAACAGAGAAATATTTGTCTTGTTTTATTGATAGAGCAATTTACAACTAAGAAAATTACACATAAATCCATCTTCTTTGTACATCAAGATGAAGGAACAGAAGAACAATCAATCAATCAACTGACTACAGTGAATTTTAACACAGAATTTATTAAGAGAATGCTTGATAATATAATAGGCTATGCCACTTGAATTCATCCATTTTCTAAAATCTGTCAGTTCCTTTATAAGAACTGGAGACGGTACATCATTGTAAGCAGTACAATAAAATAATTTAAAAGATAAAATATATTTTAAATTAATTATACTATGTTGAAATCAATCATTTCAGTTTCCTCATGACTGTAAATCTTTTTCAGCATTTCTAAAAGATGAAATACATTTTTCCATTAGATCAGTTTTGCAAATATTGAAACCAGTATTGCTTCTATTTATTATTTCTTTAATTTTTTAAGCGTCAAAGCACCATATATTATAAAAGCACAGTTTGTGATGCTTTTAAAAATAAATTACACTAAGTCAGGATAAATCACTCTAAAAATGTATGTTTCAACCATGGGATCACTGGTGGAAACTAACCAGGCTACTAGAGTTGTGATATAAAAATGCTACCTATTGAGCCACTATAAGACCTTAAAATTTGTTTTAATTAACTAATTGCTAATCCTGTGCCAATGACCAAAAAATTAGAAATGGGAATGGCATAAAAATGTAATAATTAATTTGTGATCAGTAGATGTGTGTAATCTCAATGTTGTTGTGGTACACGGGAGTGCACAAGGATTTTTGTGAGCAAGCAAGGAGACCACAACTGAGAGACTGAAGGATAAGAAATTAATCAAGAGTCAAAAACAAAAGCAGAGTTGTAGCCAAACCTAATACTTAAAAATAAAGCTAACTGTACTAAAGATTTCAAAAAAGAATGGCAAATACTATAATAACCTGCTCATTTATACCGTTGTTTCATTGGCCTGATTGCAAACAGATTATGTGCTCACCACATGTCATGTAAACAATGAAAATTAAATTGAATAAAAATAAAATTTAAGCAAAACATACTATAGACATAGAATGCTGATAATAATAATTAAAAAAAAACTAAAGGGACCAAAACACATTTTAAAAATATTATAATTTCACAATCATAAATAGAAAAGGGGCTTCTCCTAAAAAGGAACGTTGTGGATTTATCCTAATACCAAGATAATAAGCAGGCTCTGCTGCCATGTTTTATGGAGTCATTTTGATGACTGCATACCTCAAGTGACACTGCTTATGTGACCAGAAGTCACAATGGCAATGAAACACAATAGAAGCAAAAAAATGGCAGCATCTATTAAAATGAGTAATATTCATAATATAAAGCTTATACAAAAAGTACTTTAGTTTCATAACACTCAGTGTATTTAAATGGGTACAGTACGTATAAAACGCTTTCACCATCTTGGAAGTTTCATATTTTATTGTTATACAACATTGAACAACAGTGGATTTAATTTGGTTTTTTTGACACTAATCAACAGAAAAAGACCCTTTAATGTGAAACTGAAAACAGATTTCTGCAAAGGGGGTCTACGTTAATTAAAAATATACAACACAATATAAATCATTGCATAAGTACTCAACCCCTTCAAGTCAGCAATGTGATAACTTCCAGGGGGATGAACACTTTTTAAAAGTCACTGTATTTACTTCAAAAATTAATTCAGCAATCCAACTTCAATCTTCAGCATATCTCCTGCCAGCATCTTAAATTTTGTATAACACGGTATTCATCTGTTTATGTGTAGCCAACTTTAAGAAATACAGTAGTCATGAAAATTAGCACAGTCATGGCCACATTTATATTATTTTAAACTGCAGCTTACTTAGTTTGTTAACTTTAATTTTTTAATGTTTTATAAATGTGGTCCCCAACCCATAGGAGTAATAATTAAGAATAATACAAGAATCAAAATGTGTAAGTGAAAAGCAATAGATGACATGTTATCAAATCCAAAACCCTATTTGTATGTGAAGTATATATTTTTATTATATATACCAATTCACGTAGAAACTCATTTAGGCACAATAAAACATACATAAATATGAGAGTGTGAGAGAGAAAATTGGGGTTGGGGAAGGGGTTATTTCCACTACTTTATCAAGTATTTTAAATTTGTTTTGATACTTAGCACAACTTTCAAAAAAATTAAACATACAATTGTTTTGTGTATCTCACAGGCAACAGAAGCAGCTGATCTTTAAAAATGTCTATTTACTTTTACAGCCAGTCATACATTTATATCTGCACCCAGTCTTTAAATTTGATTTTGAGATAAACATGTTAATTATTGATATAGTTCCAGTGTTGCAGAATGATTAATTCTTAAGCATTTTATTTATTGCAATTATAATATTTATAATCATTTATGATACTGGCCTTGGGCAGCTACTCCATAGCATCACTTCATATCATGCTAGGCATCATCCATTAAATTTGAAAGGCAATCCATTTGTCAGTATATTGTGTTCTGCTCCGCATGTTGTTAGCTGTCAGCTATTACTTGTTGAACTGTGCTCCCCCTTCATCTTGTCATTTATTAACACACCTGTCAGTCACGTCCCATACTCACAGTGGTGTCATAAATGTCTAGGAAACTCATGTAAAGCATGTAGGTCCCATAATAAACATTTGAATACAATACACCCCATGTGTCTCATGTAGGCACCCCTTTATCTCTTGTTTCGGTCACGTCCAAAGTGTATCTTTAAGGTATATAAACCCCTTGGTCTGGTTAGTTGTGGTACTCAGCAATTTGAACCTCTGTCTACGCGCTTCTCTTTGTCTTGATCCAACCGTGGAAATCACTTGCCTTATAAGTGTCTTTTAAAGCTTTATTGTTTAATATATACTGTCTTCTATGTATTGCTTTGTAAATCATTCTTTATTGTCTTTGATTGTACACCTGTATATACATGTATGTTTCTTTTGTATATATTTCAGTTTGCAAAGAGGTACATCCAGTAAAAGCCTTCAAGAAAGCTCACCCCTTGTCGTTTTTATGCGGATGTGCTGAGTTGCTTACGCTCTTTGCAGCCGCGTTGCACGAACAGCGTGGAGAGAGACAAAAAATATTGTATAATGTGACTTTAAGACCCTCACAACGGATGCATGTTGAAAAGAAGAGATGCTCATTTTTGTACCTTATAATGGCTTACCTGAAAAGATGGCTGGTTGTGATGTCACTGATAATACAATGGAAATAGTTTAGCTTTTGTATTAGATAGACAGCTTGAGAAATGTAAAAGACAGAAACAAGAAATCTAGAAATACTGAAATACCCATTCCAGCAGAGAGACCAGACCCCCTTAGAGAAAGAAACAGTTATGGTTAGTCTTGAAAAACAGAGAAGTCTTCAGGAACAGAGTTTATTTAATTTATGCATTTACTGCCCTAAGGTGCAGAGAAACAAGTGAGGTGAACTGAATCCTTGTATCTTTGGTCTTTATATTTATATTAAAACACATGTTTTGCATATTATAAAAATCATAGAAAATTTTCATCATACGAAATTCTTAACAGAAATAGAAATATGTGAATTTGATTGCACCTCAGTTTATTTTTAGGATATAAAATGGTCTCATGAAAATCTTGGCCTGGATTATTTAAGTTCAGTGTTTTGATGGTTTTGTCAATAATTATAGATTGACTAAAAATTTCAGTATCATTTTAATGTCATCACCATTCTCATGAAAAAGTCAAAACAAAGGGTTTATGTGGATTTTTAATCTGCAGCCTGCCTTCAACTCTTTAACAGAATTATTCACAATAGGTCATGTTCTCAGACATCCACATCTGTCTTTACAGTTTGAATTTGAGGTTGATATTTCCTGCTGTGGAGTAGAAGTGGTTCTGCCTCAGTGATTTATAGAGAAAGAAACGGATGAACCAGGAGATAACAAATAAAACAGAGTTTCAATGCATCAGGGTCAAACCAGAAAGTCACAAACACTAGTCATCTAATCTAAAATGTTAACTGCAAATCAAAGTCAGAAATACAAATTTCAAAGAAAACTACTCATACTTACTCTTGCTAGGTGTTATTACCATGTTATCACATATTACCAGAAATATAAGCAACAACCTACGAGGTGCCAGTTTATAAAAAGTTACTCTAATGACATTGTCCATGCATCCAATCTCCTGTCGTTGCTCCTTAGAAATTCATCATCACAGCATGGCAAACATACTGAAAACATTTTTTTTCTGTTTTTAGCAAGAATTAGGAAAACAGAAACACTAAAGCTACTGTCTTATGGAAACCTTTAGAAAATAATTAAGTTATTGCAACATCTGAATCAATTTTTATAGCAGAGACGTTCCTTACTAAGACTGAGTTAAATAATCATATCACTATTGAGAAAAAATGCAATAAGTATACAGTCCTCCCAACAAAAGAACTTTCACTTTCTGCACCAGGAAATAGTGGAATAAAGATGAATCCACACTATTAAAATTTGTATTATAAAATCTATCACTTTTTATCATTTTATTTTATATTTCATTATCCTATTAAAAGCCTCACCTGAAAAAAACATGTAATATGGTTGCTACTTTAACTTTCTTCAACATTCACCAGTCTTAACAGAGTCAACGATCATCAGGACAAATTTTTAAATGTCAATGCAAGATGAATGCAGATAGGTAGATAGATAGATAGATACTTTATTAATCCCAAGAGGAAATTCAAATACCCCAGCAGCAGCATACTGATAAAAAACAATATTAAATTAAAGCGTGATAAAAATGCAGGTAAAACAGACAATAACTTTGTATAATGTTAACGTTTACCCCCCCTGGTGGAATTGAAGAGTCGCATAGTGTGGGGAGGGACGATCTCCTCAGTCTGGAGATGATACCGTTTAGTGGATGCAGTGGATTTTCCATGATTGACAGGAGCCTGCTCAGCGCCCGTCGCTCTGCCACGGATGTCAAACTGTCTAGCTCCATGCCTATAATAGAGCCTGCCTTCCTCACCAGTTTGTCCTGGCGTGAGGCGTCCTTCTTCTTTATACTGCCTCCCCAGCACACCACCGCGTAGAAGAGGGCACTCTCCACAACTGTCTTATAGAACATCTGCAGCATCTTATTGCAGATATTGAAGGATGCCAGTCTTCTAAGGAAGTATAGTCGGCTCTGTCCTCTCTTGCACAGAGCATCAGCATTGGCAGTCCAGTCCAATTTATCATCCAGCTGCACTCCCAGGTATTTATGTAGTATAAATGGAATACCTATCAGGATATAATTAAAGGGGTAAATGTGAGTAAACCATAGGATCTAGTGACAATTGTATTTATATTCTAAACTAGCAAAATACCCTTGCTTCGCAGCGGAGAAGTAGTGTGTTAAAGAAGTTATGAAAAAGAAAAGGAAACATTTTAAAAATAACGTAACATGATTGTCAATGTAATTGTTTTGTGACTGTTATAAGTGTTGCTGTCATCAAGGATTTGATTATCATTATTTCTTTCAATCAGGTTCGTATTTGGAGGATGTGTTGTGTTCAAGTTACATTCTGTGTTTGTCAACCGTTGTAAAGATATCAGGTTTCATTCATTGAAGTGATCACCACCCAAATTGGTACTCGTGAATCTAAGATGTTTAACAGGCATTCCCGGTATTAAGTTGTGGATTTGCCTGCGAATATTTAGCGGCAGTGTGTCAATAAACGTAATTTTAACTTAAGCTTTACACCTTGCTTTCCTATTAATATGTCTACAAAGGCTTGTTCAGCATCAGAGGGTTGCTCCTGTCCTACTGCATCAATAAACAGCTTGTCTTCCTCTTTATCTGAGACATCACAAACTGCATGCACGAGTTTACCTTTCCGAGTCCTGCAAACTTTAGCGAATTGCTTCAATTTACCACATTTTTTACACTGTCTTCATTTAGCTGGACATTGACTGTGTGGTTTGTTTCCACAGTAGGTGAACTTATGAATATGCGTGCATGCGTCAGTCTGCTGTCTCAATTGTGTAATGCGTTTTTTGTTCAGCACTCTTTGGAGCTCTTGCATTTTGCCTGCGTACAGCATTCACAGTCAGTTCACGTGAGCCGCTCGGAGTACATGCATCGAAGGTTCTCAGTTGTGCTTGTGCTATCTCGTGCGATCTTGCAATGTCCACGGCTTTATTTAATGTTAGCTAAGACCCGACACTTAAAAGTTTCTCTCACACTTTCGCTGAGTTTGTGCCAAACACTAGTCTATCCCTGACCATCTCATCTTCGTTTGCATAAGCACAGTCCTTCACCCGCGAATATTTAGCGGCAGCGTGTCTATTGGATTGCCGCTGACGGACGGCCTTATATGAGCAGGCAGTCAATTACGTGGGAGGCGTGGTGACGGGTGACGCAACTCCGCCTCACATGGCAACCGAGCTGCAGGCTATGGCTGTATATATGTACGTGAGTAGGTTCCAGTTATGACTGTTACGTGTAGAATTTCGAAATGAAACCTGCCTAACTTTTGTAAGTGAGCTGTAGGGAATGAGCCTGCCAAATTTCAGCCTTCTACCTACATGGGAAGTTGGAGAATTAGTGATGAGTCAATCAGTCAGTCAGTCAGTCAGTGAGGGCTTTGCCTTTTATTAGTATAGATTAAAGGGTAAATATAGTTTTAGTAAGGTAAACTTAGAACAAAAGCAGCAAATCATAAATTGTATAAATTGGGACTGACTTTTAAGTGTGGAGCAAGTTGAGAAGTCGTGGGGCAGATTTAAAAGTGTTTTACATATAATGCAGGACAAGTTCACATCAAAATTTAAAAGCAGTAGGAAATTAAAGCCAAGTGGTGGGTAAATAAGAAGCTAAAAGGAAAATACAAATTAAAAGAGACACATAAGGCATACTGTATAAGACCAGTAACTCCAGTGCTAAATGTAGAGCATATGACAGCATGACTACAATGGTAAAAAGGATATTAGAGAGGCTAAAAGACAGTTGGAGAAATATTGCAAAAAAGGTGAAAGATAACCCAAAGAGATTATTTCAGTATTTTGGCAGTAAAAGATCAAAGTTCAGGTGAAGAGTATTGGGAACAGTAAAGGTGAGCTAGAGTATACAGATAGTGAAATAGAAAATGCTTTAAAGTTGCAGTTTATGGAGGTTTGAATGTCTGTAGAAGTCAAAAACCTCCCAAAAATAATAGTGACTACTAAGGAGAATTTAGTGACTTGGAAATTATAAAGGGAGAAGTACTGCATGCATTGATCTAACAAATCACCACAACCAAATGATATGCCTGAGTGCTTAAGGAATTAAGTGAGTACATACATAAACCATTGGCACATATTTTTTTAATCTCTGCACACTAAGTAAACTCCTAAGGATTGAAGCACAGTAAATATTATAAAGTTATATATAAAGGTGGTCGGGCTGATTCTTGTATATTATGTGCATCACAAGTAAATACATTTAAGCAATTGTTAATAAAAGATTGATCAGCACATGTCTAGAACAGGAGTATCAGCTAATACTCAATATGGGTTCAGAAGAAGAAGGTTGTATTAAAAAAATGTACTGGAATTTTATGAGGAAGCAAGAAAAGCATATGATAAGTAAGGTGATGTTAAAGGTGGTGTTCCTCAAGGTTTAATGCAAGAGAAGCTGTTCTTTACAACATATATAAATGATCTGAACAAGAATATAACCAGTAAGCTGGTTAAGTTTGATAACAAACTAGGTAGAAGGGCATAATGTTGAATCAGCTAAAGTTTTCAAAGAGACTTGGACAGCATGCAGGCTTAGGCAGATTTGTGGCAGACTGTATTTAATGTTAGCAAATGTAAAGTATTACATGTAGGAAGTAAAAATGTTACACTTGAATACATAATGTGAGGTCTGAAACTTGAAAGTATACTTTATGACTTTATCACTATTTACATCAAGACAGTGTAGAGAAATGATCAAGAAAGTGACTAGGATGTTAGATTATACTGTATATCACAATGAATGGAATAGAAGTCAAGAGAGCTTATTCTTATGTTATATAAACAATAGTGAAGCCCCACCTGGAGTAATGGTACAGCGTTGGTCCCCATGTTAAAAAAAGACATAGCAGCGCTAGAAAAAGCCCAGAAAAAGTGACTAGGCTGATTTGGGGACTGAGTATGAGCTATGAGAAGAGCCTGAAGGAGTTGAACCTTTTCATTTTAAGCAAACTGAGAGTAAGAGGGGAAATGGTGGAAGTGTTTAAAATGATGACAGAAATTACTGCAACAAGAACACAGTGACACATGTGGAAATTTGTAATTATCAAATTTCGCAAAAATGTTGGAAAATGTTTCGTCACGCAGTCAAAAGTTTCAAAAGTCCTTTTATCAAAAACTTGGGGGTACTGAGAGGATCAGTTAATGCCTGCTTGTACTCCCATGTGAAGCCAGGCCTAAATTACACCAACATCATCAAGAAAACTGAATGGATGTGCTTGTGGTCCATATATTTGGAGGTCAGCTTTGCTAGTAATTAAGTAAATTTGTTTTGTTTTACAAAGAATTACAGTAAGTAAATTTATAACTTTTGGAAATATCACCACTGGTACCATTGTAGGTTTCTATTGAATTGACACCATCTGTTATTAGAGGGCTTTGACTGCATGTGTTTATATGACATCATAAGGAATGGCTAAATGGTTATGACTGCCACCTTTGAACAGGATAACCATATCTTTGCTTCTGATGTTGTTTCTTTCGAGTATATATTGTTTTTACATTTGATTCTGCATTGTCCTATTTGACTACTGTTATTTACTTAGTACTTAATGGTCATGTTCAGTCTGCCTATTCTTTTAGCCACTTTAAAATATTTTGTGTCTGTACTGGAGAAACACTACACTTCTTGGTTTACTTAGAGGTCCAGACATTCTTGCCAAGAGATTGATCGTCTGTTCCCATTGTCCAGTTTCTCTTTCTTACACATCTGTTTGTACCCTTAACTATATAATGATTTTCCAAAGCATGTAAATCACATACAGGCAATAAAACCCTTAAAATGGCCTAGTGGTATGGTGCATGCTTAATATTATTTGTGTTTTTTGTTTTGCAGGTAGATGTTTAAAGCACATTTCACTTCTCTTCAGATTCTTTGAAGTTCAAACTAAACTACCCGCACTTAAGATTCTCTTGATCATCATATACATTAGAGGAACAAAACAATGAGTATGGTTATAGTAAAATACATTACATTTTTTTCAATTCATTTTTGGAAATGTTTTACATAGAATACACAGTATAAATGTAATATAAACTAAATAAATACATTAACAACAACAACATTTATTTATATAACACATTTTCATACAAAAAGTAGCTCAAAGTGCTTTACATAATGAAGAATAGAAAAATAAAAGACACAGTAAGAAAAATAAAATAAGTTAACATTAATTAACATAGAATAAGAGTAAGGTCCGATGGCTAGGGTGGACAGAAAAAACAAAAAAAAACTCCAGGCGGCTGGAGAAAAAAATAAAATCTGTAGGGATTCCAGACCATTAGACTGCCCAGTCCCCTCTGGACATTCTACCTAACATAAATGAAACAGTCCTCTTTGGATTTAGGGTTCTCACGGAAGGACTTGATGATGTTGGTCACGTAGACTTCTGGCTTTTGATCCATCCATCATTGTTGGAGCATCATGATGCTTTGAGTAGGTGGTGGTGGCGCAGGCCGCCACCACAAAGAAACCGGAAAAAGAAACAGAAGAGAGAGTAGGGGTCAGTATGGATTTTAGAGCCACCATGAATAGTTATTATGATGAATTGAACATACAGAGTATCAGGATTAAGTTAAAGTGAAGTTATGAAAAGGCCATATTAAAGTAATGTGTTTTCAGCAGTGTTTTAAAGTGCTCCACTGTATTAGCCTGGCGAATTCCTATTGGCAGGCTATTCCAGATTTTAGGTGCATAACAGCAGAAGGCCGCCTCACCAGTTTTAAGTTTTGTTCTTGGAATTCTAAGGAGACACTCATTTGAGGATCTGAGGTTACGATTTAGAATATAAGGTGTCAGACATTCCGATATACAGGTGCTGGTCATAAAATTAGAATATCATGACAAAGTTGATTTATTTCAGTAATTCCATTCAAAAAGTGAAACTTGTATATTAGATTCATTCATTACACACAGACTGATGTATTTCAAATGTTTATTTCTTTTAATTTTGATGATTATAACTGACAACTAATGAAAGTCCCAAATTCAGTATCTCGGAAAATTAGAATATCAATTAAGACCAATGCAAAAAAAGGATTTTTAGAAATGTTGGCCAACTGAAAGGTATGAACATGAAAAGTATGAGCATGTACAGCACTCAAAATTTAGTTGGGGCTCCTTTGGCCTGGATTACTGCAGCAATGCGGCGTGGCATGGAGTCGATCAGTCTGTGGCATTGCTCAGGTGTTATGAGAGCCCATGTTGCTCTGATAGTGGCCTTCAGCTCTTCTGAATTGTTGGGTCTGGCGTATTGCATCTTCCTCTTCACAATAGCCCATAGATTTTCTATGGGGTTAAGGTCAGGTGAGTTTCCTGGCCAATCAAGAACAGGGATACCATGGTCCTTAAACCAGGTACTGGTAGCTTTGGCACTTTGTGCAGGTGCCAGGTCCTGTTGGAAAATGAAATCATCATCTCCATAAAGTTCGTCAGCAGCAGGAAGCATGAAGTGCTCTAAAACTTTCTGGTAGACGGCTGCGTTGACCTTGGACCTCAGAAAACACAATGGACCAACACCAGCAGATGACATGGCACCCCAAACCATCACTGACTGTGGAAACTTTACTCTGGACCTCAAGCAATGTGGATTCTGTGCCTCTCCTCTCTTCCTCCAGACTCTGGGACCTTGATTTCCAAAGGAAATGCAAAATTTACTTTCATCAGAGAACATAACTTTGGACCACTCAGCAGCAGTTTTGTGTTTAGCCCAGGCGACACGCTTCTGACGCTGTCTCTTGTTCAAGAGTGGCTTGACACAAGGAATGTGACAGCTGAAACCCATGTCTTGCATACGTCTGTGTGTGGTGGTTCTTGAAGCACTGACTCCAGCTGCAGTCCACTCTTTGTGAATCTCCCCCGCAGTTTTGAATGGATTTTGTTTCACAATCCTCTCCAGGGTGCGGTTATCCCTATTGCTTGTACAATTTTTTCTACCACATCTTGTCCTTCCCTTCGCTTCTCTATTAATGTGCTTGGACACAGAGCTCTGTGAACAGCCAGCCTCTTTAGCAATGTGTCTTTTGTGTCTTGCCCTCCTTGTGCAAGGTGTCAATGGTCGTCTTTTGGACAACTGTCAAGTCAGCAGTCTTCCCCATGATTGTGTTGCCTACAAAGCTAGACTGAGAGACTATTTAAAGGCTTTTGCAGGTGTTTTGAGTTAATTAGCTGATTAGAGTGTGGCACCAGGTGTCTTCAATATTGAACCTTTTCACAATATTCTAATTTTCCGAGATACTGAATTTGGGACTTTCATTAGTTGTCAGTTATAATCATCAAAATTAAAAGAAATAATCATTTGAAATACATCAGTTTGTGTGTAATGAATGAATCTAATGTACAAGTTTCACTTTTTGAATGGAATTACTGAAATAAATCAACTTTGTCATGATATTCTAATTTTATGACCAGCACCTGTATAAGATGGGGTGAGATTATTTAAGGCTTTATAAACCATAAGCAGAATTTTAAAGTCAATCCTGAATGACACAGGTAACCAGTGTAGTGACATCAAAACTGGAGAAATGTGCTTGGATTTTCTTTTCCTAGTTAGGATTCTAGCAGCTGCATTCTGTACTAGTTGTAAACGATTTATGTATTTTTTGGGTAGTCCTGAGAGGAGTGTGTTACAGTAATCTAGTCGACTGAAAACAAACGCGTGAACTAATTTCTCAGCATATTTCAGTGATATAAGAGGTCTAACTTTAGCTATGTTTCTTAAGTGAAAAAATGCTGTCCTAGTGATATGATTAATATGCAATTTAAAATTCAGATTACAGTCAACAATTACCCCTAAGCTTTTTACCTCCGTCTTGACTTTTAATCCCAATATATCCAGTTTATTTCTAATAGCCTCATTGTATCCATTATTGCTAAACACTAAGATTTCAGTTTTCTCTTTATTTAACTTGAGAAAGTTACTATTCATCCATTCTGAGATACAAGTCAGACATTGTGTTAGTGAATCAAGAGAATCGGGGTCATCAGGTGCTATTGATAAGTACAGCTGTGTGTCATCAGCATAGCTGTGGTAGCTCACGTTGTGCCCTGAGATAATCTGACCTAACGGAAGCATATAGATTGAGAATAACAGTGGACCCAGGATAGAGCCTTGTGAAACTCCATATAGTGTATCATGTGTCTTTGAGTTGTAATTACAACAACTAACAAAGAATTTTCTCCCTGCCAGGTAGGATTCAAACCAATTTAAGACACTGCCAGAGAGGCCCACCCATTGACTAAGGCGATTTCTAAGAATATTATGATCAATGGTGTCAAATGCAGCACTCAGATCTAAGAGGATGAGAACAGATAAATGGCCTCTGTCTGCATTCATCCACAAATCATTTACTACTTTAACGAGTGCAGTTTCTGTGCTGTGATTTGTTCTAAAACCCGACTGAAATTTATCAAGAATAGCATGTTTATTTAGGTGGTCATTTAGCTGCATAATGACTGCCTTCTCCAGAACTTTGCTTAAGAAAGGCAGGTTAGAGATGGGTCTAAAATTTTTAAGAGCCGAGGGGTCGAGATTATGTTTCTTAAGTAGGGGTTTAATTATTGTTCTCTTGTACACTGAACACACACTACATTACAGTCACAGAAAACTGATCCTACTGAAATATTCTATTTCCTGACAATTACGTGTTTTCAACTATAATTTGTTCATATGGACCCCAACATAGTGTTTTTTTATGGCTCACTGACTGCACTCAACAGATATCATTCACAGATTCTTCTGACTTTGAAGGTTAATTAAACCTGCAAACAAGTCACGCGATGCTTATTCGGTTCTTGATTCTTAAACTGAATCAAAAACACAACTCTTTGAACAATCTGCAAAGTACACAGCAAATCTCAAAACCACAGTGTTGTTATCAGTCAATAGATTTACTCAGAACAATGAAACTCTAGTAAACGCTTTTAGCTAGAATTGCAGAGCTTACTTGTTTTCATATTTTAATTTTGTAGTTTCCACTTTGTTGTCATGCTTGCGTCCCCTCTGTATAAGAAATAATTTAACATTTGCTTTAGCAGATATATGAATTGTTTATTTATAAGTAAAACAATTATTTATTTAAGTAAAACAAAATGCCCTTCACTATTAAATAAACTTCACAATCTGTGCTTTTGTTACAGTGTGCATACTAAGAGTAAAGAAGGCCTAAACAAACATATTAACAACACATGACACCAGTACACAGATTCTGTTTTCCCCATTAGATAAATTGGAAGTTTTTTTTTTTTTTCAACTGGAAAGCAACAAAACAATGATAAAAGTCACATTACAAAGAAACACACTGGATATATGGAGGATGTGTTAAAATTATTCTATATTTTAAGTCAAAATTATCGGGGGTGCTTGAGCTCCAGGGAACCCACAGTGCATTCTGTGATATTTATCATACTCTCTATAAAGTAATAATAATTGAGCTGTTTTCAAACACGCTTCTTTCTTTAAGCCGTGACAGCTAGTGGTCGTTATCAAAACAAGTCTTAAAAAAAAACCTTTACTATTGAATTGATACATTTAGTTAAAGTATGAAGAGTACAACTGCAGTATAATTTAAAATTACCTTGCCTGTTTGTTTGGTCTTATCTGTTGTTTATTATTATATGTTGCTATATTTAAGGATTAATATTCCTATGCATATCTCAAACTGCCCAATATATTCAAAGTGTTTTAAAAAGTGCTTTTACCATAAGGGTCTTTCTTATTTATCACTGCATAACTTTGAAAAGCTATAGTTGCCTTAGTCTCGGACTCAATGTGGCATATCTGCCATAGCAAAAAAAAAAAAAAATAACATAAAATAGTTGTATTAATATAAGAGTAGTTATAGGCATGCGGTTTGTGTCAAAATCGCAATTAGAGCTGTCAATCATAATGATTAATGACTTTTAAGCCCCACCCCCTATGACGTCACACTGGAAGTCCCGCCCCGATGATGCAAGACCGGAAGTCCCACCCCGTCGCCTCCTCACGTCGGAATTCCCCGGCGTCGGATTGGTTCAGGGCCCCCTGTCTCCGCCCTGACTCCTCCTTGAACCCGCCCCTGGCTCCTGATTGGTTCAATAAACTGTCAAGGGTCCGTTTGATGAATGCCTGACCTCTGGTTGAACCCGCCCCGCACCTGCCGGGTGAAATAAACTGTCAAGGTCCGTTTGACGGATGTCTGACCGCTGTTTGAACCCGCTCCGCCCCCCCTCTCCAGAAAGACAAGCCCGGGCATGTTACAGCCTTTGTGAAATAAACTGTCAACGGTTCGTGTGACGGATGTCTGACCGCTGTTTGAACTCCCCACCGCCCCCCTCTCCCGAAAGACAAGCCCGGGCGTGTTACAGCCTTTACCTTGACAAGCCCAGACATGCCCGGGGCCCGTCCTGACCAGCTCAGACAAGCCCAAAGTCGCCCCGCCCGTACACAGCCGTCCTGAAGGGTCTGCCTCGGCCCCTGGGCCCGAGGCAGCACCTGACGGACGGCCTCCTTACACTGTCCGGTCACCCACACTGTCCGGTCACCCACACTTCCCTGCCGAAAGCCTAAAAAGCTAAACATTTTGTTCTCATCTTGGCTTCAAACTAAGTCAAGCTGCCTTTTTTCCAGCTCACACACAGATAACAAACTGTGAGATCAAAGACACGGGCTGAGTCAGGACGCATTTAAACATAGGCTCCCCAGACTTCCCGGACAGTTCTGAAACCGGACAGCATAAAACAGCCCAGCATTTTCTAAAGACTCTGACCGGGAAAAATGGAATCTAGGACCCAGGTCCCAAAGTTCCAGCCTGGGCGAGTTACCTTATAGCCTGTCCTGCTTTAGGTAAGAACCCTGTATCTATTATTTAAAATATCTATCTCAACTTTGATTCATCTAAACCAAGCTGCCTGTCCTGAAAATCTTATAGAGAATTCTACAGAGAGAAAAAACTGGCACAAGGGCGAGACATGTTCTTAGTCCCGCTGATAGCGCCTAAGAGCATTACTCAGTCAGCTTTAGCAGCCCCTGCGACCAGGCCCGTGCTCTCTGCACAGAGAAAAGGTCAAATCAGCTTTTGCCTTCCCCCTCCCGATAGCCGAGATATACGGCGGTCCAGCGAGTGTATAAGCTATCAACTCGCTGAACGACTGCATCTGTGAATCTTCTCACTTAAGCTGCACAAAAGCCAGAGGCCGCTCAGGAATTCTTTTGAGGCACTTTTCAAACGTCGGCGTCCTTTTTCATGTCTTTTCATTTTGGTTCCTCGGGGCTTTGATAAGCGCCGACATTTGGGGATGGCCTCCAGACCCTCCCGATAGCTTCAGGTACACAGAGCTCCAGCACTTGTATAATCTGTCAATTCCCTGAATGGATGGTGCTATCTGTTGTAATCTCCTACACAAAATGCCCCAAGAAAATGCAGAAAATTTCAGGCATTTTTGAAAAATGTGATCACTGCATGGAGATTTAACAGCAACCTGTAGCCGGGTCACTCACGAGATGGCACCGGTATGTGTTCAGATCTAAACAGACCCCTAATATATGACGCGAAATATGACATTTTTCTCTAAACAGAGAAAAGACATCTGTTTTAAAATGACCATTCCAACTTGGAAAAAAGTGCATCGCCGTCCTATATAATAACCCGTAAACTAGACCCGATTATCACCAATTTGGAAACCGCTAAGAAAAGACGAGATGGACATGAATGACGGTTTGTCTGTATTTTAACGTTACTGTGTTATTTTGTAATGGATAAAATCCGATATTAACAGACTTCATACTGACTATCTTTGCAGAAGCTGTTGTCCCACAAGATCACGGTAAGATTTATTTTGATGGTTATGATTCTCTATGCATAACTATTATACGCGCTAAAGGCAAAATTTAAAGTCTGGTTCCTTATGTCTTTTCCGTTTAGATGTCTATATCGAGACTGATTCGGGAAATGGTAAATTATTTTTTTACAATTTTGATTAAAATGTGCATGGTTTGATTATCTTCCAAGGGTTTGATTATCTGTGCATGGTCCAGTTTGACTCGTGCACGCGCTTACAGGATAGCGTGCGCAGGCCGCGGCGCATGGCCGATTTTCACTCCGGATGGGCGTGCGCGCTTCAGGATAGCGCGCACAGTCCCAAGACCATCTCGCCTAATCCACCTCCGAGTGAAATTTAGTTTATTTTAATGCAAGCTATTAGCTCAATGCGTTATTTATCAGTCTTTAAATGTATAGGCCTTAATTAACCGTTTAAGGTGCTCGTGTCAACGCCTATCGAGAATACTTTATGCCGGTCTACATGAATCATGTTTTATTTCAAAAATAACTTACGGATGATTCCTTTATTTATTTTTCTAGAAAATTATGTTCCAATAGATTCATCGAACCATTATGATGATGATGCTACAGGTAAGAATATATTTTTTAAATCGATAAAGTGTTTACAAATTTCCTTTGTTTCCTGTGTTTCCTTTACAAACGGTGGTTGTCTGCGCATTCATACCTGGTGTTTTCAATGTTCCAAACTTTGCGCGTATGTCCTCGGTCATGCCTAGTGTTTACAAAGTTCCAAAAATGTGCAGCTTGTTCGCGCTTTCATTGTAAATTAAAATGTCATTATTTTCATTCAGTATTGTCGAACCCAAAGTCCCCAGGATTTTTACAAGCCTCGTCTATTTGTGGAATCCTACGGTAAATGAATATTATAACACGTGCCTGTATTTATCAGGGCCGGGTGTCTAATCTGAAAAAGTTTGTGTCCATTTTACTGTATGGAATGCACGTGCGCTTTGTTAAAATGTATCGGGTTGTTACAATTAGCCTAGCATCTGCGAGAGTCTGTCTAGCGACCATAAAATAGAATTTTTTATAGTGCCGTGCTTCTATAGATCTGAACTGGGAATTCGGCTGTCGCGTAATAAAACCTCCTCGGTTTATCATCTGCCCGTCTGTGTATGACTGTGTGTGACCTGTTAATTTAAAGAGTATAGGCATTTTGTTTGAGCTACGCCAGGGCATGGGCGCTGGGGAATGTTATTTTAAAGAGCGCACAAATTTTTTAATGCGCGCCTCTGGGTGTGTGTATGTGTCTGGCCTGTTATTTTAAAGAGCGTATACATTTTCTTTTTTTTCTAGACGAAAATCCTTTACAGAACGAAACAGTTTCTCAAAGGGATTCCCCAGAGGTAATCAGCCTCAGTGAGTGTCATTTTCAGTTTTATCCAAGAAACGCCTGGGGTTCAGACGTATCTCCAGATGTTGTAAAAAAGGTCTTTAACTTTTCTTTTCAGGCTCCCCGGGTATTTTAACTCAGTTGTTGAACGGATCAGAAAGTCTAAACCAATACCGTAACTGGCGGACCCGACAAACACCGCCCCCGTCTGAGGTCAGCTACCCGCCTTCGTCCAGGTCCTGCGCCAGCCGACGATGGATTTCTCCCAGCCCCTATGACAGCCTCAGACGGCGTTAATCCCGCCAGGGGTCCTGATCGCCCACAACGACTTACTCTGACCTCACCTCTCGTTATTCCCTTAGGCCTGAACACGAACAGAGGCATCGAGAAAGGCTGCAAGAGCTGACTGAAATCCTTGGCCTGTTAGTGGATTATTTTGTAGAATTAGAGGGTCCTATGTACAGCTCCGTACCTGATATGTGCAGATATTTGATGTATATGCATGCTTTTTACAGGATTCTAACCCAAAAGTAAAGGATAGGTGTTATATGACTTTTTTTCATTAAAATAACATCGACTGCAAATCAATATTATTATTATACTCTGTGATTATAACTATTACCTTTGATTAAATTTAGGTCATGCCTGAAAACGGGTCTAGCGAAAGCAACGACAGCAGCGGTAACAGCAGTGACAGCAATGACGGTGACCGCAACGTCGGTGATACAGACAGTAAGCGTGAATATCCTGCCAGGCGTAAAGGTAGGAAAAGACCGTCCAGTGAAAACCTGAGACTATTAAAAGAGATGTCTGATAACCTCGAATATTCTATAAAGCCCCCTAAAATCCCGACCCCTCCACGATCTCCTGAAATTGTTCAATCACCATTCCCCGTGACACATCCGATCGACAATTTTGACCTGATTGACAACCCGCTTCAGGTTCTAAATTCTGATGAAATAGCCGTAGTTAATGCTCTGCTGGAGCTTTTGAAGAATACCTCTTCTCAGGCCAGATCATCTTCAGCCGCTTCACCAGCGCCTCATACCCTAGACACGAATGTAATATCCCCACAACCTTCTACCTCAAGGCCCAGTAATGCCCTTCTTCAACACTCGCCTGTTAAGGCCTTAACAGAGTCGGGTAATTCACCCCGGCATCCTCAGATGGGAACGGGTGTGCCTAATTTGTCCCGGGTAAACTCCAGTCTCGAAACCAACTCTCCACAGCCATCTACCTCACATACGGAGAATCTTATGTCTCCAGAGTCGCCAGTAAGCTCTCCACAAACCTCTACCTCGCATACGGAGAATCTTACGTCTCCAGAGCCGTCGGTAAACTCTCCACAACCGTCTACCTCGCATACGGAGAATCTTACGTCTCCAGAGCCATCCGTAAGCTCTCCACAACCGTCTACCTCGCATACGGAGAATCTTACGTCTCCAGAGCCGTCAGTAAGCTCTCCACAAACCTCTACCTTGCATACGGAGAATCTTACGTCTCCAGAGCCGTCGGTAAACTCTCCACAACCGTCTACCTCTCGATTAAATGATTTGTCTATCACGGAGCGTCCAAAATTTAACAATATCAAGATTAGACACCGATTCAATTTTTCCGAGGCCTACGCACTGGATTCATTCGCCGAAGTATTTCATCATATGCACGAGACCCTTCAGCACCTTTTAGACAGTTTTACCAGCACTTTGAATCCTCAGGATTTAGTTCAGCTAGAATTATGTGCCGATTTTCTCAACCCGGGTGTTTTTTCCCTAACCCCGGTGGGGACGCTTTCTGTCGAGGACTTTTTTCATCAAATTGAATTACTTCTCCAAAGTCACGCCACTATTTTAGCCGATTCTAGTCTGACATTAATCGTTCAGGTAGTCAGGGTTCCGGCTGGCGGAGGGGGTCCGAAGCGTAAAGCCTGTACCCTTTTCAACAATGTAATCGTTCAAAAGAAACGGAAGCACCTATGGATCTCTTTCAACCCGGATGATCAGTGCTGTTTTGCCAGGGGATTGCTGGCTGTATTAAACGACAGATTCAGAAGCAATCAGAAATTGTGTGAACAAGAGGCTCGTCGATTGCACGTCAGGGTCGGGTTATCTACGGATCAGAAAGTAACGTTTTCAGATGTAGAAAAATTTGAGAGTCTCATGAGTATTAAAATTATCGTTTGGTACCGGGAACCGAACGCTAACGCTCTATTAAAATTTGAAACGTCCCAGGGCCAAAATCCAAAGACGGCTTTCTTGTTTTTGCACCGTGAGCATTATTACGGTATTTTGAATCTAAAAGGCTTTCTGGGTTTTTCCTACATCTGCGATTTCTGCTACACGGGATATTCTAACCCGTCACGACATCGCTGCGAGCAGCACTGCAACGTCTGTTTATCTACAGACTGTCGCTCGGTTGACGGGGAAGCTATTCGATGTTCCGATTGCCATCGATTCTGTCGATCGAGGTTTTGCTTCGAACGCCACAAAACACGGACATTTAACGAAAAGACGCGTCGGTCTGAAAGTCTCTGCGATACCCAGAAAGTCTGTGCCCTCTGCAAACAGAAATACTTGGTGAATGCCGAGTCAAAACCTCACAAGTGTCGACCCAAACACTGCCGCGTTTGTAGAGCGGTCGTGGAAGAGTCGGATAAAAATCATCAGTGTTTTATTCAAAGCTTACCGGAAAGACCGCTCCAAGAAAACTATGTGTTCTACGATTTTGAGTGCCGTCAAGATGACGGAATCCACATCCCCAATTACATCCACTGCATGCATTGGAACAGTCAATCTTGGAGTCGGGCCGGTGAGGATTGCATGGCAAAGTTTTTCCACAGATATCGATGTCCGAAATACGAAGATTACACGTTCATAGCTCACAATTCTAAGGGGTATGACGGCTATTTCCTTTTGAAATATCTCGTGGAGAGCGGACAAACTCCGTCTGTTACATCTCAGGGGTGTAAACTAATGTGCTTTATAGAAGAAGATTATAACTTGAGATTTATCGATTCGTTGAACTTCTTGCCTATGAAATTGAGTAGTATGCCCAAAGCCCTGGGATTCCAGGCTCAAAAAGGGTACTTTCCCCATTTCTTTAACACCGCTGAAAATCAAAATTACATCGAACCGTACCCCGAGCCTAAATATTACGGTTTTGAGCACATGATGAGCCAGGAAAGACAGGAGTTTTTGTCTTGGTACGAATCGATTAAAAGCGGTACCTTCAACTTTAAACAAGAAATGGCCTACTATTGTCGAAACGACGTGGTTATTTTGAGAACGGCGTGCATGAAATTTAGAGAGGAAGTGCTGAGGATCGGCAATATCGATCCTTTTCAGTGTATGACCCTAGCTTCTCTCTGCCTGTCCATGTACAGACAAAACTGCATGCCCAATAATGCAATCGGAATCATTCCGAGTGACCATTACAAAAGCACTCACAAAGCTTATTCTAATGCTTCTATTCAATGGCTGATGTTTCTTTCCGAAAAGGAAAAAATAAACATTCGGCACACCCTGAATCACGGCGAAGTCAAGATGGGATCCTTTTATTTAGACGGTTACGCCGAAGTTCAGGGAGTTCCGACGGCCTTTGAGTTCGCTGGATGCTTTTATCACGGATGTCCAGAGTGCTACGAGGCCCAAGCCAAACATCCTCTCACCGGGGCTCCTTATGCCGAATTGTTTGAAACGTTTAACGACAAACTCAAGAATTTGCGTGAAACATTTAATCTGACGGTGAGAGTCCTTTGGGAACATCGATGGGAACGCATGAAAAAAGAGAACTCGGAGCTTCAGGATTTCTTAAGATGCTTTGAGTTTCCTGAACCTATCAATCCCCGTGAAGCCCTGTATGGAGGGCGCACCAACGCGATCAAATTATATCATAAGGTTCAAGACGACGAACAAATGCATTATTACGATTTTACAAGTCTGTACCCTTACGTCAACAAAACAAAAACCTACCCGATCGGCCATCCGAAACTTGTTTTCCAGGAGTTTGACGATCTTAAGAAATACTTTGGGCTCATTAAAATCACCGTGTTAGCCCCTCGCAATTTGTACTTTCCGGTCTTACCCTTAAGAATTTGTGCTAAATTGATGTTCGTTCTGTGTCGTACGTGCGCAGAAACCCAGACGTCCACCGGCCTTTGCCATCACAACGATCGGGAAAGGTCTTTAACAGGAACCTGGTGCAGCGTCGAGATACTCAAGGCCTTAGATAAAGGGTACAGAGTATTAAAAATTCATGAGATATGGCATTACAAACAGAGTACCGCCGATTTATTTTCCGAGTACATCAAAATTCATCTGAAAGGCAAACAGGAGGCCTCGGGATGGCCCTCCTGGGTCCGGGACGAAGCGTCCCGCCGGCGCTATGTGGACGACTATTTCTTAAAAGAAGGCGTATTATTGGAGAGTGTAAACATAGCCTCCAACCCCGCTAAGAGACAAATTTCCAAGCTATTTCTGAATTCTCTTTGGGGAAAATTCGGTCAGAAACCTAATCAGCTGACCACGACGTTTGTTACACACACCCAAGAATTCTTCGATTACCTGTTCTCTGACGTGTATCGGGTCTCCTATTTTGGCTTTATCAGCGCCGAAATTGCTCAAGTGCAGTGGAGGTATGCCGATGATAGATACGTTCTACCCGGGCCCGTCAATGTGGTGATCGCCGCTTTCACCACGGCCTATGCCTGGTTAGAATTGTACGAATTGTTGAATCGTTTAGGACCGAGGATTCTGTATCATGATACAGATTCCGTTATCTTCACAGCATCGCCCGGCCAGTACACTCCGCCCCTCGAGGACTATTTAGGTGAACTCACCAGCGAACTAGATCCTGACGACTTCATAGAAGAATTTGTTTCCGGGGGTCCGAAAACGTACGCGTACAAAACGTTCAAAGGCAAGGTCTGCATGAAGGTCAAGGGCATTACTCTCAATCACGAAACGGTTCAAACGGTAAACCTATACTCATTAATGGATCTAGTGCATAGTTTTGTAGAACAAGACGTCACGAAAGAAATAACGGTTCACAGCACGCAGATTCATAGGAACAAAAAGAACCTGACGTTGCAAAATTGTCCACTCAGAAAAAGATTCAGAGTGGTGTACAACAAAAGGGTTCTTTTGCCCGATTTCACATCTCTCCCCTATGGATACTAAAGAGGGTTTTGACGTTAGACTTCAGCATCCGTTCTCAAAAATAGTCTCGGGACCCTCGTGTTCAGGTAAATCGCATTATGTGAAAAAGCTTTTGGAGCACGCGGACCGTGTGCTTTCTCGCTGCCCTGACAATATAGTCTGGTTTTATAGCTGCTGGCAGACTCTGTACGACGAGCTGTTAGCCCAGTTTCCCAATATCAGATTTTTCGAGGGGTTACCCATGTCCTTAAGCGACGATGAACTACTACCGCCTGACCGAGTGAACTTGGCGATCGTCGACGATTTGATGGAACAGGTGAGCCATAGCCAAGAGATAGAAAGGGCCTTCACAAAATATACTCATCACCGGAATTTGTCCATCATTTACTTGGTCCAAAATTTATTTTTTCAAGGCAAGAAAAGTAGAACGATAAATCTGAACGCCAATTACATCACCCTGTTTAAAAACCCAAGAGATAAGCTGCAAATTACGAATTTAGCACGTCAAATGTACCCCGGTAGGGTGAAATTTTTCTTGGAGGCCTTTGAGGACGCTACACGAACCCCTTACGGTTATCTGTTGGTGGATCTAAAAGCCCAGACGCCTGACGAATTTCGTTTACGTACTGGATTGTTTCCTCCCGAATGGCCTGTGGCCTACGTCGTAAAAAGATAAAGACGGATGATTTCCTGAGTATTTGAGAAAGAACCGGCATGTCGACCAGAATAAAAAGAAATCTCCCTCTGCTCAAGACCTTGCACAGGGTCTCTTGTCGCCGAAGAAAAGCGCTGTTGAGCGAGGCTCCGGACGATTTCATTTACGCTCTGGCCGAAATAGCTCTCAATACTTTAAAAGGCCATGTACCCCTGACTTCCAGACAGTTCAAGTTACTGAAGAAGCATCGTTGCTCCGTTAAAAAACTCGGTGATAAAAAACTCACCGTTAAAAAGAAAAAAGCCCTTTTAAATCAGAAAGGAGGGTTTCTCGGAGCCCTATTAAGCGCCGCTATTCCTTTCATTACTAGTTTAATAGGATCGAGATTATAAATATGGAATACACGCGCAAGATGTACCTGGTCCCTCAACAACAATTGGCTCAATGACATCAGAAAGCCCCAACTTCCACCGACCTTTTAAGCGCTACGGAAAGTGAACTGGATAAACAAATGAAACTCATACTGCAACGCGATGACTTGAGCGCCGACGCAAAAGTAAAACTTTATACGACCGCCTTACAAAGATACCTGACCTTTGTGAAAAAAGCGGATAAACAAACCGGATCTCTGACGTTATTGCTGCCTGACGAGAGCCAGGAGGAACCGTCGGGAGCTCTCAAACAGGCTCCTAGTACCCCGGAAGAAAAGGTGTACGACGAGATTTTGAAAAGTGCTCCGGATAAATCAAAGAAATATACCGAAATTATTTTACAGAAAATGTCACATCACCCTAATACAACCTACTGGAATGACTTGGGAGAGTTTGTGTTTTGCGGAGAACCTTTACCTGGTACGAATATGGTCGATCTAATGCGAAACTTAACCGCCCGTCACAACATACCGTCCTATCGGAGACCCAGGGGTTGGAAAGAATTTATTAAGGCCCTGGCCGGATTGAACATTCCGACCTCTGCGGTGCCAAACATCGATACGAGAGAGCTTCTAGAGAGTTTCAAAACTTCTGCCCCTGACGGGGTCTCTGCCTCTGCTGTCTCTGCCTCGGTCCCTGCTGCCGTTGCTCCCAATACACCTGTGGGCAAGAAAACCAGATCTCGCAGAAAGAATGAATGGATTCCTTATTGAAATGTAATTATATTTTTGTTTTTAATAAAATATTACATCGGATTACACAGGCGGACTATTCTTTATTAAGATGATGACAGGGCAAAGAACTTTGCAGGCAGGGATGAGCCTGAAAACCTTTGGAAGCGTTCTTAGACAAAGTGTTGACAAACTTTTGAACCATATCATCGTTCTTGGTGTCTTCGTTAAAATACAGGTTCATAATCTCTTGATAAGAACGTCCTTTCCCTCTGTGATGCAGGAAGAAAATACAATGTTGTCCGCAGACGTTAGAAAACCAGCTTTGAAGTTGCCGGGTATGGTAAATAATGTCTTTACAGTTTCTGTTTAAAAAGCTGTATATTTCCTCAGGAAAATAGATAAAGTCTGGTGGGGCGCCGTAGGAATCAAAAAATTCTCCAGTTCCATCTTCTCTGAGATGTATCGCCAACCAGTGTTCTCCGGGTTGATTTTGACGGTGAGTATTGACGACGATCATGGTCGGGAGATCCGTTAGTATCTTTTCCGGCAGTTGGTCGCATGCCAACACACCGTAAAACAGATTTTCTGTGTACGGGTTACCGGACAGGATTTCGTCGATCTGCAGAGTGTTCATGCTTTTTTAGTAATCATAAAGTATGTTTCTTCTCTGGTTTATTTCAATGATGTTGTCAAAGACGGCGTACACTATTAGATTCACAGTATGGGGTAGGGGTTGTCGAAAGCGGATTTCAAATCTCATGTTCCCGGTTTTCATCAAGGAGAAATGGTCTCCGCATTCTTGATCGGGCATCAAATCAAAGGCAAAGAGGGTGTATCCCTGTGAGAATTCAGAACGGTTGATGGCTAAAGGCTGGTCTTTCAAATGCTTTCCGGAGGCCAACACAAGGTTGTAATATTCTCGAGCGGTGATGTCATTAGCAAAATCAGGTTGAAATGGTTTGGCAGGAATCTGCTCTCCGTCCAAATACAAGGCCAGGAATTCCACCTGGTTGTGCTTGAAATTGAAGGGGTTTCTGGCGTAATCCCCTGAAAAGGCATCATTATCCACCAGGCCTAGGACCACGTACTTGGGTATTTGTCCCAAGAACAGGTTCTCCTGATTGCTCACACGTATCCCGGCCGGCATACTGAGAACTTTCATATTCACTCTTTCCACGTGGTACTTGGCATTGGCGGTGGTGAGAGTGTGGGCATGCCCTATTTTCACCGCCGGCGTAACTTTCTTGACAAAAAGAGCGGCGGATAAAATGTTTACTTTGTAACACTCGGCATCTCCGGACATCAGACAGAATTCATTTTTGCTCTGGACCATTTTTATTCTGATGTCCACCCCGTTTAGAATTAATTTTTCTTGAAAAAATAAGTCGGAATGAATAGGCCCGAGGAGTTCTACCGTTTTACCTTGGGCCGTATATCCGCTTCTTTTTTTGAACCCCTGATTCGGTCCGTCCAAGGCGGTGTTTTCATGTTCGTTGGCCGTGTCTTTGTAAAAAAGACCCGAAGCAAATTGGAAGTTGAGAGTTTCGTTGCTGTAATTTAGCAATTCCTCAAAAAGGGCCCTGTACGGGTAAAGGCTGGAACTCTGGGATATTAAACGATCTCCCAAGGTGACGTCCACTTGTGAAAATAAGGCGGCTATCGGATAATTAACAAAGGCTACCCGAGCCTCTTGGCCCGGATTAGTTCCGTCGGCATTGACGATTTTGCATCGGACGTGTAGAAGCGTGTTATTCAGGTCCAAGTAGTCTTCCCCGTTCCCGGTAATCAGAAACTCCAACGGGGCGACTTCCGATAGAGCTGAGAGAGGGGGGACCTCGACGTAGATGCTTTTCTCTACGCTAGTCTGAGTATAGGGTACCGTAAATAAGTCCATTTCGGATTTCACACACTCTTGAGACATTCGATGAACGAAAGACATCTTGAGTTAAAAAAATGTTTTTCGATTTCTTTTTCCTGCGGGCGCGGGACTTATCCTTGTGTCGGAGAGAAGAAAATGATGTAAAAGCTGAACGGCGCATCTTTTTGTTGATCGGGGCGGCTCGTGATCCGGGCGGTCTCTTACGCTTAGTTTTCCTCATCACCATCAGACCCGACCCCGTTTAATTTTCTTCGCTTCCTCGAGTCATCGCTCCCGACATGGCCCCTGCCACCACGTCTTTGACAATATTCTTAGCGGCTCATTTAATATGGGGTTTGACAATTTCGAATCCTCTTTTCAAGAGAGGCAAGGCCCGCCTAAATAATCCGCGAAATATTCCGCCGATCCCGTAACCGTACATCACCGGGGCCCCCGAAAACCCAGGGAGACCGTTGCCCACTTGGGCTTCATAATACCGCACGTAAGGGGTAGGGTCCAGGTAAGATCTCATCTCTGTATTAGTCGTGTATACAACTTTTACAGGGTCTGAAATGTAACTTGACGATGACTTTACCAAACTGAAATGGAACCGGTTTGTTCTGATCCGTCTTTATTTCAACGGTCAAAGTATCAAACTGACTCTTGCTGACCGGAGCGTAGTGCGGCCTGTCGTAGGTGATTGTGGTAATCTTATTCATCTCATCCTCAATATGTACGCATCTCAAGAGAGGGACGTAGCTGTCTCCGACTCTTTGGTGAGACACAATGTCGCTGTAGACGTACAAGGTATAAAACCCCGCTCTGATATCCGCGGGGTAAGGGGCTTCATTCACCAGACCTATGTTCACGTCCCCATGAGCTCCTAAAAGCCTCGCCAATTGTCCCTTGACATGCAAAGATTCATCCTTAACGGTGCTTACAACGTAGAATCTTCGCTCGATATCGCTGTAGCGGAATCTCATGGTGTTTTCAGGTATTGGAGTGTTGGCTGAGCCGCCATCGACGGCTTTGGGCTCTTTCGACAACGCTTCATTCATCTTGGAGGTTACTTTCTCCAGGTTGGAGTAATAACCCGCCGGAATAGTATAAAATTTAACTAATTGCGGGGACACCACGATAAAGTTATTATCCGGTTTATCTAGGGTATTCCAGGTGTGCGGATACTGAATTTCGGCCAATGCCACTTCCCAGGGACCCTGTAGCTCGATGGGGGCAGCTAATTTGACGGTAAATTCGGCGATGGTATTATTAGGGAAAACATCATGGGAAGAATTGCTGGGAAGAACGACGTAAAAGCTTTTTCTCTCCATTGTGAACAGCAGGTGAATGAAATACTATTTTTCATTCTCAGTATTTAACGTCTTGCGCATAGCTTTCAGGGATCCAGCTGTTAAACTTTTCGGGCCAGCCGAGCCATTTCACCAAAATATGCTTTTTTCTACGGATATTTTTTTTCGCCAAAATCTTTTCGATCCTGAAGACATCAGGCCCTCGAATCTTTTGTAACACGGCGTCGTAAAAGGAACCTATAATGTCTTCGCCGTCATAATCTTTGAGCTTGTAGACGGGTGGATCCCTAGGGACTAGTTCAAAAACGGTAAATACCTCGTCTGAAAAGGTTTGTTCGTAGCCCTTGGTAAAAGGATTCCGGGCTTTCGACACTCTCACCGTATCTCCGACTTTGAATTTATGTTTTACATTTGTTTTGGGTTTCGTTAGACCGTATAAGTTTTTAAAGACTTTCCAAGAATTGGAACTGTTCACCTCGGCAGGGGCCATTTTTATGCCTCGGTGATAGCTCAGATTATAAGATTTCACCTGCAGCCCAGGCAGATAGGACCGGGTATTGCGGGAGCTGAAATAGCGCCACATTTTGGTTTTCAGAGTTCGATTGAACCTCTCCACCACCGAAGCCTTTAATTCACTAGCGGTGGTGAAATGTTTTATCCCGTGTTTACGGAGCAGGCTTTGAAATTCCCGATTCAGAAACTCTTTACCGCTATCGGTCTGAAGTTTGACGGGAACTTTTCCTTCCTCCAAAATTTCTTGAAAAGCCCTGGTTACTTCTTTACCCGTTTTGTTTTTCAGAGCCCTGACCCAGGCGTATTTAGAAAGAATATCTATACAAGTCAGCAGATACTTGTAGCCTCGGTTATACTCGGCCAGGTGTGTCATATCCGCCAGATCGATCTGCCATTGCCAGTCTATATTGGAAACATACACTTTATTCCTTTTAAAATGGATTCTGGCCGGTTTATGGATCGTGTAGGCGTATTGCCCCGATAACCAGTCGGATACCTCTTGGTCCCCAATATGGTGTCCGGCGTGCAAGAGAGCTCTTTTCAAGGATTCTTTACCCCCTAAGGCCCCTGGGTTGTCAGAGTTATAATACGTTTTTTCCAAGACCTGCTCCATCGCTGGTGATGACACAAACACTGACAACACTTAACAACTTAGAAAACATTTATTTAAGATTCTGCATGGTTCAGACTGCTGCGGTTTCAGGTTCAGAAAGACCCATTAGTTCTATCATATCATCAAATTCCAGGTCATATTTAGTCCAGAGATTCATATGACCCTCATGATTAATATTACGTTTACAAAACTCATTGGCCACACGCCGGGTAACACAGTAAGAACATTCATCCATTTCATAAAATGACTGCATTACAGTGTCATGAATAGAGCTGGTATTTTCAAATTCATCTACAGTCTTTTCAACCACCGTGTCTATTTTGGGAATCGGCAATAGAATATTATAATACCCCAGAACTTTCACCGCCAATCGCTTCAGCCAAGACTTACGGAAAATCTTCAGAATCTTCTGAAAACGACCTTGTCGGTATCCGATTTCAGGTTCAAAGAGGCAGGTATGCCTAGACTGTCCGGGATGTTTTATATCACATCCTTGACATTCTTTTTTCTGGTCGTAGTAAACAATAATGTCCACCAGAGACGTTATCAGTCCTTTAATAAGCTTCAGGACCTTTTCCCAGGTTTCAGACAGCAACCCATCGGGGCAATCCATATCTGTCTCAGAAAGTCCGATCGACATCGGTTCCTCCGGATCTTGTTTGTTCACCCAAGGTTGTCCAGGAGCTAGGTAAGAGGTTTCCGTCTGATCACCATTAGTGAGGTCGGGGTAAGAACTCACCGGCCCTGGAGACCGAAATCCACCGTCGGTCTCAAGGTCTGTAGCCCAGAGAGTGTAATCGGGTCGTACAGTAAAATAACGCGGGTCACGTTGTTGGCGGTCCTGAAAGCCGTCCGTCCAGCCCGAGTTATAAAATTGGTAAGTTTCAGGCTTGGAAGCCTCAGGCGGAAACCCTGAGGATGTTACGCCGACCTCCGTCATTGCAGAGTCTGTAGCTGCCGAAATGCGGAGAGCACTAAAAGCTTCAAAGAATGCTGAGGTCTGATCATCCGTCTGGATCCGGGGACTAACAGGTGGAGTATTTAGGGTAAAAGGGAGGGGCTTGACATAAACTAGCGTCGGGTTTCCCTGATCGTCACCATCTGGTTCTACCCTGGTTTCACACGACTCGGTCCGATCCGAGTCCAACGCTTCAGCTTTAAGAAACTCGGGCAACAAACATCTTTTCACCCCGCGGCTCCGACGCTTGGCTGGAACCTGGGTCCTAGATTCCATTTTTCCCGGTCAGTCTTTAGAAAATGCTGGGCTGTTTTATGCCGTCCGGTTTCAGAAGTGGCCGGGAAGTCTGGGGCGCCTATGGTTAAATGCGTCCTGACTCAGCCCGTGTCTTTGATCTCACAGTTTGTTATCTGTGTGTAAGCTGGAAAAAAGGCAGCTTGACTTAGTTTGAAGCCAAGATGAGAAAAAAATGTTTAGCTTTTTAGGCTTTCGGCAGGGAAGTGTGGGTGACCGGACAGTGTGGGTGACCGGACAGTGTAGGGAGGCCATCCGTCAGGTGCTGCCTCGGGCCCAGGGGCCGAGGCAGACCCTTCAGGACGGCTGTGTACGGGCGGGGCGACTTTGGGCTTGTCTGAGCTGGTCAAGACGGGCCCCGGGCATGTCTGGGCTTGTCGAGGTAAAGGCTGTAACACGCCTGGGCTTGTCTTTCGGGAGAGGGGGGCGGTGGGGAGTTCAAACAGCGGTCAGACATCCGTCACACGGACCGTTGACAGTTTATTTCACAAAGGCTGTAACATGCCCGGGCTTGTCTTTCTGGAGAGGGGGGGCGGAGCGGGTTCAAACAGCGGTCAGACATCCGTCAAACGGACCTTGACAGTTTATTTCACCCGGCAGGTGCGGGGTGGGTTCAACCAGAGGTCAGGCATCCATCAAACGGACCCTTGACAGTTTATTGAACCAATCAGGAGCCAGGGGCGGGTTCAAGGAGGAGTCGGGGCGGGGACAGGGGGCCCTGAACCAATCCGACGCCGGGGAATTCCGACATGACGTCATCAGGAGGTGACGGGGCGGGACTTCCGGTCTTGCATCATCGGGGCGGGACTTCCGGTGTGACGTCATAGGGGCGGGGCTTAAAGTCATTAATCATTATGATTGACAGCTCTAATTGCGATTTTGACAGAAGCCGCATGCCTATAACTACTTATAAGCAATTTATTGTTAAACATACATGAAACAGTAAAAGAAATAGAAATTTACAGATGATAAAATTTGTCTTGGAAAACTGTTTGTTTTAATAATGACTTGACACCTATGCTCTGCATGTTTTAAAAGTTCCAGAGCTCATCACTGAATGCAATATTTCATTTCACTTCCATCACGGAACTCATGACATAAGTTTATACATTAAAATTGGAGCTCATCTTAAGAAGTTTGGTTCCTTTTCATGTAATTTCAACTCCAAACTCATTAAATCATCTGTAATTAGCCATGAAATTATTCCGGACACTTAAATGTCACATCATGGCTTGAGTAAATGCATCTTGCTAATTGTAACCATTTTATTTCTCCTCCTTTAGCAAAGAAATGGTATCATACGTTCATTCCACCTTGATAAGATTACCAACATTTCAACTTCTTTCCCACAAAAATTATTAAAACAAACATAATGAGTAAATCACCCCTTAAATAATTATACTCATAACTTAGCAACTAAGTTGCAAAGCTATAAATTTCATCAACTTAGCCCACTGCTGCTTTCTTCACAGAAACTTTCCAGGCCCTTGGGCTACCAAGTGGCCTACTATTCTGACTATTTCTTAATTTCTCTGTGAATGGTTATTTAATATTGGGGCTTCTAATATCTGGTATTCATTTCCAATGATTCTTAGAGTTTATTGGGTTCATCTATTCCCGACCTCGAAGGTTAACACACAAACAAATACACATACATACGCAGAGATCTTACTTAGACAAAGTCTCGAGTGGTGCCAATTGTCAGTCACTCTGCAATATTACACTTAGGATTCTATACATCGAGACTCACTCTCACCACTAACAAACATGCGGGTGTCATCATGACACACATAAAAGCACAACTCTTTTGGTTATTTGCCACTTACCAAACAAACAATGTCCTACTTTTACCATAGTTGTTCTGATTATTGAGAAGTGACCTCAATGGCCTTAATAAATCCTGTTGACCAGAAAGTGAGAATTTGGCCCACACTTAGCATCCTCTTATTATTTCAATCAGTCTAAATAAAAGACAAAGTATAGAAGATATAAAAGCAACATGGCACTTATTAACATATAAAAATATCAAATATAAAAAAATAAGATATAAACAGTCTTAAGAAAGCTTACTGGAAATCAGAAATGTCAAGGAGTGGATGTTGTTCTGGGGGCTTTTGATTTAGCAATCGGTGTTATTAATAGGTTACATTTTCCAATATCCAAATGAAATGGTCAAATATGTCTCAGTCTCTGACGTTGCTTCCCCTGTCCTCGTCTTTTCATGTTTGGTCCCTCGGATGAGCTATATTCATGGTAAAATGCACATATGGGGTTCCAAGACAAATGACATTGCTCAGATTTGAATCTCTATCTTGATCTGATGATGAGTGACTCTGATCAAAGTGTTTGATCATTTAAATACCACCTTACTTTCTCAAGCTATAAACTAATTCTGTAATTCCTATTTCTATGGCCTTCATCAATTCCCTGGTTGTAATTGAATTAAAAAAGGTTCTATGGTGTCCATATTTATTTCCCATTCCCAGGTCATAAACTAATTGAAAAAGAAAATTATTGGAAGAGATGCATAAATTACTGGCATTATACAGGAACAATGTACCAGATATGATGCTTGCAATGCTTGTAATTAAAGTCCTGTAAATTCAGCTCATCCTGGTTCATATGAGCAAAATAATTAAAATTTAAACAGCTTGCAGTTCAAAAATTGAAGACTTTAACACACCTGGGCAAGTGCTTTTACAATTATGCTGTTTAGCAGATGTAACTATCAATGTATCTTTGCATATCGTCAGTTTATTTTACTTTTGTAGGCTCCTCCCAATGTTTATATGTCTGTGTTTTTTCCATATGTTTAATATGTCATATTTGGTTATCTTATTGCTTTAAATTCTACTTTTGTGTAAATTACCTTATGATAATATTTTTATTTAAAATAATTGTTTTAAGTGATTGATATAACTGTTTCACTGACTTCACTTAGTAATGTAGTCTATTACTTTTTATTTGATGGTATTAGCAAAGCTAATATTCTTGATAACTGTTGCTGTGCAGTTATATTGTATATTATGGAAATGATGTGTTAGGCAGACTAATGATGCTGTGCTTAGCAATGACCAAATATATGAAATGGCAAAATCAAATTTAATGTTTCTACAGAAGAAAAGTTTTCACTTGAATTCATAATTGTTAAGTTTAACATACACTTGGAGTAGATTTAAAGACCGATTAAAAATGTATTCTATGGGCATAAATCTCTGATCTCATTTTAAGTATACTCAAAATAACATTTTATGAAGCAAATGCCAGAGCAATTTTGGAGAAATAAATTAATGAAAGTTTATTTTGATTGTTTTGACATAAGTTAAAAGGAGTACAAGTAATATCAATTGTAGGATTTACTTTTAAAGCATCATTAAGCGTGTATAATATGACATTGAGGTTTTAATTCACACATTAAAAGCTTTTAGTCTACTTTTAGATACATTTTAAAGAACATTTCCTTCTTTTTGTGTATTGTCAAAGACATATTCTATTGGGCTTATTCATCATTTATTTACACCACATTTCAGATTTAGACATACATCTTCATAAAAAAAAGAAAAACATGTCAGCTCTACAGTGTGCAGTTCTCTCACATATATTCCATTTCCACCACAAAAGACATACAGAGAGGCATTTCAGAGGCCACTCTGCATGTCGTCTCAGTTAAAACCCCCTCTGTTTATTCATTTTCTAACCTGACTTTCCAGGTCAGGTTCATGAAAATCAATTTGCAGCACCAGACTCTGATTATTGGATAGCTAGAATCTGTAAACAGTCAAATTGCTAGGAGTTGCATGGTTTTTACTTCCCTTCAGCTTATATAGTAGTGTGGTGCAGCATGGCACAGTACATTGAAGGGCGTAGGGAAAGTAATACAGAAGGACTGAAATAAGTAGTGATTGCTGTGTGACCTGAAGCCAGTACTGTAAACACTGATTTGGCATTTTATGCAGGGTGACCAGATTCTCCATGAATAAAAAATAAGATGAGAGAGTTAAATTAAATATCACTTGCACATATGACTGATCCCCATAACTAGCTGCTTAACCAGCCACTTAGTTAATATTTCATGTTACACTGTAGACAATGCATATGTAAATCAAATAAATCACAAATAAGAAAAAAACAAACAGACCCCTTCATGGTACAAATATTGCAAACCACAAAATAAAATTTCACATAAAACCAGTCAAGAATGTTTCTAACAGTATAACTCTACACTATAGTTTAAATGCTTTTTGTTAATTGAAATGACTGGGCTGTTTATTCTCTGTGTTGAAGCTGTACTTTCATTTGAAGTGTACATACAGTACATGAGGAATTTAGCCAGTCTGTACACAACCTCTGATTGGTCAGATTGTGCTGCTTTTAAAAAGAAGTGCTGCACTGCAGCACTCCCTTTGTGCTTCTTCGAATACATACAAAATCTGTTTCAGTGCCACATCTTAATGACATTTTAAATGGAAATTATGCGCTTATATATTCACTAAACTGCACATTGTAAATCATTCCAAATCTTGATATTAATTGAAGGGGAACAGTGTGAACACAAAAATGTGCATATGCAGTGCTAAACTCTCCTTCACATTGTGCTGCATCCTCTGCTGACTTTCAAAATACTGTTTACATAAGATCTAGACTCCATCACATTCCAATTTCATCCAACCCGCTATATCCTAACTACAGGGTCACGGGGGTCTGCTGGAGCCAATCCCAGCCAGTACAGGGCACAAGGTAGGAAACAAACCCCGGGCAGGGCGCCAGCCCACCACAGGGGACACACACACTAGGAACAATTTAGAATCACCAATGCACCTAACCTGCATGTCTTTGGAATGTGGGAGGAAACTGGAGTACCCGGAAGAAACCCACACAGGCATGGGAAGAACATGCAAACTCCACACAGGGAGGACCCAGGAAGTGAACCCAGGTCTTCTTACTGCGAGGCAGTAGCGCTACCCACTGCGCCACCGTGCCACCCCATTCCAATTTCAGAGAAGATAAAATGTGCAAAAATGACAGTCAAGTATATTTGGCGTTCTGGTAAAGTTCATTCAGTGTTTTAAAAAGACAACATCACCAATTTTCCAGCTTCATTTTGGCACTTATACTATCTGTTGAATCCTTTCTCTATTAATATACTGTGTTCTTCCTTAGTAGAATCTGAAGCACACAAGCATGGATAGTCTAACACATTATTTATTATAATTTTTGTGGATGTTTTCACACAAAGTAACTAATAAGAGTAGGATATGTTACAGTTGCTTACACATCACCTATACAGTTGTAGCATCCATGTTTAATGGAATTCCATTTCTCATCATGGAGAGGGATGACTGCACCAACTTACTGCTTTGCTCTGATGTGCAGGAGCCACTGAAGAGATGCCTCTTAAGGTACAAGATTTGAAAAGGTTTTTTGGAGGGAAGATCTTTTTCTTTTTGTTTTAGATAAAACTGCAGCAATTGTTTTTCTGTTTGTGTAGATTAAAAAACTTTCACCCATAAGGATTACAGTTCCTTCCGGATTTTGTGTGCCTTTTGCATTGTCTGAATTATTTCTAATTCATCTGTTTTGAAGTTGCTTTTCGGAGCACTCTCCCAAAATCACAAACCATTGTCATACAGTACAATGAAATTCGTACTTGCATGTCTTCTCGGAACAAATGACAAAAATACAGTACACCACAAAAATAAAGTACACAGCAGTTAGCAAGAAGTATATGCATGTAACGGTGCGGGTCTGGGTCCATGTTCCCTCTTCTCTGTACAAATGAGCTGTACAAATGAGGACACCGCATGAAGCAAGGGGAAGGTGCAAAAGTGTTCAGTGCTTTTATTAAAAACAATCAAACAAAAATAAGTGTTCAGAAAGTGCAGTGCTGCAAAATTCATAGTTCAATAAATACATAGTCCATAAAAACAGGTGAAAATGTGCAGGTTAAAACAAATCCATTAAAAAGGAGGTTAAAAACAACTGGCAGGAACAGTCCTTTTTTAAAAACCCAGTGCCTTCTTCTTTTAACACTGGCAGCTCCCCTGCTTATCCCATGCGGGCCTTACAGCATAGAAGTCACCCTAACAGCTGATGCAGCTGACCTTCCTCAGGTCCGGTTGCCTGCCATCTTACGGCTATGGACAGGGTCCCCAATGGCCAGGGTGCTGATGCTGGGACTCTCCTCCCAAGCCTCCTCAATCCACCGCTGCCTTCCCGGTCTTATACAGCGAGTCACTCCTTTTACGCACATCACTCTGGCTCCCTGAGTTACTCAGCCAGAGAGATCACTCCTTTAGTCTCCGGGCATCAACCTGTCATGTTGCTCAAGGGGCTCTCCTTCCCAGCTGCCTGTCTTCTCACCCTCGAACCTGCTCTCCTCAGCTTGCTCACTCCCACACTTTCTTTCCCTTTTTTCTCCTCACAACCGTGCTTCTACTTTTAAAAGGGGGGCGTGGCACAGCTCTGTCGATTAGCAGCTCCCAGCGCCAATTAGGGTCATGAACGATACCACACCTGTGCACTTAGTCTAGGGAACCACTCTCGCCACGCTACCATGCCCCCTCCTACCAAGGCACAAGTGCAGTGATTATTTATTTAAAAAGGTACCGATCAACAGCAGACCCCACTTTACCACAATGCATACGTACACAGTCAGTTATGTTACAATATATGTCATGTTCTTATTTTTGACTGTTCAGCTACCTTATGACTTGTGGGTTCAAACTGTCTCTGAATCTACTGCAGCAAGTGCCTTTGGCCTTGTACCATTGGCTAAAGGGTGTGGTTGAGACAAACGGCAATACAGGAGTAGATGTCAGCTGAGTGCCAATAATATTCTGTGCTCCCTTTCACCACCCACTGCATTGTTTTATGTTCTTTACCTGAGCAAGTGCTGTGCCAGGATGTAATGCGGCAAATTAGGATAGACTCCACTGCGCCCCGTAGAAGTTTGTGAGAACAGATAGAGAAATGGAACCTGCCTTCAGATGTCTGAGGAAGCAGAGGCATTAGTGAGCCTTTTTGACAAGAGCCTAAATGTATTGTGTCCACTTCAATTAATCAGTTATGTTCACCCTAAAATTTTGAAGCTGTTCACTCTTTCAACAGTATCTCTGTAGTGAGAAGTTAAGCAAAGTGACACAGTTTATTGGCTAACTAGAAAGATTACAATATGCAAGCTTTTGAGGCTACTTTACATCTTTCCTGAAGAAGGGGCCTAATTTGCCTTGAAAGCTTGCATATTGTAATCTTTCTAGTTAGCCAATAAACTGTGTCATTTTTCTTAACTTCTCACTACATGCATAATGGCTAACACGGTGCAAAACCTTAGTACAACAGTATCTCTCTGATATAAATAGAAGAGTGATCTGCCTTTGCTTTTTGAAGTCATTGACCAGATCCTTGGTTTTGTTGACATTAAGAATAAAATTGTTGTCATGTTACTTCTGAGTTTACAGGTAAACCTCTTTTCTGTAAACCACCTCATTGTTATTGGTGATCAAGCCTATGATGGCAGTGTCGTCAGCAAATTTAATGATGGAACTGGAGATATGTCTGATGAGACAGTCATTGGTGAACAAGGAGTGCTGAAGGGGGTTCAGCACACTACCATGTGGAATGACCGTGTGGAGGGTCAGTCTGGAGGATGTGATGCTGCTAATCTGCATATGTTGCTAAGGTCTTTTGTTTAGTAAGTGCAAGATCTACTTTATCACTTGCAAACTTCATCTGTCAATTGGTAATGTGGAATTTAGCATAGGTTGTGCTTGCATGTGTCTTGGGGTTTGTCACGTGCATTCTACGGGGAATTTTTAAATATTTTGTACATATGTTTGTTAATAGCTCATTTAATACATTTGTTTTGCATTTTCCTCCGTGTGATGAGTTTTTGTACGTGTGTCAGACAAGGGTAGGTTGGATACTGCCTTCTCCATATGAAACAAAGATATTACTATCACAGCAATAAGAATCTTAAAAGACCAAGGCTACTATATAATTAAAGCACAAACAGGGTGACTAACTACTTCAGGCTTACAGAGTGAGTCAAATGTTAGGATTGAATGCACAAACCTGTTGTGTTAAATTAAGCCCCAGCTATTAATCCAAACAGCCATGTACAGTTTTGACACCACTGCGCTCAGCATTTCACCAGCACTGTAAATTATGCACCAACTCATTTTTAAAACATTTGCAATAAAGTCTTAGTCAATGTCTGGTCTTACTTTATGTGCCAAGTGCTGCAATAGAGCTCTGTAAACATTTTGCAGTAGGGCATAGTCTTTGGTCTGCTGTTAGAATCTGTTTAGATTTCTGTTTTTACCTACACAAACACACATAACTTACATCCTGTGACACTTAATGAGATGGATGTAAAAGCATTTTTAATGCTTTGAGAGGCTTGAAATCTATTTATATTAACTTAAATCATAGCTGTATCTGGAAAATTCTTTTAAGACAGTTCATTTTGGGAAAAAAATGTTTAAATGAATGTAACTTAAGTTTTGTTTCAGAATATTCTTCATTGTTCACTGTCTGCCTCAAAAATGAATTTGCAGAGAATTCTATAACAAAAGAAAACAATACAGTTATCAATTGCTCATTTAGTTCTTTCACTCTCAATATTTTTTTTCCATTTGTTTCTCAGATGGCTTCAAATCAGTAATATTTTAGCACCAAGTGTATACACTTTTTAAAAAAGATAATCGAATGATGTATGAAAGAACACAAGAGGACAATGAGCATTAATGCAGATACATATATTGAATGTCTTGTACGCTTTGTGCAAGATCTGTCCATTACTTGATACAATGTTTAATTCCAAAAGATGTTTTTGTAAGTAATTAAATGGCAAGATGAAACTCTCCCTACTTGTTTTTTCATGAATGTTTTGCTATGCAGAGCTTTGTCATAATTTATCATAATGCTAAAAGAAATCAAAATATATGCTACTTAGCTCAGTCAAAACTAATTACAGCAATTTCATAGATTTGTAAATTTATAATCAACACATATTTATAGCATGCTGTCCCTATCAACATGATTTTACAGCATATAAAAAATAAACATTTTGAGAAAATTATTTTTTAAAATGCCTGTAGTTTTTAATTTGTTATTATTTCACTTTTTCAGTTAACCTTCTTGATTCACACTGTGTTTTCAATGATTTTATTGTGTAACAAAAATCAATAAACAAAAAAATAAAATACCTGCCTATTTAAATTATCCTTTCTCAGGACAATACGTTGCAGAAGCAGCTTTGGCAGCAGGTATAACTTTGAGTTCTATTGGTTTTACATTATACGTATGAGCTTTGTTCAAAAAGGTTTCTGGATGTTGGCCCAGGTATCTATGCAGATTTGCTAATATTTTGCCAAGTTCAATGTAGAGCATCAGTGAATGACAATTTTCAAGTCTTTCAACTAATTTCCATTTAGATTTTGGCTAAGACACTCAAGGTTACTCAAGTTTGTGTTCTGAAGCTATTTCAACAATGCTCTGGCTATATTTTTGCACTGTGGTGATGTGAATTTTCAGTTGACTCAATGAATTTAGAAATCATATCTAAAATATAAATATAAAGATATAAAAGAAGCCTCCTAAAAGTAGAGAGCTCAGGTCCATGCAGTCCCCCTGAAGGCAACCCCAGAGCCCAACAGGGCTTCTCCATGGGACTGCAGCTCCCAGCATGCCCTAAAGGTGTGCATACTTATATCATAGTCTAGGGATCTTGTGTTTTGGGGAAGCGAACAGTTATTATTGACCCATCAGTTAATGATATCAGCTTTTCATTCAAAATACTAAGTCCAAAATTAGCTACACGTCTTTCAAAAGGTTCTGTCTATTCACCTGCTGCCCAACCCACCTTATTCTAAAAATAATAATACTAATATATTTTATTTATATGGCGCCTTTCCCACCTTATTCTACCACAAAATGATGATCAAAGACTTCCCAGCCAATCATATTTACACAGGTTTTACAGAACTTATGTTTGACTACCTATGGACAGTGTCAGTACATTAGTAAAATTAATTATTAAAAGTCATGTAGTAGTTGTGTAGTAATTTTCAGAGATTGTGTGTGATTGTGTTATGTCCTGTTGGAAAATGCCAAAAGAAGGCCCTAAACCTAAAGTCACACCACTGATGACAGGATATCCCCAAGGTTTCTCTGCATAAATTAGCTGCATCTAACAAAAAGCACAGGCAAATCCTCTGTTTTAGTGCTGTATTGCATGGGTGGAATTCCCTGATTCTGTTAATTTTTCCAGTTTTCAAATCCAGAGATTATCAGCTGCAAGAAGATGTGAGGCTCATTGTCAAAAATAACCCAATACCAATTTTGGTCTACAATCTGAGACAGTGCTCAGTATCCCGAAGAGGCTATATTTATGCAAATGGTCAAAACTGTTTATGTAAGATTACAGTGGCAGCAGGACATTCAGTCTGCTATGTGTTTAGTGGCATTATTTTTCTAGGCTTTCCTGCTGAACACCAGAGCTTACCTGTGTGGAATGGAAGTTAAAATCTATTGCTAGCTTCTGTATGAAAATCTGCATGTTCTCTGTATGGCTAGGTATTAGTACAACAGATAAATACGTGTGCTTACATAGAGTAGGGCTGCCAGTGTGGAATGCAGTTTTTGGCTACTTCCCCGGCTGGCCTCAGCAGTGTCTAGGTTATCGTCCAATTAAGATGCCAAACGTATGACAAGTTTTCTGATAAGCTTAATTAAAAATATAAGAAAAGACTAGAATTTCTGCTTTCCGTTGTAATCAACAAATTGTGTAAGAATGTTCTGTGACCTTTGGATGAAACTGAGCTTATTTTTTCTAACCGCTTCTTTTGAAGATCTCTGTTATAAAAATTCAACTCACCCCCCTATGAGGGGGCTTTTTGCACTTAGTCTCTGTAAGGCAAAGACCCTCTACTCACCAAGAATAAAGAAATAAAAGAATTCTGCTTATTTGAATAGGTGTCTGCCTGCTGTTGTCTCGACTTCGTCCACACCTGCAATCATTATTTCTACTGTAAACCTCTAATACATTTGTATGGCCAACATACAGTATAGTAATCCCTCCTCGATCGCGGGGGTTGCGTTCCAGACCCCCCCGCGATAGGTGAAAATCTGCAAAGTTGAAACCATGTGTTTGTATGGTTATTTTTATATATTTTAAGCCCTTATAAACTCTCCCACACTGTTTATAAATATTCCCTGCACATTTATACAGCATAAACCCTTTGTATTCTCTTAGATATTAGGTAAGATTAATTGAAATTATGTATGTAAACACACTGTTTATATACAGTAAAACCTAAATATTATTTTAAAGATATCGAGTGTCTCCGATATCACATATGTTACAGACATTATGATAGAGAGGCCACCAGCAATAAATACGTACAATGCAAGAAAAATTGTATACAGTAAATGTGTGTACAGTGACACTAAACGTATGTACATGTACTAAGTACTGTAAGTAGAAAATTAATTATGGTTACTCACCAACAATGACACGACGACTTGTCCGATAACGATGACTTTAATTTTACTGCACAACAAAGGAGAGCGTTACAGCCCTTCTAAAGGAGCCTCTTCAGGCGACTGTGTAGCACCACCGTTGTTCTTCTTCCAGCAGTCTTCTGGACTACTGCCTTATTACATCCACTTACAACTCGTTTCTTATCTTATATATTATCTTATATTCTTTTCCTCCTTATCTTATATTCTTTTCCTCCTTTTTAAATAAAAAAAATCGTGGACTCATTGATGCCGTAATGGCGTCCTTCAGCATATCCAAAACTTTTACCTTTTCGGCAATTGTTAACATCTTCCATTGGCGCTTGGGCACTGCCCCTGAAGCAGTAGCAGGAGCAGATCGTTTTGGAGCCATAATGAAGGGCTTAACTACGCACAAAGATGAACACAAAAGTTAACTCTTTACACAGCGAAACACGTTGATGCTGAATGAGCAAGACGAGACTTCCTGGTTAATGGCGTGGAATCGAATTCAGCAGTCCGTCACTGAGCCAGTCAGCACACAGGAACTTAACTGCATGCTCTGATTGGCTAGTTTCTCAGCCATCCTCCAATGGCGTCCCTTGTATGAAATCAACTGGGCAAATCAACTGAGGAAGCATGTACCGGAAGTAAAAAGACCCATTGTCCTCAGAACCCATGAAGCAGCGAAAAATCTGCGTTATATATTTAGATATGCTTACATATAAAATCCGCGATAGAGTGAAGTTGCGAAAGTCGAAGCGCAATATAGCAAGGGATTACTGTATATTGAAAATTGTCACAATCAGTACTTGGACTGTCAGTTCACACTTTTCTATTTTAATATTATTTGAATTTATTTGAAAAAGGTCTTATATGAGGGAATAGGCTGACATTCAATTGTTAAAAATGGATGTCTGTTTTTATTTTGCCATTGGTATTTTGGTATCTTTGTATATCTGGTTTTGAACATAGGCATTTAGATAATTTTTAATTATTAGCTTGATATTGTCATTAGTAAAATTTAGGACCACACAATATCACAGCGTAGTTTGAGACAGCTTTGTGTATCCCACTGTTCTGCTTTTTGATTAACAAAGCAGATTTTCTAAACACATCTCAGATACCCTAACAGTTATCGTTCTGTTTCTGATGCCATCCTGATTCTTTACTAACTCTGTGATACCTGACTGTTGTTTAATGCTTAGACGTTCTCATTTAATGCAAATAAAAGTTAAATTCTGTTTTTCCTTTTATTATTATGATGATTTAAAATCTCTGTAATAAGCCTCTTTAGCGTCACCAGTGCACATTTAAATTATGTTAACATTTGAGTGGCGGAAATGATTTATTCACAAAACATACTTCATATGTGCAAGTTAATTTACAGGAATGTCTCAACCTATTCACCACCATATTCAACACATGTACCATATGTGGCACATAAATTGTCCATAAAAATTGTATATATATACAAAGCAGTACCATTAGTGTTAACATAATTTTGACTCACCCTGTATATAACTGTTCAACACTAACATAATATACAGAAGATCAAGCTATAATTGGCTGAGGTGGAAATAGAGGAAAGAAAAATAACATTACCAGTTAACAGCTGGAGGAGGTACCCACAGTTCTACTGTAATTAGTAATGTCAAAGAATGACATTTCTAATGACAACTGCATGTCTGTCAGCAGATAGCCAAAGGAATGCCCAGCAAATTCTGAGGCAGATGTGTGTGTGCAACCAGTGTCTGAAGATGTGCTGGGCACAGCAGCACCATCACTACATAGAGTCGCATCATCAGCACGGGGGTCAGTGTTTGTAATATTGTTTGAAACAGAACAGGCAGTGGGCTTTGACTCGCCTTTTCACATTGACTTTGATATCTGACCACTTCGTCTTTATTTTTGGACCTGTGTGACTTTCTGAACTTGAACTTTTGAGTGTCTCCACCACGGTGTATCACTTCATAACTTCTTTTTCTTGCTTATACCACTGCTTAAGCCAACAAATAGTATATTTTTACTTTCCTCCACTTCACATTCACTCAAATTCTTCTTTTTGCAAAGTGATTTTGCCATCGTCTTTTAACAAAACACAGAATAGAAGGGGATATTTATCTTGATTTGCATATTAAAATATGCAAAATCCTGTGAGAAGTCAGAGCAGGGCTATAGGCACATGCATGTGTGTTAAATTTCAGGCTCACTCGAGCTCCATATGTGTAAAGCATAAAATTATTCAACTTAAAATAAAAAAAACATCGAGCACATCTGTCTCATTTAAAATTATACAAAATGTTTCCAGGGCAAGATCCAACCTGTGAACATTGCAATCAAGTTCCAGCCTCATTGGGCCATATGTTTTGGGCATGCACCAAATTAACATCATTTTGGACCAAAATCTTTAAATGCCTTTCAGACAGCCTTGGTGTCAGAATCGCTCCTAATCCACTAACAGCTGTGTTTGGTGTACTTCCAGATATGCTTAAAGTGGAGAAGGACAAACAAACTGTAATTGCATTTACCTCACTATTGATACGTAGACTTATCTTGCTCAACTGGAAGAATCTTAACTCACCTCTTTTAAGTCACTGGGTAACTGATGTTATGTATTATGTAAAATTGGATAAATCAAATTCTCACTTAGAGGATCTGTGCAAAACCCTTTTTAAAATTTGGCAGGATCTAATCAATAATATTTTAGAACAAGGGTGGGCAAAGTCAGTCCTGGAGGGCCGCAGTTGCTGCAGGTTTTTGTTCCAACCCAGTTGCTTAATTAGAAAACAGTCCTTGCCAATAATTTAATTTCATGGCTTGTTAGTGCTTTAACTGTGCCAGGTCAGGTCAGGTCTCATATCTGAATATTTTTTTCTTTCTAAGGATATCATCCAAATGATTTGAATTCAAAAATGGATGTGTAATTCTCAGTCCTTCACTTCTTTCTCTTCACTTTTCTTCCAAGTATTTAATGAAACTCAATAGTGCATGATAAATACACACAAGTGTAAATGCAAACAAGCTAAATGAAGAAATGCTGGTTTCTTTTGTCTAAGTGCTAATAAGGAGCAATTAAAAACTGAGAATACAGCTGTTTAAGCCTAAAATATGCAATAAAGGTTCAAAATCTTAACGAGCGAGACCACTAAAATGAAGCAGAAGTGTTACTTGAGCAATAAGTGCTTCTTATTAAGCAACTGGGTTGGAACAAAAACCTGCAGCCACTGTGGCCCTTCAGGAATGCCTACCCCTGTTTTAGAACAAGCATTTAAATTGAGGAAGCACATTCTCTCCCCTCTTTTTTATTATATTTATTTTGATTCATTTATTTATTGACATATTTTTACTATCATTAAAGTTTTACTCTGCTGGCCTAACTCTCTTTCTCATGGGTGGGGTTTGATTTGTTTCGAACCTATTTTTGTTAAACTTGACTTGCTTGTATAGAATGTTATTTGATTTTAATAACATTAATAATATGTTAAAAAAGAGAAAAAAATTAATGTTCATTTCGATTTATACAGGGTAAGTGAGTGGAACTTGGCGTATGCACAGTTGTATGCATCTGGATTTTTTTGTTCGTATGCTATTTTCAGTTTTAGTCTGTATGCCATGTTTTAGTGTGAATTCTATGCACACCATTATACATGAGGCCCCAGATCTTTTGGTTTGCTCAGCATTTATCTTCCTCTCACTCAATATACTCCATATATTCACTTGATATTTCTCATTTTGTTCTTTCCAGCATTGCTTCATGCTTTGCCTTCATCGGCTATGTCTTACTCCTATAGAGCATACTAGTCCTTGCACGGCTTTCATAAACATTTCCCTTAAAAGTCAGAGGGACTGCTTTAGAAGTCAGAACGAGGGACTCCTGGAATTTATTGGGTTGCAGTGCTGAAATTCTAAAAAGCTAATATATTTGTGTAAACATGGTTTAAAAGAAAAAAAAATCCCACTTCCACATTCTCTAAGTACAGAGGCAAATAAATTGGAAATGATCATCAATGATTCAGTCGGTTATATTAAAGATTATTTTTTAACTCATAATCGACAAAACATATTTAATTGGGTATTGTGGTTAGAAACTGAGGCTTTTTTACCTTTAAGTGGAGGTCACAGGCTACTGACTTTTCTTGGAACTAAAATGCATAAGACGTGCTATCTTTTGTTCTTTACTCATTGGGCTAGAAGTTTGATTGCTGTGAAACTTGCAGGACACAAGATTGATATAGAACAAGACATTGACTTCTACAATTGATTAATAGTTCGTAGAGCTCTTATCTTCAAAGTAGAGTCTATTTATTCTAAGCATGACAGGTGTATTCTCTGCTTGCCTCAAGAATTCCTTCAGCTTTTCAAAAGCTTTCTGTTTGTTTACATTTATTAACACATGTACATGTAAATAATTATTTTCTACAAGTATCTTTTGAAAATGTATGTTTTTCTCTAGTATTGGTTATTTAAAAATCAGCCAAATGCAATATATTGATGTTTATTTTCTGTATATTTTATGTAGAGAAAAGCCAAGCAAAATTACACCTTTTATTGGCTAACTAAAACGATTACAATATGTAAGCTTTTGATGCAACTCAGGCCTCTTCTTCAGGCAAGATGTGAGATTTTTCTTTCAAAGCTTGCATATTATAATCTTTTTAGTTAGCCAATAAAAGGTGTACAGTAATCCCTCCTCGATCGCGGGGGTTCCGTTCCAGAACCACCCGCGATAGGTGAAAATCCGCGAAGTAGAAACCATATGTTTGTATGGTTATTTTTATATATTTTAAGCCCTTATAAACTCTCCCACACTGTTTATAAATATTCCCCACACAGTTATACAGCATAAACCCTTTATATTCTCTTAGTTATTAGGTAAGATTCATTGAAATTATGTATGTAAACACACTGTTTATATACAGTACTACAGTACTCACAAACGTACGTATCGTATATCACTGAGGAGTTTTATTTAATACGTAATACAGTTTTAAATATATTGTAATTGATTAGGTAATAAAAATACAAAGTGAAAAATATATAACATGTAAAAGCTGTACATAAAACCAAAATGTTATTTTAAAGATACTGTGGAGCGTCTCCGATATCACAGATGTTACAACCATTACAATAGACAGGCCACCGGCAAAAAATACCTACAATGCAAGAAAAATCGTATAAAAATGTGTTTACAGTTACAATAAACGTACATACATGTACTAAGTATGTAGAAAATTAGTTATGGGTACTCACCAACAACACGACGACTTGTCCTATAACGATGACATCTACTGCACTGTCACAGCTGTTCTAAAGGAGCCCCTTCAGGCGACTGTGTAGCACCGTCATCTGGACTTTCTTCTTCCACTGAAGGCATACTAGGCAGTGTTTTGCGGGTGAGGAACATCGTGATGGGCAGTTGCTGGCGCTGCTTTTTCATTTGTGTAAAGAGGTTCCTGTACACTTCCGTGGCGCCGTCAATAGCATTTTTAAATTGCAAAGAACGAATCATTTGCGGGTCCCATTCTTCGACTGATGTCTGTAGATCTTTTGCCATACGTAGAATGGTCGCGAGACGCTCAAGAGTTAGGCCGGGGTCGTCTTCTTCCTGTGCTGGGTCTTCTTCTTCCTCGCTCGCTGACTTGGTCATCTCGGCCAAATCTTCTTCGCTCAGCGGCTCGGAGTGGGCATCGAGCAGCTCGTTGACGTCATCACAGGTCATGTCGTTGAAACCTTCTCCTCCTAGTAGTTTTGCCAGCCTGACTGTCTTGTCAACCGCCGAGTGCTGAATTTCTTCTGCAGAAGAGCCCTTGTCGTGCACAACTTCTGGCCACAATTTCTTCCAGCAGGCATTAACCGTCCCTTTCTTCATATCGTTAAGGGCCTTCTGCACATTCACCATACACGATGTGATCACGTACTTACGCCAGTACTCCTTCAGGGAAAAGTCATCGTCCGTGTCCATTGCCTCGACCATGTTTTGCAGGCTGTTCTTGGTGTACAATGCCTTGAAAGCCCGGATAACTCCTTGATCCATTGGCTGAATCAGTGACGTTGTATTCGCCGGCAAGAACTCTACTTTTACACCTTCGTAAGAAAGATCCAAGGGATGACCTCCAGCATTGTCCAGAAGTAAAAGGACTTTGAACTCCAGCCCTTTCTCTGCCAGGTAGATTTTTACCTCCGGGATGAAACATTGGTGAAACCAATCCGACATTAGGCGTTTCGTAATCCAAGCCTTCGGGTTGTGCATCCAGTACACAGGCAGCAGGTTTTTATTCTTATTTTTCAGGGCCCGTGGGTTTTTGGACTTATAAACGAGCCCAGGCTTTATCATAAAGCCCGCAGCATTGGCGCACATGACCAGCGTGATGCGATCTTTGTGAGCCTTAAACCCCGGGGCTTTTGCCTCCTCCTTCATAATAAAAGTACGAGACGGCATCCGCTTCCAAAATAGGGCTGTCTCATCCATATTAAACACAGTTTCAGGCCGATATCTGCCTTCCTCAATGATCGCCTTGAACGTGTCCGCGACATATTTCTCGGCTGCGGCTTTGTCTGCGGAGGCAGCCTCTCCTTGCAGATTCACACTGGCCAAGTTGAACCTTTTTTTGAATTTTTCAAACCAGCCCTTGCTGGCAGTAAATTCAGAGCTCTCGCTGGGGGATTCAGCAGAAGTTCCAGGTTGAGGATCGTCGTCTAGAGCATCTCCGGCATCCGCAAACCTATCATAAAGTTGCTTGGCCTTTTCTCGGATGATATTGGTGTCCACGGGGATGTTTTTCTTCCGGCAGTCTTCGATCCAAATTCCTAAAGCAGATTCCATCCGGACTATCGCCTTATTACGTCCACTTACAATTCGTTTCGCGCCCTGGTTAAAGGACACTGCGGCCGTAGATCGTATGCTCTATTCATCCTTCTTAATATAACGAACCGTGGACTCGTTGATGCCGTAGTGGCGTCCTACAGCAGCGTAGCTTTTCCCTTGCTTCAACATGTCCAACAATTGTACCTTTTCAGCAATTGTTAACATCTTCCGTTGGCGCTTGGGCACGGCCCCAGAAGCAGTAGCAGCAGCAGATCGTTTTGTAGACATAACGAAGGCTTGACTACAGTACGCACAAAGAAACACGTTGATTAGCTGAATCAGCGAGACGAGATGCCGACTTCACAAAGAAACACGTTGATTAGCTGAATGTGCGAGACGAGATGCCGCCTTTAAGCGAAATCGAATTCTGCGCTCCCCGTCGCAGAGCCAATCAGCACCCAGGAGCTTAACTACTCTGATTGGGTAGCTTCTCAGCCATCCGCCAATAGTGTCCCTTGTTTGTATTCAAATGGACAAACCAACAGAGGAAGCATATACAGTACACGTACCAGAAATAAAAAGACCGCAGACATCCGCGAAGCAGTGAAAAATCCGCGATATACATTTACATATGCTTACATATAAAATCCGCGATAGAGCGAAGCCGCGAAAGTCGAAGCGCGATACAGCGAGGGATTACTGTAATGTTGCTTGGCTTTTCTCTACATTCATAATGGCTAACACGGTACAACACCCTAGTACTGTATATTTTATAAAATGCATAGGTTTACCTGGATGCGGATCCTAAGTGGATAACTTAGGAGAAGCTGAAATAAATAAACATTATTAATATATTCTCTTACTTTTTCAATTACACATTTATAATTGAAAGTCTTCGGATTGTTTTTATTTATTTGTACATAACTTAGGATGTTGTATTGCTTAAACATATAAAATACTGTCAAGTCCGTTTTGGTATTTCTTCTTTTACATGCATACTCATCCACTATGAAATTATTTATAACAAGATCCGAAATTTTACCAGTACTGTTTAATGATTCAGCAATTCCATAATTCTTGTAATGTAATCAATTGGCAGATTGTATATTGAATATTTTTATGAACACTTTTACCTCTCCCGCCGAGCAGGCAACTAAAAAGGATCCAAAAATAATAGTTTTCTCCTTTATGCCTGTGGCATTGTTGGTGTTAATTTTTAAGTGGCAGAGGTTAAGTATGAAAACATTAGACAGAACTGTAATCGGAAAACAAAGCCAAGGCTCATTGCCAGAAAATTCTAAATGTAGACACATTTATTTGCTAAGTGGGAGAGCTTGGACTCAGCATCAGGGATGAGAACATGTTAATCCAGGAATTCACAAACTTCAGGACATGTCAATTAAAGGGGAAATCCCATGATCTCAATAAAGATGTGATTTGAGGAAAAATGCAGATATTCTTAATGAATATACAACAACCACTGCAAGCTACATTGGCAGACTGCACACACACACACACACACAAAGAGTCATTTCCCATGAGGAAAACCAAGTTAAAAGAAAAAACACAGAAGGTACCTGCACTGACTAGAAAAGGTGTGACAGCTGCCAAAAGGCTGTGGGCTGGCAAACTAAGCAAGAACAAAGCCTGTAGCTGCCAAGGATAGAGAAAGAATATAGCAGCTGCTCTTTGACTGAGGGCCAGCAAACATGAAAATACAAATGAAAAAACAATAAAAATAAAGACCTAAACAAGAAGTACATGAATATGTTCCAGAATGTCCAAAATTCTAACATATTAATATTGTATCATTGTGTTTAGATTTAACTCATACATGATCTAAAACTGCTTATCCCAATACAGGGTTACAGGAAGGCAGACTCTGGCAGCATCTGCCACAAGACAAGAAGTAACCTAGAATGGAGCAGTGAAGAGAGGGGGCATTGAGGCTGAACAGTGAGAGAGAGGCCTTGCCTCTATGTACTATGATACCCTCCCAGTTGCATTTTAGAAGCCACAAGCCTGCTTTGCTTTATTGGTGGGTGTAAATACCCTTTAGCTGAACTTGATAAGCTGATGTTCCTTACTCACAAGCCATGCTTTGATGGACAAACTCTCTGTGTGAGGACATGAAAATGAGAATGTCTAAACCCTAAGTGATTATTTGCCAGTGACTTGTACCAATCCATTGTAAAGCACTATCACTCATCCACAAATCTCACAACTAATGTAGAGGCCATAAACAGATTTAACATTTACATCCTTATAGATGCCCTAAAAAGAATATAATGTAATATGTCTGTAACTCCAGAGGCAAAAGTACTAATGACTATGCCACTGTGACATCCTCAGTACTAGAATCCTCATGTATTTCTTCAGTAAAAAAACACCAAGGCTACTGCAAATGGTGTATGAATCCTTTTGTTCTCCCTTATGGCCCATCAGCTTGACAGCTTGAAAGCACATCCCTACTGTCCAAGCCCCAAAAAACATATTTAGTCTCAGTTTGAGCAAACATAAAAATAATCTCTTAGCACACTGTGTATCTTGTTTGCATATACAATACAATACAATACAATACAATACAATTTATTTTTGTATAGCCCAAAATCACACAGGAAGTGCCGCAATGGGCTTTAACAGGCCCTGCCTCTTGACAGCCCCCCAGCCTTGACTCTCTGAGAAGACAAGGAAAAACTCCCAAAAAACCTTGTAGGGAAAAAATGGAAGAAACCTTGGGAAAGGCAGTTCAAAGAGAGATCCCTTTCCAGGTGGGTTGGGTGTGCAGTGGGTGTCAAAAGAAGGGGGTCAATATAATACAATAAACAGAACAGAACAAATCCTTAATACAGCATAAAAATAAAAATTTTAGAAGTACGGAGCAGAATTTAACAGTAGATGATATCACATAATAAGATTTGGATATTTCTAGAGTCCTGGAGACCTCATCCATCAAGCTGCCTCCCCCATTTGGCCATTTCACGGCTAAAACAGTGCTGGGCCAGCCAATCCGATGAAAGGACCCCTCTTTCCCATGATTCCTGCGATTCTCCATCAGGGATGACTTTACCATAGGCAGGCAAACAACTTGGCAGGTGGGTCGTGGCACCAATTGCCACATTTGAGTACCGAGAACAGAAACAGAATAGGTGAGGGTTAGTATTCAATTATAACTATCATGTTACTTATGTTTTAGTGCTAATGACTAACAACAGAGATGCAGTCTGTACAGTTAATCAGCAGCTCTAGTCAGGATATGCTAAACTGAAGTAGTGAGTCTTCAGCCGGGATTTAAAGGCTGAGACCGAAGGGGCATCTCTTATAGAAGCGGGAAGACCATTCCACAGTTTAGGGGCCCTGTAACTAAAAGCTCGACCTCCCACTGTACTGTACACTACAGTATATGGACACTACATGGACTAAAGTATTGAGACACCTGACCAACAGGGATTTTCATGCCACTGCATTCAAATATCGTGACTAATATAAAATTGTTTCAACCACCATTGCCCCCCCCACCCCTCACTGTTTTTGAAAGGCTTTCCCCAAGAATTTGGAGTGTTTCTGTGGGAATTTGTGCCCATTCATTCCGTGGAGCATTTATGTGGTCAGGCACTGATGTTGGATGAGAAGGCCTGGCTCGAAAGAAAAATCTCACATAAGTTAGGGTCTTAACAGTCTGTGTAAAATTATGGTACTTGTAAAAGTTAGCATTTTTTTAATTCAGCTTTATTCTCTCAGTCATGTTCTCTCCGAACTGACACTGTTAGTTTTCAAATAAAGACGTGGTATAACAAAACAAGTGTGATTTTTTAATTCAGTTTTTATTCAGTTTAAAAGCACACTTGTTTCATTGATTTGTTAGAGACTCAAATAAAATGTACATTTTTATTATATATTTGTGCACAATTAATGCTTGATGAAGAAGTGTGAATAAAATTAAGGTGGCCTGGCATTACAAATATTTTTTCAGGCATCAGGGATTCTAGTATTAGATGACTATAATCAACAAAGGGTTAAAAAAAATGTCATTGTGTTCTGTGAGGTTTCAGACTTAAAAAAAAAAAACTGCACTGGTATAGCAATCCAAACTACGCAAGAAGCTGACACAGAGAACCCGATACCACAATTAAAGCAACTTGACAAAGAGATGAATAGGGACAAGTGGGAATTCCTAGGGCAGGCTATTATAGGAGAGTGGGTGTGATCTAAAACAGTCACTATATCTTTTGCAGTAACTGAGTGCTATTTTTTATTCACAGTTTGTCAGCACACAGTCGTTTCCTTCTTTGGTTGTTGCATGTTCATCTTTTGATGTGCTATTTCAGCTATGCTCTGCCAGAAAAAAAAATGTTTCCATATTTCGTTGTGACATGCTCAGCTTTTGGGATCTATAACCTATAGAAACCGTATAAAAAGCTTTGGTAATTGCCCAGACCATTGAAGCTCAACCCAGATGGATGAAAGACGCCTATCTTTAAGAATATCTTCCACACTGCCGGATTTGATAACATCCAGTTTTTGGACTCAAAATCCAAGACCAGGCATTGTCAAGAGCTTCTTTCTAGTTATGATTTGCATAGTAAGCCGGCATTAAGCAAAGCTAAGTGTATTTCCCCTACATGATTTATATGATTGTAAATTGGCCCTAGTGTGTGCTTGGTGTGTGGGTGTGTTTGTGTGTGTCCTGCGTTGGGTTGGCACCCTGCCCGGGATTGGTTCCTGCCTTGTGCCCTGTGTTGGCTGGGATTGGCTCCAGCAGACCCCCGTGACCGTGTGTTCGGATTCAGCGGGTTGGAAAATGAGTTCTTCGTTGGTAACGCTTAATATAGCTTGCATACTGAGTTGTTCCAGAGTGACAGTTGAGAAGTCGATGTCGCCATGTAATTGCCTCAAGAGCGATGTTGGAAGCCTGCGGAGAGTGAGAGTTGGCGGGCGGGGCCTTGTCGTGTGTTCCCCATGATGTGGGAGGAGGGTTAGAGTGGGCATTCGTGGTTCTTTCTTGTGTAACTCGTTGGCGGGGGGGCTCTGTGAGTTGGCTCAGAGGTGCATGTGGACTTTTGCACAGACGAAAGCGACTGAGGCTGTGTTTGGTGAGTTGTTGCATGTGGGCACATGAGCAGGCAGTGCACATGCCTCGAGAGTGACGCTGGACGCGGGAGGATGGTTACAGTTGCCGTGCATGCCTCTGTCGTGCGTATCCCATGACACGGTAGGAGGGTTAGAGTTGGAGGGCAGGGCTCTGTCGAGCGTATCCCATGGTGTTAGAGTGGGTGGGCGGGGCTCTGTGAGTTGGTGGGCGTGGTTCTCTGTCTTGCTTGCTCTCACTGTCTTGCGTGCCCTTAGTGAATTATATATATAGATTGTTTGCTATAGCATAAATTAGCAATATTGCTTTGAACCATAGGTAACAGTTTAAAATTGTTTATGCAACTAGATAGAGGCAGAATTGGCACAACTGTAAAATGCTTATATTATGCATGCATATTCAAACTATCAGTTTAAAAATGTGTACTACTGATATGTTTTTCTAAATAAATATTGCATTATGTACATCACGCGGGCAATATTAACAAAATAATTTGTTGAAATCAAGAAAATCCTAATATATTTTGCATATCTACTTTATTATTTCTTTTCCTTTAAAAATGAAAATAAAGTGAATTGAATCACGTTACAGTTAAAAAGGAAGTCATGCAATGAATTTTAACAGTGTGTGATATGAAACATAACAGTCTTGTCTGTTTTATTACCTATTTATTATAAAAAAAACATGAGAGGAACTCTTGCATGAACCAATTATTCATTTATCACTCAAATACAATCCATAAATATCAATTGTAAGTCTTTGAGAGCTAAATGCTGCCTGGTTGTATGCCATTACAAAAAAACTGCAAGTCAGCTAGTTCTTTCTCACTAAAACTTCCATACCACTGTCAGTTTTCTGATTTATTCCTCAGCATAAAGTAAATTAATTTCAAAAAATATATTTTACTGGGTGTATGTATCATCCTATGCAATGTATGAGTAAATATCTACTAGCAAATGGTTATGCTAGATACTCCTTTTACAAATTAACAAAAATAAATAATTTTATAGAAATAATTTTTTTAGTGTTTTCAATAGTAATCATAAATCACTTTACAAAAATGAACAGAAACAGAAAAGAATGGGTAAAATGCAAAATGGCATGAAGAGAATTTATAAATGATAAAGTAAGATTATTTCAAATTAAAATCAATCTATTTCTAATTAATTTATTATCACTAACCATACTTCAAGCCCAGTGCACTGTTCAATAAATCACTAAAATAAAAGGAAACATAAGCACAAAACGTGTAAAGAATAAACGGAGAAAAAATGCAGTCCATACAAAGAAATATATATATATATATATATATATAGTGGAGTGAAAGTTATTTTTCTCCTACCTCCTACCAAAACCCAATATTAGATAAAGGGTACCTGAGAGGACCAATAAAACATTTTTTAATAAATGAACAAAGTTTAATACAGACTGGCCTGTGTAAACAATAATTTCACACTTTTTTTTTTTTGCCTCATTTAGAACATTAGAGTAATGTTTTTAAGAAAAGGCTATTCCACCCTGACAAAGCTTACCAATCCTATCCACCTAATTTCCGCTAAATAACTAGAGACAGTCAATTCATTCACCTGATGGGCAGTGTTTATGAAATTTAAGGGGTTCACATTCCAGATGCTGAGGGGGACCCCACTCCCCCGCCACTAGGGCTCCATTTAGGCTATGATCAGCACTGTAAATAACAAAAAATATAGTTTTGAAGGTCCCTAAAGTACCACTCTCTACCAGAGTACTTGATTGTTTGTGTGGAAAAAAAAATCCTAGCATTTGTGAGAAATTCACTATTAACAAGTTCCCATCCATGTCCCTGTTTTCTTGTTGAATAATGAATCCTAAAAGACCGTACCAAATTCCCTTTATAACTTTAACACTTCACATACATTTGCTTAAACTGAAAAGGTTCAGCATTTCACCCTCTTCTTGTAGTTCATACTTTGCAGTCCTAGTTACTCTTCTCTGGACTTTCTCTGGTGCTGCCATGTCTTTTTTTATATTACAGACACCAAAACTGAACACAATACTCCAGATGAGGTCTCACTAGTTCATTATATAATTACTTTAGTTTAAGTATAACCTCCCCTGACTTGTACTCCACTAATAACTTAACAACCTAAAAGGCATCTGTCACTGTCTGGATAAATACAGTGATGAGAAATAAAAAACTAGGTTCTTCTCATAAGGTATGTGTTCAAACCTCCCATTGTATATTCACAGCTAACAGTTTAACTTCCCAATTATAATGTCCACCATGATTTTGCCAGGTTGCTGTTTTTTACTTTAGTTTTGATTATTGCTTTGTTCTTTGTGTGATTGGCTCATTTTTAACTCTTTATTTATTAGGCTAGTTTTGCCTTTTGTGATTTTTGTTTTAAGTATTTTGACCTAAAAGTGTTTTGTTGTTTTTTTACATGCTTAGCTTGTGCATTTTAGTGTTGTGTAAATTTCAGCCTTTGTATTTTGGTCTTTAGAAATTCCAGGCCTTAATATTTTACATTTTGGTTAAACTGGCCTGATCTTAGTTAATCATTAGGCCTGTCTTCCGTTATTACAGTTAATAAATCAAGTATATTTAAGATCCAGTCTGTTTTGAAAAACACACTTTCCCCTTGTATACCATTTTATATATACTAAAATCATAGCAATACAGAACCTTACATTAAATTTATTGTTCCCCAAATCTGCCCAAGCCTTAATCCTGTCCCAATGCATCTGTAATGATTCAGCTGATTCTAAGTTATATGCTAATCTACCTAGTTTAGAATCATCTACAAACTTATCTAGTTTGTTATTTTTACAGTATTTTTATTAAAAAGAGCAGCAGTCTTGCAGCACTAATCTCTGTGGGATATAACTTTTAACAGAAATAAAAATTAGAAAGATGGCCAGTTTGTGCTTGTGTTCCTGTGGTGGCTGTTGACTTTGTGAGTTTGCTGTTAATTCTGCATGTGAAACAAGCAGTTGATGATGTTTAAAAGAAGTGTTTTGCAGTAGGTCAGTAGTTAGCATTTTATTGATCGAATCTTGATCTTTGTCTAGAAGTGTTTTTGATCTGTGAAGAATACTTTAATAAAGTTTCAGATGTTTGGTATAGTCATCCAAAGTTCTGAAACGGTGTTGTACTAGCTGCAGATTAAGACCAGCCTACACAATATGGTAGTAAGAGGAGATGATCCCCAGGTGTTAAGTGCTATAGAAGTGAAGAGGGAAAGATTAAAACCAGTTTTAACTAATAAACAGCTTGTTTTGTTGTTGCGTATTTGTACTCGGTGTACTCAGCTTGCCATCTGATTGTGTGTTAACTATAGCATGTCTCACCCTCTCTCAATGAATTGCTGGTGCACATTCTCTCAATTTAAAGGAATATACCACAGGCATAAAGCACTTCCTCATGTAAACTTAATAAAAATAATTACAATTGCTAAGATACATAAGATCAAAATAGCATCATTGTCGTTTTTGTAAATGTTACTTATGTAGAGCATCTGAAAAGTCCATGAAATCTACGGAAAGTATGTGGAAAGTTATGACAACAAAAGGTGAATGTTAGTAGAATCGTATATGAAGCAGAAATGTCTATAACTCATGGATATATGATGATATACCATCATAGTGATCTTAGTGCACGCTCTGGCATATGAAACTAGCAGTATCTTTTAATGTGAACTGTCCCAACTGGTGGCTTAATTCCTAATTAACGGCTTAATTAGAGACACTGAATTATTACTGAAGGGTAATAATAGTTAAATGTATGTTGATCCGTATTTTTCTATTTCTAATATTACACAATATAAATATTGACTTGCATCGCTTTTCTTTTTCTGTGCCATTGAGTTAAATATATCTGATTCAGTGTCAAAAAAGCACTCTGCAACTGCACTTAGTCTTGGTCTTGATATTCTGCTAGTCCAAAGCTCTGAGGCACACTGCATTGGTGCTAATTGTCAAATTTAGTTCTGTTACCATAAATACATATGAAAACCAGATCAGCACAGAATCATTCCCAGCTCATACCATGCTCTACTTGACCTGTTGTCATGATTACTAGTTATTGATTACTAGCATCAAATTTTGCTAATGAGATTGGAAGTTTAGTTAATCTTTCACATTGTTACTGTTTTTTGAAGTGTTTGCAGTAACACCATCATGGATGCCCTTTTGTGCTCTGCATTGATTTGTCTTTATTTTGTTGTTGCTGCGGTGGGTTGGCGCCCTGCCTGGGGTTTGTTGTTGTGTTGGCTGGGATTGGCTCCAGCTGACCCCTGTGACCCTCTAGTTAGGATATAGCGGGTTAGATAATAGATGGATGGATGGATTGTTGTTATCACCACACTCATTGCTCATTGATTCCTGATGAAACTGTGTGACTTCATACCTGCTACAACAAATTAAAGCATCTTCACAGTATCGCTGATACCACACTTTTTGGATTTAAAAAAATAAAATCATGTTTTGTTTTCTCAGTACCAGGATTTGTTAGGGAATCACCATGTACTATGTTTGTCTCTCCATCACTATAAAAAAGGTTATGACTCACTAAATTTGTTTTTCTTTCCAGAAATTCCAGCTGAATTTTGACTCCACTCATAATTGGCAATCTTGATGATTCAAACATAAATCACTAACACAAATTTTATTTGATGACCATGAAGTCAACAACATCTCAGTATCTGCCAAACAAATTTTTGAAGTGAATTTGTATGCATTGTAAATGTGGTTCCTCCTTAAATTTTTGTAGAGCAGGTGTCAGAGGGGGACATTTTTTTGTACACTGGGTGGTTCCATTAGGCAGCCATTGTTGGGACTGGGGGTGAGAAGTTAAAAGGTTGTCTGCAGGATGTAGGTATTTGCTGTATTGCAAAAGAGTCACCACTTTGAAGTTTTTAGCTGGTTGAGATTACAAACAATACCAAGTTGTGATAACAAAACTGCTCCTTCCTTGGAGGATTTCTGTATTTACCTGACTTGGAAATTAACATGTTTGACAATATTGGCTTCTAATCAGCAGATCTGTACTCATTAATGGTTGGTAACAATACATTTTGTTAACTTGTGTTTTCATTAATTGTTAAACCCAGGAAATTTAGATGTGCCATTGTTTAATCCGATTGTCCAGAACTGATAATGGCAGAGACTGAAGGAGATTTAAACTTCTGAGTAGGAGAAGGCAAGGGTGGGACAGTCCACTGAGAATGCTGCCAAGACACTCAGACAGAGCACAGGGGCTCGCAGGCAGACAAGGGTACGTGGCTGGCATGACGTGAGGCACAAGGACGGCAACACTTACTTCCAGGGAGGAAGAGACAGCTCCACAAGCAGACGCCAGTTGTGGGTCCAGCGAGAGAGGGAAGCCACATGAAAGGACTGAGCAAAGCTGGCAGACGAGAAATGAGGCATGCCTAGATCACAGAAACACAAGGAGCCCAGAGTGGAAAAACAGGATTGATGAAGAGACGCTGACAGGGATTCCACATTTTTGATAAAACTTCTGTTGGGAAACAAGTGTCCGGTGAACAGAGTGCATCCGTGGACAGTTGGAAGATTAGTTGTTGGGGTAACAGTGCGCAAACTGGACTCTGCATCATTAAAGGTTCTTTCCTCCAATCCTTGTTTTTAATGGACTCTTAGAGAGTGGACTGTGTGCTTTCCTTTCTAAAAAAGGAATTTTGTTCCTGATATTGTTAGATTTTGTTTATGTTCATTTATCTCTTTTGTGTACTTATTATTGTCTTGTGTAATAGAAGTTACTGTTGCTTTTCCTGAAATTACTATTGTGTCTTTCATTGTTAGATTACCTGTAAGTATGACCAGACACCTGTCACACAAGTTTGGAGTTGCTGGAGGAAGTATATTGCTAATGTTGTTATTAGGCTGTGTTTGTATAACTCAAGAAAAATTAGGTACTATAGAGATAGTTAAAGATGAGCACTTGTCTAGGAATAAATGGACGTTCGCTAGAGTCTTAAAAAACTACTACTAAGGAAATTGTATTGGTGAGGAGTCAAAATATGCCTCATTAATTAGAAGCACAGCACAAAAGACAAGTATCTTATCTAGTTATCAGTGGCTGACTGCCATGATTTGTCCATCATTCCATGAAACATTGTTTGCATTAAGTACAGGATTCAATGTTTTCATTGAATATGGTGTTATAATTTGTTAGTAATATCTTATGCAATTTAAATTTCATTAACTGGCAGTGTTTGAGTTTGCTATCTAAGGCAGCTAGCAGCAAGCTCTGTAGGAAAATAGTTGTACGGGTTTATTATAAGAAGGTTTGGTTATTTTAACATTTCTGTAAAGCATAGATTTGTTGGTACACAGAATAGTCTTGAAGATAATTTTAAGATAGGGGTTTAATCTTGGAATAGTTGTAGTATTATTTATTTACTAGACATTAAGCCCGTTACAATAACGGGCGCTAGAACAGTAGTTCATAAACATTAGCAGGAACAGTCTATATTAAATGGCAAGGGACCTTGTATGTGACTGTAATATGTGTCACTGTATTGCGTGCCTTTAATTTTCTCTCTCAGTAATACTGGTTTGTATTTCCGTAAAATGCCTGTAATTTTGTCAGACAGTAATACAGTCGAACCTCGGTTCACGACCATAATTCATTCCAAAACTCTGGTTGTAACTCGATTTGGTTGTGAACCGAAAGTAATTTCCCACCATAGAATTGTATGTAAATACAATTAATCCGTTCCAGACTGTATGAACTGCATGTAAATATATTTTTTTTTAAGTTTTTAAGCACAAATATAGTTAATTAAACCATTGAATGCACAGCATAATAGTAAACTAAATGTAAAAACATTAAATAACACTAAGAAAACCTTGAATAACAGAGAAAACTAACACTGCAACAGTTTGCGCTATAGCCTTATGACCCACTTGCTAAAAACACTTTATTTTAATGAGTTTTAAGCACAGGAAAAAAAGAACATTTGAAAAATCCGTAATTTAATAAACAACCAAGAAGAGTAACATTGCCACAATGCACGCGCGCGCCTGTGTGTGTGTGTGTCTCTCTCGTGGGCCTGCGTGTGTGTGTATCTCTCGTGTGTGTCTCTCTTAAGCGCGCACCTCTGTGTGTGTCTCTGTGTGTGTGTGTGTCTCTCTCTCGCGCCTGTGTGTGTCTGTCTGTGTGTGTGTGTGTCTCTATTGCGCCTGTGTGTGTCTGTCTCGCGCCCGCCTCTGTGTGTGTGTCTGTCGCATGCGCCTTTGTGTGTGTGTGTCTGTCTCTCACGCGCGCGCGCCTGTGTGTGTGTGTGTCTCTCTCGCGTCTGTGTGTGTCTGTCTCGCGCGCACCTGTGTGTGTGTCTCGCACGTGCCTGTGTGTGTGTGTGTGTCTCACGCGTGCCTGTGTGTGTGTGTCTCGCGTGCGTGTGTCTGTGTGTCTGTTGCGCGCGGGCCTGTGTGTGTGTGTCTGTCTGTCTCGCGCGCGCCTGTGTATGTGTGTGTCTTCCGTGCGCCTGTGTGTGTGTCTCACGCGCGCCTCTGTGTGTGTGTGTGTGTCTCACGCGTGTCTGTGTGTGTGTCTGTCTCGCGCGCGCCTGTGTGTGCGTGTCTGTCTGTCTCACGCACGCCTGTGTGTGTGTCTGTCTCGTGCGCGCATGCACCTGTGTGTGTCTCTCTCTCTGCACACACAGGGAATGCACAGGAAGAGACTGAACACATGCCGTGTGGCCCTGCGCATGCGCACTTCACCAGAAGATACACACACACGGACACCTGGACGCACACAGGGGTTTTATTAAAGAGGATGTAATAATGTATGTGGCCCCTAATCAACAACAATATTAACCAAATTAAATATTTTAATGTTCCCTGTTAGATGACCATTAATATAGTTTATCCAATGTCCAGTGAAACCACAGAAGTCCACTTACAAGGATAAGATGTAGTGAAAATATTAAACAGTGGCCTCAGGGTAATACTATGGATTTCATTTGCCTTTAATTCTAGTTATATGTAAATATGTGCCTCTTTTCTTTTTTCAGTTTTGTAAGAAATTCACAACTCACAGTTTTTTTCTAAAGCCATGACTATGCCAAGCACAAACTGAAAATGAAAAGCTCAATAGACTGTTATCATTGCTTTTATGAGATAAGAGTATATGCTTCTTGTTCTTTTTATTTTAAGAATTCACTTTCCCGATAACAGTTTGTGACTTTAATTTATCTTTAACAGTTTCTTAAAAAAAGCAAACAGCATTTGTGGTAATTCACTATGTTCAGATATGTATGCTCATCAATTATAGCCACTTTAATAAAAGACATTGTTTAAGCATTAAGAGAGATATATTTTGAGTAGCCTAAGGAAAACTATAATGTTCCTGCCAATAAAATATTTATTTAAAATAAAAGAAACTCTTCCATGAAATTGCTGGACTGGTAGAAATATATATATATATATATATATATATATATATATTGTGGAGCCGACCCGGACACAGACAGGTGGACATGTTGTTACTCACCACCACACGTTTATTATTTACAATATTTAAAGTCCAAAAGTGCACACAAACAAACCCCAATTTACAGTCCTCGCCACAAATGCCTCTTCTTCGGGCCGCCTCCACACCTCTCTCGTGCCTCGTCCTGCTTCCACCCGACTCCAGCCTCGAATGAAGGGAGACGGCCCCTTTTATACATGACCCGGATGAGCTCCAGGTGTTCCCGGCATTCCTCCCTTGGCCACGCCCCAGCGTGGCGGAAGTGCCGGCTGTCCTCCCGGCAGCTCTCTGGGTGCCGTCCTAAATCTTCCCCCCAGCACTTCCTGGTGTGGCGGAAGTGCTGGGGTAACAGGTCCCCAAGGCATTGGGGCGCCTCCTGGCGGTGACCACGGGCCCCTACAGGGTGGAGCTTCCATGCCCTGTACCCGTGGCCCCCAGAGCAACCAGGAAGGCGGCCCCCACGTGATCCAGGGTGGGCTTAGACCCACATCAGGTCCTTCACGGCGTCCCGGCCGGGTCGTTGCCCCTGGCATCCCTGACAATATATACTGTATATATTTTTTTTAGAAGGTAGAAATCCAATTTACATTGCAATTGGCTTCTGATTAATAAATTGGTAGGAATGAAAATCATTAGCCAATGATAACCAGAAGCAGGTGACCATGTCAGGTCAGATGTTGGTTAAATGTTTTACACAACCATTCATCCTCAGATAATTTCATCAGAGATATAAAGCAGATAAGAATAACCTGCTTACATTCAAATTACTTCTTTGGTAAAATAAATAAAATGAAGGTACAAATGTTCTTACTTGAGGATTCAAATAAAAGGAATAAAGAAAGTGAAGAGCTCCAAACCTATTCCCGGATGGCTTAATATGGAAAGAAGATCTTTCACTTCACTTACACACTCTACAACTTTCACTTACATGGTTAACTGTGCATATCAGTCTGAAAAAAGTCCATAAACCTGGCAAGAATAAAGTGGTTCAACAATCACTATGAATTAGTGCAGATAGTACATGAGGTAAGAAGGTGTTACTGTTAATGACCCAATTAAAACTTAATCATATTTTTCTTCTCAAGCAAAGAAACACACAAATAAATACAAACAAGCTGTGCAGAGTATTGCAATCGTGTGCATCACATAACTTAAGGATATGTCCTACTGTGAAAGGCACAGAGAATTAAACCAGTTTAATCTCGAGCAGAGGAGACTGAATGGAGGCCTAATCCAGGTATTTAAAATGCTCAAAAAAATTGATAAAGTAGAATTAGACTAATTCTTTCGATTAAATGGAGCAATTATGAGTGAAACCAACAAACACAACAATTTATTTCTTGTATAGCTCAAATGGGCTTTAACACATCCTGTTTTTTGGCAGCCCCCCTAGCCTTGGCTACCTAAGAAGACAAGAAATAACTCCCAAATAAACCTTACAGAAGGAAAATAAATGGAAGAAACCTTAGGAAAGACAATTCAGAGGGAGACCCCTTTCCAGGTAGATTAGGCATGCAGTGGATGTCAAAAAATGGGGTAAATGCAACACACATAACAAAACACGAGTAATCCTCTTCACAGAACTAGATGGCCAATCTATCATTGCCACCTCATAAGCAATGCAATAATACAAACTACTTTGTTCTTGCTTACCAACTGCAGGCACAGATCGCCGCTAGAGATCTCAAAGCAAAATGCCAGAATAGATTGTACTGCTAGCTAAATATAGACCTATCACATATGAAGATACAGATTTGTTCAGATATATCAAAAACAAAGAAGATAATTATGAAAACTTATAAACAACAGTATCTGTCCAGTAAAAAACTTTTACTCAAACCTCCACGCCACCAAGCCCTCACATGTTTAGTACATGCTTTAATGCATTTCATCATGAAAATTATATCAGGTATTTATCTTAGCATTCTAAATGTTCAGAGAGCAATAATATCATGAAGTTAATGTATTCTGTGTGGCAATCGCTGAATGTGGCTCCTCTCAGTGCAAGAGGAAGTCAGTTTATGGAGCACATAGCGATTAACATGGGTTGGGGAACACTTAATACGAAGCATTTAATGAGCTACATTAGTTATGACAGGGTTTGAGAAAATCTAGTTAATTAAACCTTGATTTTAAGATGAAGTTTATGACATTCTACTTTAATGACAAACTACAAGAATAAAGTCAAAAATGTCGACTTTAATTAAAGTGGAAATGTTGAGAATAAAGTCAACATGATGACTTTAAACTCTACATAAGCACTGAGATTAAAGTGGAAATATCAAGAATAAAGTTGGCATGTTGAGTTTATTCTCGATATACACTTTTTTTTTCTTCACTGTGTCCGTATTTTTTGTTTTCTTTTCCATGGCCCTAATACGCTTCCGTATTTCAGTGTTGTGATGTGTTTATGCAAATATTTGGGAATATTTCTTCTTCCAGCTGGGACACTGAATTATCAAGAGATGTTCAATGTCAAAACAGAGCTCATTAATTGGCAAAGGTATACACAAATCAGCCTTAATTTTTCTGTTCTGTTTGTGGTATGAATGTATCAATAGAATGTTCTCCAACAAATTACCCAAATATACTGTCTGCAGTAAATTGTTAATAAGTGCAAAACTTTTTTTGGTCCATTAGAATTTTTTGTCGAGTTCGTTAATATTTATATATTTTTAAAATCTTTCCTAAGAAAAACTGATTTTTTCCTTCAGTGTGTTAGTTATTTTAGAAACTCTGCAGGTATATAATGGGTTGCTAAGAGACCTTGCCTGGACACTAAGGTCCGTCTTCCAAGTTCTACCACGATTTGTGTCGCAAAGACTCTTTTATAAATTCCACTAGTGCTTTGTCCAAGAATTCAGATTTGACCTGTGAAGAAATGCTGTTTTTTGATTAAATGGCATTCTGATTTATGCTTCATTGGTTCGCAACTTGATTCTCAGTGTTAGTGTTTTGGCTCCAGGTGAATAAAAGTGCCCTAGTAAACAACACCTTGCAATTCTTCTTACACTAGGATAATGGTTTAACCCTCTGGTTTTCACTGTAAATCACAGTCTCTTGAGAAACATTGTTTTTTTATTTCTTTGTCATAGACATCATATACATCTGCTGCTAAATACAACTTAGGAGTTGCTTTATCTGTTTGTCATCATACTATTCAAAGGATTTGCCTGGGGATTAAAAAGCAGAGCAGGGAGTTAGCATTTGTGCTGCAGTCCAGTTGAGCTGTATTAAGTTTTTGTGACTGGTGTAACACAGTTACATTTGTTCATAATTTGAGGACAGTTGAAGGTGGATTTATGTAAGTATATACAGACACAAGAAAACATAAAATATTAATCCATGTTATCTTTGATTTATGTTATGTTATTCAGGTGGGTGCAACGTATCAATCCCAGCCCCCTTAATTCTAGTCTAAAGAATTTCCAAAGGGAACATTATTAATTGAGTTTCTTAGCTGGTTAGATAGATTAGTCTTCATCCAGTAAAAAGTTTCCACATATCTATAGTTTGATAGCAACGTGAGAATGTGAGGATGTGCATGTTTAAAGATGCTGCATGACTAATGCTGTTCTAAAATAGTGAAAGGTTAGTTTAATTTTTTCAATTGAATTTAGGAGGAGAAATGTATAAAAGCTAGAGCCTGTTTATTAATTCTAGTGACTGGTTATTACTTTCAGTCAAAAGTATAAGCAGTGTAGTTATTATTTGTTTGGTCCTTTTTGTGATATGCTACTAAGCACACATGGTCCTATTTTGCTTGCATGAAATGCGTTTGCAGTGATGAGTCAGCTTCTTTCTTTGGCAAGATGGACATATCATTTTGATGTATGATCTCTTTTGCACTTCAGTGTCCTTTAGTGAGACTGGACTCATTACTGTACCATGTTCAGTTCTGTTACAGATGGTCCTCTGCTCTTATAGTGTGGACTAGGTTACTCTTTGGAGTAGATTTAGTTAAGCCACACCCTAGGCAATAGGAATCCTGACATGCAAAAGAATGTAAAGGAATACTTCCCCCAAAAGATATGTATTGTTTTATATGTTACTCCATTTTTTGTAGTGATGGCTAGAAAAATGTTTTAATATCAAAAGGAAACATAATGGTATTGCCCTTTTGAATTGAAGATAAGACTCTTGAGCAACAAATTAGTGTGAGAGGCCTTAGTTTAGTACTACTTTGTGCAAATGACTGGATAACTGATGTAAATTATGCAACACAAGAAATGTAAGATTTTTTTTTCATGGATATTTTTTACATTGTCGCTATACAGCATTGGTTGCTATTGGCTTGTATTTTACTAGTATACTTTTTCTGTCTGTTCTACATGAAAAAATCACTACAAAGTATATGAGATACAGTAAACAACATATTAAAAAATATATAATTTTTGGAAGGAGCATTCCTTTAAAGCCAGGAAGAATGTGGGCAGACAGTGCAGTGCTATTGCTTATAAAGAGAGAGTGAATATTTTGGCCTTGGTTTCTCAGATGCACATAAATTCAACCATTTGGTTAATAATTATTACAAAGTTTTGCACATCACAGTTGGCAACACTTTATTTATGACCAATTTGCTCCTGGACCATGGTAGTAAAAAGTGCAACATGGAGATACCTTTGAGTTAGTCCTAGGATTCTGTGTCCAACACTTCTCTTACTTGACTGAAATCTTACACCAGAGCAGTTTATCATTTTAATGGAAAATAAACAATCCATTACTTGCAGCTAAGTGATTCAAGCACATAAAATATTATTCTTCTATCTACTATACACATATTGAATAAATCTTCGAGACAATTGCTATTATGCTCACCTTATGTACACAAGGCTATCTATTGTTATCACAACATAATGCATGGGATCAGCAAATGTATAACACATTTAAAAATGCACAAAGGTTCCAAATTTTTGTGCATGGATTTTAAAAAATATATTTTATGAGTCATTAACAAATGCCAATCCAAATCAGTAACAAATCACACTCCATTATAAAAAGCTAAATACAGCAGGGTTTCCTGACAACTTTGTTCAGACACTGTGCATCTTTTGAGCTGAAATCTTGCCCAGCAGAGAACAGCGTAGAACAATACACTAGCTAATACAAACTGGTTAGTCATTATCTTGCTGCACATATCAGAAGACCTGAGTCACCATAGGAAATAGTCTATTATGGCCCTTCAATAGCACCATAGTGTTGCCAGACCAGTCCAGTTTTCTCTTTATTTGAACCTCCAGCTACCTGTACCTTTGCATCACTTCCACTTCCTCTCCCTCAATCTCCGAATGGTGTCTGGTCTTTGGAATGCCAGATGTGTATATATATAAGTATATATATATATATATATATATATATATATATATAT
>JANRMT010027041.1:105600360-105633676 GCA_026402145.1 Polypterus bichir lapradei
GGTGCTTTAAGGTCCCTCCGCGGCTTCCTATTCGCGCATGCGTGACAATATATATATATATATATATATGCATATATATGTATGTATATATATTTATATGTATATGTATGTATGTATGTATGTATGTATGTGTATATATATATATATATATATATGTATATATATTGTCACATGCACAGTCGAAGGGCTTAAGTGATTGTACTTTTACATTGGGCCAGGGGTTGACGATGTGTACTGACTCTTTCCCCATTTCCTTTTCATCTTTGGGATGTATCTACTTGCCTTGTGTGGCTTAAGATTAGTATGAGTGTTTCTGATTGTTGGGTGATTATTGCAATCCAGAAGACTTTTATGCAGCAAGTACACCTTACAGGATGATTATCAAGCTAAAAGAAGATGTCAAAATAGACATATTTAATAGCAGCTACATAGGTATGTATGTTGCACAGACCTGGGGCCTCGTGCATAGAATTCGCACTATAACATGACGTAAGCACAAAAGCCGAAATGTGCTTACGCACAGAAAAATCCAGATGCAGGAATCTGTGCATACTCCAACTTCCACGTTCTTCCGCTACATAAATCCCTGTCAGTGTGAAATGTAACGCACGTGCACGTGCCAGCTGTCCCGCCCCAATTCCTCCCAGAATTACGCCTCTTTGAATATGCAAATCAATATAAATAGCCCTTAAGCTCAGCGTTCTGTGAAAAGACATAAAGGACCGGAAGAGAGCGTGCGCCCACCTTGGATCACGTGGGGGCCGCCACCCTGGTTGCTTTGGGGGCCATGGGTTGAGGGCATGGAAGCCCAACCGTGTAGGGGCCCGTGGTCACCTGCCTGTTTGCCTGTCTGTGCCCGGGTTCCATTCACATGCGTAGTCGGCAGGATGCTCCGTCTGGTGCAAGACAGGGACCAGTTTTGAAAAATCTTGTTGTGGACGGCCCGGCGCAGCAGGAGAACCCACCCACGTGCCGTGGGAGCGGCGTGCACACAACCCCGTGGAAGAAAGGTACCCCACGGACCGCCACGGGTCTGCAGGAGAGCCATTTACCCCTGTCGCAGGTTGACAACGTGCATGGCGCGAGTGCAGCGGGCTCCTATAAGTGCGCCGTTGCTGGAGGCGCCTGGGACGGCATTGCGTCTAGAGAGGCCACGCCGAGGACGTCTCCTTGGTTAGACGGGACCTGGGAGGTGAGTTCCCTGCCTATCGGCAGCCGGCCCATGGGGGCCGGGCGTGTTTTCTATCTTTCAGGCAGGGGCTGCCCAAATCCGCATCAGTGACGGATGCATGCTGGTCTGCGGGGCTTCGACAGCGCGGCGGCAGATGCGGGAGCTGCAGAGAAGGAGCCGCTGCAGCTCGAGAAGCACTGGCAACAGCAAGACCGCCAGCGAGCACGTCGCCGCCGCAGGAGGGGAGCCAAAATGGCCGCAGACTAGAAGTCCCTCCCTATGACAGGCACGCGATTGGATGGTGTGTCTTGCGTGCCCGCCGATGACTGGAGAGAGGCAGGACGAAGGAATGTCCATCACGTGCCGGGGGGAGACCCGATTGGGCCGGAGGAAGAGGCCCACAGGAAGTTGCCGGCGTCTGGGGCCGAAGGACAGGTAAGCTCCGCGTCAGTTAACTTCCTGTATTTGCCGGCTGCTCTGTCGAAGCTGGAGGCATGCCTTCAGCCCGTGGAACAGCGTTTGTCGCAGCTGCTACGTGGAATTGCGGATACTGGAGATGAAGGCGGTCGCGTCAATCGAAGAGCTGTTGATCGCGATTAGACGGCGCGACGCTGGATTCTTCAGCCGGAGGTGTACGGTGGGGAAGGTGAGTACAGCCGTCCCCGTACAGCATGAAGGATGGTCTGCTGAAATTGGCTGTGATACCAACAATCAGCATCAAGTAAGCAGGCCTCCGACAGTGGATGCGGTGCAGGGGGCTGTGCACGCGATGAGGGGAGAGACAGCGAGAGGGCTGGCAGGACACGGGCTGTTGAGTGCTTGAGGTCCTAGCGCCCTCCGCCCCGAGTCGGCAGCAGTCTCGCGCCGCTCTACAGGGACGCAGGCGGTCCCGTCTAATCCACCGACAGGAGGGACATGGAACCCACGGAGGGGGTGCCGAACAGGCAAGTGCCGGGGTGCCGGTCCGAGGGGGTGGCGCTGCCAGTGCGTGGCACAAGGAGACGCCAGGGAAGGGTGTCCAGGCAGCGGCTCTGCCCCCGTCTTTCTGTTTATTGCAGGACCGAACCCTGGACGAGCAGTAGGACCCGCTTCGTTGGGAACCTGCCCTCATACGACGGGCCGTCTGCTGGGAGGACTCTCCGCTGGCGAGGGGATGCCACCACGGCTGGCGGAGTTTACGAAGGGGCGAGTGGCTCCAACCAAAGGGGCATGAAAACCTCGGAGGGGGTGCCGAAGGAGTGGGCCCCGGGGTGCCGGTAAGAGGGGGGAGCGCAGCCTGTGCGAGGCACAGGAGGACACCAAGTGGTGGTGTCCAGGTGGCGTCTCCACCCCTATGCCTGTTGGGAGAACAGGGCCAGACCCCGGCTTCCCAGGAGTAGGACCCGCTTCGGGGGTAAGCTGCCCTCGCGGGACGTGCCGCTCCTTCCAAGTGGTCTTCGCTGGCAGTGGGGCACTGTCAGAGGTGCCAGGGGCGACGACCCGGCCGGGACGCCATAAAGGACCGGAAGAGGACGTGCGCCCACCTTGGATCACGTGGGGGCCGCCACCCTGATTGCTTTGGGGGCCACAGGTTGAGGGCATGGAAGCCCAACCCTGCAGGGGCCAGTGATCACCGCCAGGGGGTGCCCCAATGCCTTGGGAACCCTGGACCTCAGTACTTCCGCCACACCAAGAAGTGCTGGGGGGAAGAGTAGCAGGGACACCCGGAATGCTTCCGGGAGTACAGCCGGCACTTCCGCCACACAGGGGCGTGTCGACGGGTGATTGCCAGGGAGCACCTGGAGCATATCCGGGTGAGGATAAAAGGGGCCGCCTCCCTTCATTCGGGGCTGGAGTTGGGTGGAAGAAGGACTAAGCAGAGGAGAGTGGAGGTGGCCTGAAGAGTGGAGGCATTGTGTTGGCCAGGACTTTGGGGACTTGGGGTTTGTGTGCACTTTTGGACTTTGTAAATAATAGTGTTGTAAATAAACGTGTTTGTGGGTGAAAACAACATGTCTGCCTGTCTGTGCCCGGTTCCGTTCACAATATGTGATATAATTTTCATGATGATTGGAATGAAAACATGTTATTAAACATGGAAACACGATGGCGCAGTGATTGTTCATGTCTCACACAAGATGCTGCTGCGCCATGTGCGACCTTCAATGAAATAATTTATTGTAGCAGTACTGTCTCTTTCAGACATACTAACCTCCAATTCCTGTCCTTAATTTTCTTTCTCCAAATACCCAATCGCCACACAATCAGCTCTGTAATAGACGTTAAGCCATCTGTAAGCTGAGAACGCCGATTCTTCAAAACTTTGAAATATCTTCATAGTATGTGTATAATTATTCTATCCGTCTATACTTCCAGTGTCGCGCCAGCCTCAGCAAATATACAGCGCGAGTCAGGAACAATACGTGAACTTGCTAGTGCTACAGCACTGTGTCCTTACATGTTTAATTATTAACAATACAGATTATTTAAATGAAGTTAAAGTTTTATCTGTATAATATAATCAACATATTTTACTGCATTTCATCTTAAAAATGATATCGTCATCATATGTAAATACGCGCTTTATAAAGTGGCGCAGGTTGTGCAATATTATAACTGTAGTGCAAGTTTACAGTGGGGTAATTGTACTTATAAGTACAAACAGTTCTACAAGGAGCAATTGATTCGGTGCGTTTATAGTTCTTGGGATGAAACTGTTTCTGAACCGCGAGGTCTGTACAGGAAAGGCTTTGAAACGTTTTGCCATGGCTGAGGCAGCGTGTGCTTGATGTGGTAAACCAATAATTCTCTTTCCGATCAGCTGCTGCTGTGATTCCCCTTCAGATACAGTGATAAAAATACTCTGAGTGGTGCAGTGAGAGTAATATGGAAAAAGATGATCCGCTGTGGCAACACTTAACGGGAGCAGCTGAAAGAAGAAAAAGAAGGTGCAGTGAGAGTAACAACGCCAAAGCAGTTATGGTATTTAGAATACTATAGCTATTCCCTGGACCATTATATTGTTACAAGTTAATTACAATCAGATGCATTACACTAATAAACAATATGCAGTTAGTTTCAGTGTATTTATAAAGCCGCGTCAGGAATGTGGATCTAAGAAAGAAAGGGTAACCACACAGGAACAGTAGCACTGCTTTGATGCTGGGTGCAGCCAGTCTGCAAAACCGAGCAGAGAACTTGCGTACAACAGGGTATGAGGTACCGTGGAAATGTGCGTGGCTTTACACCAAGTTTTGGTTTTATACATCACAATTTGAATGTGGAAACGTTCTTACGCAACATTTCTGTGCGTACGGACTGTTTATACATGAGGCCCCTGAAGTGGACAATTACGCTTTGTAGTTGTATGCTTTCATGCACAATTCTATACAAACTGTATAACCATGTACAATCCTATTTGTAATTATCATTTTGTAAGTATAAGCCAAGAATTAATTCTCAGTGAGCTCCCTGTATGTGAATCACTTTTTTTTGCTCTACTGGTTTCTGAATACATGATTCAAAAACATACTTATTTAAATGATTCCATATAGTAAATATTTTCTAGGAATAGGTGTGTGTGTGTCTACTGATTAACATTTTTTTTTAGAATGGAGCCGCCCTATGTTGAGCTCTTTGCTTGCCAGGCCAGGTTTGTTTGTACCCACAAATCTCAATGGGGAAACATGATGCAGAAAATTAATTAATGTAAATACACATTTTTATTGTATTGTTAAAGATAAGAAGGGTTAGAATGGTGCCATAATGTCAAAAACTAAATATCTTGTACACACAGTTACATATGTTCATATGTTCATAAAGAGTTTAGTATATCCAGTCTGGACAATGAACCTGGTTTTAGATACATGAGCAAAGTAAAGCAACCAGATAAAATCCATGTTAACATTTTCAGGACTATGAATAAATACATACATACATACATACATAATTAATTAAAATGAACTTTGAGATACCAAAAGAAAAATCTTTTAAAGGCATAAGAAAAGAAATGACAAGAAAATTAATCAAAATAGTTCCTTTGAAAAAATTTTTTTTAACACAAATCCAGGCTACCTTTTATGTATACCTACTGTGACATTACATTCAGTCACATGTCTATGCCCAGATGACATCACAACATTGCAGCCATCTTTGATCTACGGTACCTATAAATTCAAAAAGTAGTGTAAAAACCTGTTGATTGGTTAATACATCTAATAGTTTTCTTGTATATTCCAAATATGTAAAGATCAGTCATATTTAAAAATCTAAATTGTCCAACAATTTGAGCATGAATGGTCAACTGTTATCTGGTCTAAGGTTAGTTCCTGCACTGAACCAGGTGTTCCTGTGATAGAATTCATATATCATTGACTCTATATTAGAAAAAGGATTTAAGACATGGATGAATGACTTATATTAATGAATGAGGTAAATGTATTTATAACCATTTAGAATCAGATTTAAATTCAAATAGAAGACCTTCCACATTTGAAAAGCCATCCTGTAACATATATGTTTTTTTATTCTTTTTAAATCTAATTTTAAATCTAACACTGTGTTACTGTGTCTTTATAACATAATATCTGGCATATGCAACATATTGTTCATGTAAATAGATTTTGATATTATGCAATATGTAAAAGATATTTTTAAGTGCGAGTTAATTATTTTTGTTCACATATTTTTATAGAGCTCTGCATTAGACATCCAAGTTTTTCTTTAATCTTTAAGTACTCTAAGGATTATACTGAAGTCCCCTTGGTGCAACATTGACCTCAGTAGTGAGCAGTTTCTCAACCACCCTTAAGCTCCTATATTCCCAGGAAAATAACAAAGAGTCCCTTTGATTTCTTTAGTTCCTGCCAGGGTTAGATGGTGCTCCTAATTTCATGTAGCATCAGATTTCAAACAAAGGACTGAAAGTTATAATTCATAGTGTTTCTGCAGCAGAATTGTCTTCTGAGGGGGATGTTTAGAAATATCCACTCTGCGACGTTGCCACCACGAGACACATCATCAGTTGTGCACCTCTGCAACACTGGGTGTTTCAGCCATTTATCACAGAACACCCTCCTCTGAGGCAGGCCCACCACAGATTGATCAGATCTGGGTGTGTGTCTCATGGTCAGCTAGACACCTTTGCAGTCTAGGCAGAATCCTTCCTCAGTGGTGTTGGCCAGTTCTTTGATTTCTTTCTGTAGGCCAGAGGAACTTCGCTGTGGAACTGGATACAAAGCTCCTGCACCATACCTTATCTAGGTGTACCTTCACACTCCACCCTCTGTCCTCTACTTCCGCTGCTAAGTTGGAGTAGCGCAGCTTCTTACATTCATGAGTTTTGTCGACCTCATCCTCCCACGGAACTGATAGCTCACTGATGTAGGCATGTTTACTGGAGTTGGACCAGAGGACCGAGGCCTCATGCATAACGCCGTGTGTAGAATTAAGACTAAAACATGGTGTACGGACAAAAGCGGAAATATGCATACGCACAAAAAATCCAGATGCATAAATCTGTGCGTTCACCAACTTCCACATTTTTCCGCTCCATAAATCCCAGTCAGCATGAAAAGTAACACATGTCCATGCACCTGCTGCCACTCCCCAACTCCTCCCAGAATTATGCAGAAGTATGCAAATCAATATAAATAGCCCTTAAGCTCAGCATTCTGTGAAAAGGCAATGGCAAAAGCATGAGGGAAAACAGAAGAATTTCAGAGAATACCAAGTGGAGGCAAGGAAAAACATACTATGTGTTGATTTAAGCAGTGGTATAAACAACAAAAGGAAGTTGATCGAGTGACAGAGTGTTGGAGAAACTCGAAAGCTCAAGTTCACAAAGTCGCGCAGTGCCCGAAATAAAAAATAAATTTTCAGATATCAAAGTCGCCGTGAAAAGGCGAGTCGTAGCCCAATGTCTGAGTGTCATATGAAAGCTTATTAGGGTACAGAGAAAAGAAAAAAAATAGGGACACAGTGGGAAAAAAGCTTGAAAATTCCACTTTAATCTCGAAATTTCCACTTTATTTTGTCATTAAAGCAGAACATCATAAACTTCATCTTAAAATCATTTAATTTACTAGTTTCTCAAATACCATTGTAACTAAAGTAGCACATTAAATGCTTTGCTTTGTATATGTTCTTCTATGTGCTCTATGTGTGTGAATCACTACATGCTTCTTAAACGGGCTTTCTCTTCCTCTGACAGGACACAGAATCCATTATATTCGTGATATTACAGCTCTCTGAATAATTTAAATACTGAAATGTATACTTCATATCATTTTCATGATGATAGGAGTTAAAGCACGTTATTAAACATGGTAACACGGTGGCACAGTGATAGTGACAGACTTGCACCCTGTCCACAGATTGTTCCTGCCTCATGCAAGATGCTTGCTGCGCTGTGCACGACCTTCGATTAAATAATTTATTGCAGCAGTATTGTCTCTTTCAAACGTACTAACCCCCAGTTCCTGTCTTTCCTTTTCTTTCTCCAAGTAACCAATTTCCAGATAATCAGCTGTATAATATACGTTAATCCATCTGTAAGCTTAGAACGCCGATTCTTCAAAACTTTTAAGGAACATTGAAATATCTTCGTAGTACATGCTTAATTATTCTATCCATCTATCCTTCCAGTGTCGCACCAGCCCCAGCAAGAATACAGCACGAGGAAGGAACAATCCCTGAACTGTGTGCCAGCTCCTTGCTAGTGCTGAGACACCATGTACTCACATGTTTAATTATTAACAATATATATTATTTAAATGATATTAATATTTAATCTGTATAATGTAATAAACATATTTTGCTACATTTCATCTTAAAATGATATCGTCATCATATGTAAATGCGCGCTAAATCGCTTAAGTGGCTCAGGTTGTGCAATATTATAAATGTATTGCAAGTTTACAGCGCGGTAATTGTACATACGTATAAGTACAAACAGTTCTACAAGGAGCACTTGATGGACTGATTGATTGTGTTTATAGTTCTTGGGATGAAACTGTTTCTGAACCGCAAGGTCCGTACAGGAAAGGCTCTGAAGTGTATGCCCTATGAGAGAAGTTCAAATAGACAACATGGCTGAGGCAGCGTGTGCTAGATGCTGCATACCGATAATTCTCTTTCCGATCAGCTGCTGTAGAGCTGTGATTCCACACTCAGATACAGTGGGATAAATACTTTGAGTGGTGTAGTGAGAGTAATATGGAAAAAGATGATCTGCTGTGGCAACCCCTAATGAGAGCAGCTGAAAGAAGAAGAAGAAAATGGTGCAGTGAGAGTAACAATGCTAAAGCAGCTATGGTGTTTGAAATAGTTTGGCCATTCTGTGGACCATTATATTGTTACAGGTTAATTACAATCAGATGCATTAAACTAATAAAGAATATGCGGTTAGTTTCAGTGTATATGATAAAGCCGTGTCAGGGATGTGGATCTAAAAAAGAAAGGGAAACCACACTGGAACAAAAGCACTGTTTTGACGCTGGATGCCGCTATTTTGCAAAACAGAGTGGAGAACTTGTGCACGCCAGGGATTGAGCTAGCGTGAAAATGTGCATGGCTTTACGCCAAGTTTAGTTTTTATACATCGCGATGTGAGCGTGGAAACGGGCGTATGCAACATTTTTGTGCGTACGCACAGTTTATACATGAGGCCCCAAGTCTGGTCGCAGGGTGGTTGTTGCAATCTCCGATGGGAAAATAAGTTCCTTGCATATGCTCACTCGCATTTCCCAGTCCGTGGCTGCATTCAGTTGTCCTGACTCGTGAAGTGAGAGGTTACTCTTCAGTTTTTTACCTTCCCGGACAAAGGATGGACGTTGTCGGGGCGCTGCCTGGTTGTTGAAAGGTGTGGCATTGATGGTTAGCCTCTTGCACTGAAGTCGAGATGCCAAGCATTTTAACACTTGATTGTGTCGCCAGGTGTATCTGTCTTGTCTGAGGCTGGTCTTGCATCTGACCAAGATGTGCTTGAGGGTTGCTGGAGCTGTCGGAAAGGACAAGCTGGATCCTCTCCCATCCAGAGATTTAAGTTTGTGGGAAAAGACAGGATGTCGTATCTAGCTTTAATGATGTAACTCTGTCTGTTTGACTCCATGCTCCACAGTGCATTCCATGTGAGTTTCCTCTTTTCAAAACCCTCCCACTTCAACCAGCGGCCTTGTCTCACTTGATCTATGGCTTTGGACCACATGGCTGCTTCTTCCTTTCAGCAGAGCTCTTCTAATACTACAGTCCGGCCTTCTGCAAGTTAAGTTTTTTTGTTCCCAGGCGAAAGCCTCCTCTGCCTTGTTCGATGTGACCTACTATATCTCGGTGATGGAGGGCAGATTTAGCATCCAGCACAGCTGCAGTTGGAGTCCAGTTCTTCCCTGTAGGCACAACTCATCTCCTCAACCAGGTCCCAGGATTCTATGAAGGACATGTCCAGCCTTACCTTGGCACATTTGAATTCCTCCACTAGGCTAAAGATTGGCACATACAAAATAAAGGTAAGGGTCCAAAGAAAGACCAAAATAAAAAAAAGAAAATCAAGTTTACAATTTTTGATGATTTTTTGCTAGAATCCATGACCGCCTGACGTTAAGGGCAAAGGAATCTACTTGTTGTCTCTTAATACACATCTTGGGATTTGTGTTCTACTGTGTAGACTCCCATTAATCTCAAATTCAAGCATCCCAATGTCTTCCAGACTACCAGTTTAAGTACTCATCACATCATAGTGAACACAAGATTTTTTATCTAGATTCAGCCTTTCAGGCCACCAGCTTAAGAGCTACCTGATAAGTAGTTTCAAAAATACTAAGCTCATTTAGAACTGGCCTAAAGTTGGAAACTTGTACCCCAATATCACTGAACTTTTTTCATAGAATTTTTGTACTTTCTGCACAATTATCCTAAATGCCCCAACCAACATGAACCAGGGTAAGACTTTGAAAAAGGGTTAATATGTGCACCTTATAACTGTACTGTTTGAGGTAGGATGCGTTGCTTATAGCCATGCACATTTTTTTATTCAAGTTTAAATGTTTTTTTAGCTAGGAACAAACTATGGTGTTGTTGTGATTGTTTAAATATTGGCAAAAGGCTTTTCTCCATGATCATCTCCATGATCAACTGCATGTGGAGTGAGCCCTAAAAGGTACCTGGAACAAATAAGATACTCTGAGAAACAGCTACCAAAGAGAGTATACATCTATATTCAGGACCAAGACGATAACAAACTTCAGCATCCTAAAACCATAAGTCAGTTTGAACTATAGCCCAAAAGGGAGTGCATCAAAGTAGTTATCTCTTCCTGCTCTACTGTTTTCTAGTGTCCAGTGAAAATTACATTCTGCTATTGTATGGAAGCTTGAGTAGTACAGAACATGAATCCACAGCGGTCCTGGTGCAGAGCAGACCATTCTTGGCAAGAGTATCACAGAGGAATGTTTCAGACACAATTTTATAGTAAATGAGAGACTTCAGTGATGTTAAGACTTCATAGTCCTGTGGCACAAACTCACCTGGAAGCAAATATTTAAGAAGGAAATTGATCACTAATTTCTATGTCTGTCCATGCAGGCTGTGGCTTAACAGTAATCATTAGGACCAAAGGTATTGAATCGGGTATAAAACCTTGCTACTGAAAGATAATCTGACATTTTGAAGATGTTCTTCAATGTCATAAAGGGTCAATTTAATCCAAATACACAATTCTGAAATAAAACTCATGGTGCTTTCACACCAGTCTATCTCTGGCAACAGCCTTGTAAATGTTACATTTGAGTGACATTCCTCTGTTATTTCTCACTGTCTTCTACTGCCAATTAGCTTTCCCCTATTGGGTCTAAAAATTAAATGTGAGTTCTTGGAGAAATTTTAATAGAAGGAGGCCAGTCAAACAACTGTGGCATGCTGCAGCAGTCAGCTCAATGAATTTCTCTGTCAGCAGAAACATTATTTAAGCTCTTTGCTGGCCACTGGAGACAGGTTGCTCAACAAATATCTCTAGAACCCAGTGACCCTGAGGCAAAAACTCAAATTGTTTTAAATTTCAATCTTTTGGATGAAAAGTTCAGTGAGAGGAAAAAAGCTATTTTCACTAAACTACATCAGCTGATTTGAAACAGTTTGCATCTTCTGCATACCCTTGGACAAATGATATATATGGAGGCAGGAGAAGTATGCTATGGCATTAGCAACAGGCTAAATGAAATCAACAATGTCCATTAGTACAAGTCAGTCAGTCATTTTCTAACCTGCTTAGTCCTGAACAGGGTCGCAGGGTGTGCTGGAGCCTATCCCAGCTAGTATAGAGCACAGGACAGGCAAAAACCCTGGATAGCATGCCAGTCCATCACAGGGCAAACACATACACACACACCCCAACCACACACTAGGGCAAATTTAGTATCGTCAATCCACTTACCCCTCATGTCTTTGGGAAGCAACTGGAGGAAACCCATGCAGACATGGGGAGAACATGCATGCTGCATGCATGGAGGACTCGGTACGCAAACCCAGGTCTCCTTATTGCAAGGCAGCAGCACTGCCACTGTGCTACTGTGCTGCCCCTCATTGGTACAAATAGAAAATCAAATAAAGCAAAGGAAAGCAAACTCAAGCAACAAAACTTTAATAACATAAAACGGTGAGAAAGGACTCAAAGGTACAACAAGCAGATCTTCACAGTAAGTTATTTGAAATAAAGAGCCACCACCAGCTAAACTAGTATTCAAAAGTCATTTGAAAGATTGAGGTCTACATTGGCTAACTTCCTTATAGTACACTTGGCCTTGTACAGTAAATGTGCCCTATTCAGATGAGGCTGTTCTAAAGACATGGGTCCAATTGATGAATTGATGTTTAAATTGAAAGAAGTGGCCACTCTAATTGGATGATATAGCTGTACTCAAGCTAAGCCCAGTTTATTAAAATGTTTTAATTCTGAATTTATTACATGACAATATAAATGTACTAGCAAAATAACTTCTTTGTTTAGTGCACGCTCTAGGCTGTGGCCAAGCAGGCACTGGCCTAAGTACACCATTACTTGGAGAGCACCAAGGTTTATGCAAGCCCAACACTCTCCCTCCACCAGAGCTACTATTGAATGTCTCAGTATTGTGTCCTGCAAAAGTATAAAAACATTTGACCCCTGCTTCTCGATTTCACATCTAAATATGCACATGCTCCAATCCCCATTTGGGAACCCTCACTTCACTCCTGGATTTTATATATTAATTTGAATGTACTCAGATCTCCAAGAGTAGCATCAACTCACCATAGCCCTTGGGTCACCATGTAACCTTGAGCCGGCACTTTCTTTAAATACTGTCTTCATTAAGACACGTCATAAATTTTAAATGGAGCATTATATGAGATAATCTTAAACTGTAATTTTGGTAGAGCAAAGTAGAGTTTTTGAAATTACATAAAGGTTTTTGTTAGTATGATATTAAATCTATATTTACTATACTAAACTCTGTGTAGTTACAGGTATAGGTTATCATAAGGTGATGTTCATGGTGGTACAGAGTTCTAGAAAAATAGTGAAATGTGCTCAGGGGACAGAATGCAGATGTATCTTAATGTGACGGAGAGGCTCTGGGGTATTGAAGACGAGGTGGGAGGCAGATCAGGCATTCATGCGCATGTCACAGACATTATAAAAAGGAGAATCTGTGCAATATGAGAAAGGAACAACTGGAGAATGAGTTGAGAATGTTTGAAGACAGAGTTTGAAGAGAAGCGGTAAAGCAAAATTCAGGAGTGCAAATAAGCACAGAGAAGAAGATGAGGCAGTGTGATCTGGTCCCTGTAGGACAGAGTAACTATTGTCGCTCTGTGGGGTGTCCCGTTTGAAATGTGCTGTAGGACCAGAGACTTGGATGAACTCTACCATGTATCGAGGGAGATCAGGGGGAGAAGTGTGGCCGATGCAGGCAGGAGAGACAGGAGCCAGCTGATGATAATCACAGCTATCAGAGTTGTCGCTAGCTTGGAAGACCCTCTTGAATGAGCTTGGGAGAAAGATATAGCTGCCCTTGACATGCTGAGGATCCTAACCTGAAATCTTTGAGAATTTCTTAATGGGATTTTAAGACTTTATTGTTTGTTTTTAACCTCCACAAATGCACTGTTTTATTTATTTATCAATCTTTTTTATTGTCTGCACTGTACTTTATTATTTGAACTTTGGCTAATGGAACCTGGTTGTTGTCTCCCACTCACCACTATACCCATCTTAGTTACGAACTATTAGGGGGTCAAGTGGACAGATTAATGACGAATATGTGCTTTGGACTTTGACCCCAATATAGGTATGCTACAGCAGCAAACCATCTTGAATAAATATGACTTTGTGGTGCATTATCCAGGTGACCATTCTCATCCGTGAGTATTTTTATACAGTATAATTTCTTTCATACTGACATGTTAGTTGTTATACTGAATGGTAGCTGTTTGACAAATGAAAATACTCATTACATTTCATGTAATAGATAATTGAATTTTTTTGTTTCAACTGTAACATGCACAATTTAATTATTTTTTATTAATCCAAAAACATAAATTTAACTTAATACATAACATTGATGCATTCACTTTTATTATAAATTTTCCTTTGTTCAGAACATAAAGTAATTACCTTCATACAAATTTGACATTGCATAATCATATGCTTTATTATTAAAAAAATGAAAAACCTAAGCAGGCTTTTTTATTTGTATATATTATGGTTTATTTATTTCACATTTGCTTCACTGACATAAACTTTCCACAAATACCTGCTTTGTTTTAAATGTTCATTCATTCAAACATGAATAATCCTATTGTAAAGGCTTGTTTTAAAAAATCTTTGAAAGGCATGAGTAGATTGTAAATACCATTATATATACCAAAGGCTAGGTACAAAATATAAAAACTGAACATAAAATATTATAAATAGGAATATCTGATGTGGTCATAAATCTGAATTAACAACATTTAAAAGTCTGAGTACTGAACACCCCAGTATTGTTTAATATGTTGTGCATGTAGCAATATAGGGAGGGAGGCTAATCTAGTCAGAGAAGATGCCAGACTACAGGGAAGTGAACAGCAATCAACTTTTTCAACTGCAGTTATAAATACAAACAAAATACTGCAAATTGAAGGTCAGCATAAGCCACATTAGCATTGCCTTAGGTAGTGTGCTGGAAAATAAACTGCCATTGACTTTATATTCAATGGTGTATTATTTTTGAAGGTATTAAAGTTAACCTTCAATACCTTTCTTGAATTTGGAATATACTGTTTTAAAAGGTCTGGAAATTATCCCATCAACATACTATTTGGCTAACAAATTTAACCCGAGTTTTCTAATAAAGTATAATAATTTATGTAATATTATTTTTAGATATTTCATAATGCAAATATATGTATCTTTGTTAACACAAAAATAAATACAACTACTTGATTATTATGATTCGATAGGGTATTGGCTGATGTCAGATGTCTCAGGTATTTATAGCTCCGTGCCTTTAAATATTTTCATTTATTAATTCTATTTATAGTGACATGGATAGAATGATATTTTATGTTGGATGGTGCTTCCTTACACATACAGAACACCATTATAGAGAACAGACTATGGGAGACTGCATCCCAAGGACACATGTTTGCCCAATACACTGGGTGGCAGCATACTTCTTGTAGTTTTCCCATCTTTAAACCCTCAGTACTGAATGGAAACTATAGTTACAGTGGGTGGCCATGTTGGGGTCTTTGGATGCTGCTAGAGGGTTGCTGAGAGTAGGCTTTTCTGTTGTTCCTAGTTTTTATGCTTTCTTTTCATATCAAAGGTCTCAAAAGATGAACATATCACAACCAAACATGGAAACAATCTTTTTCTGATTTAGCATGAACAGCACCTAAGCCCACCTACTCTTTTTTAATATCCTGCAGATTGCTAACAGAGGTTGCTTGCTTGCAAGTATCAGTTTGGGAAACCTTCAAATAGTTGATAACGACCATGGTGACCCTGGCCATAATATTGATCATTACCAAACAGGGAACATCAGCACTTCAAATTTGTAACACTTGACTCATTTCATCATCAGCTAGTTTGTGTGGCTATTCTTGATAAAATAATGTGTTTGTAATAAACCTTGCAGATCATATTGGCACACTTAAAACCTTTACCTACAGACAGCCCCATATGCAGCAAGCTTTGATGCACTGTGTGTTTTCACACCTGTTTCTCATGGTCAGCATTTACTTTTTCAGCAATTTATACTACAGTAGCTCTTCTGTGGGGATCGGACCAGATGGGCTAGACTTCACACTCTTCACACTTTTGGTAGATGCTAACCACAACATACCAGGAAGATCCCACAAGACCTACTGTTTTGGAGATGCTCTGGACCAGTTGTCTAGCCATCACAATTTGCACCTTGTCAAAGTCTCTCAGATCCTTGCACTTGCCCATTTTTCCTGCTTCCAACACATCACCTTCAAGAGCTGACTGTTCACGTGTTGCTCTATATATATCCCACCTCTTGACAGGTGCCATTGTTACAATATAACCAGTGTTATTCACTTCATTGGCCAGTGGTTTTAATACTGTGCCTGATTGGTATATATACTAGAAAATACACTCCTGCAAAGTATGGACGAAAGTTTAGAACAACAGAAGGCCAACACCAATAAATAGTAAAAAAGCAATTTCTTTTATTCTTGGTGGCAGAGGCTGCAGCACCTCACAGCTCAGTTTGTATTAGGCAGCCATACTGCTAGCAGGAATTCTATCTTTCTTTATATTCAAGTTTGTTGACAAGAAGAAAAAAAAAGAAACATGGCAGTTAATTTTAAAGTCACATAGAGTTTGCAAGTAGCTTAAGATGACACATTAGATCAATACAGGAGAAGTACATGGTAGTCTTTAGATAAGAGGAACTGTCTGCATATCCAAAATTTCAGCTTCCCTATTCAACTTAGGCTATGCAATTCAGCTATGACTAGTTTTATAGAGACAGCACTTTGTAAAACATATACTTCCCTATTCTTCTGCACCATCAGGGTTAACAACACTTCAACAGCTATGTGGCAGTTACAATTTAAGAATCTTATTTCAGCTTATAAAAGGATTACTGTCTGTTAATACACAGCATATAATAATTGATTATACAATATTAAAAGCTACTTTAAAAGTTAGTTTAGTACATTTGTCTTACAAGAATACACTCTTACAGCTTAGTGTCTGTTTTGGGTTACAGTTTGTTTGGTTAGCTTAACACATCCTTATTTAATGCATAACTGACACACTTCTTATAGTTCTATTAGTACCATACATTTGTTATTTTGAAAGGTTGAAGCATCTTAATTCTAAATATTCTTTCTCAAAAGATACCATATGTCCTTGTTGTTTCCCCGGTTAGTTTTATTTTTTTGTGATATTTACCAGAAGTTGTATTTAGAAAGAAATAGTCACATACAATGCAGTATGATTGTATTTAAAAATGCAAACAATGTAACAATGTAACACATTGTAACACAATATTTACGTTTATTACTGTTATTGTATAATCATTTTCCAAAATCTTCTAAATTGATATATCACCTAATGGTAGATGGTGTTGTAAACTGTTCTGAGATTTTACAGGTAAAGAAAACACAAGTTTCGGCATAAAGATGGTATTTTCCTAAAAATGGACCTGGAGTGTGTCAACATGTTGCATGTTGATGTTCACACACACATAAGAATTTTACTGAATTCTGCACAAATGACATTAATGACCCTAAATATCCAACATCTACCCAGATTGTTGAAGACACGGAACACACATGAAATGTATGCATTCCAAATAACAATACAGTGGAATCTCGGTTCATGAACGTCTCGGTTCACGTACAACTCGGTTCACGACCAAAAAGTTCACCAAACTTTTGCCTCGGTTCACAACCACACACTCGGTATATGAACAAGCCAGTTTCCCTTTCGGTTTGTGCGCGCCAATGATTTCCGCACGTGTTGCATTGTTCTCGGTCAGACTGCCTGCCTGCTGCAGAGAGAGAGAGAGAGAGAGAGCGAGCGAGCCATGTGCATGCTGGGGAGGGGGAGGGGGAGATTGCTGCACATGTTTGCCTGCCTGTCTGCCTGCCTGTGCCGGGGGGGTGGAGTTGGGGGATGGTTCGCGTGCACGTACTGCCTGCTTTCTGCTGAAGGGGGGGTGGGGTACAGCTGAGAGAGAAAGAGAGAGAGAGAGAGAGCGAGCCACTCCCTGTTTATTGTTCTCAGTCAGACGTGCGTGCTTTACCTGCACTCTCTTTGTGCTCTACAGTATTTGGTGTGCTTTTGCAGTTAACTATGGCTTCTAAGCAAATGAAGAGTGGTGAGAAGAAACTTTTGAAGAAAATTGAAATCAAAGTAAAGAAAGAAATTATTGAAAAGTTTGAGCGTGGCGTTCGTGTTACTGTTTTTGCCGCCGAGTTCAAAAAGTCAAAATCTACGATTTCGACTATTCTTAAGCAGAAAGAATCTATTAAAGCAGCTGATACTGCAAAAGGAGTTACAGCGTTAACCAGGCAGAGGCTTCAAGTGCTGGAAGAGGTGGAAAAACTGTTTACCAGTTTACTCATTTACCAATTTGACAACCCTCTTGCTTTCAAGCAGCACAATGTAAACAAAGCCAGACTGCCAGTAATATGGAGGGCATTTGGTCTCGTCCGATGCGAGAGCTGGACGTCTGAAGTGGAGCTCCGCTAGCAGCGGTATTATTTTTCATATTATTTTCTTATTATCCTGAGATATCCTGTATCTATTCAACCCAAGGAGACTGCTACAGTATATATGTAAGCATATATAAACATGGCCAGCAAGAAAGGGGGTCCGAAAGAATCGAAAACTAAAGCTGCACCCAAGCTAAGATCAGCAAGCCCTAGCTCAAGATACGGCCTTTCAGAGAGAGACCTGGATCAGCTGGGCGAAAGTACAGACTCTTCGGGACCAAGGTCCGCTACATCGTCGCTGGCTGAGAGTGAAAAGGGGAGCGAATGTACGATCGTGAGTGCAGATCTCGATAGCTCACTGATCGGAGAAGAACACCTGAAACTGGAAAAGGCCTTAGAGTCCGCGATCTTTATTACTCCACGCGAGCCGGGAATATCGGGGACGCCGGCTACAGTAGAGCCTGACGCTTCACCTACGGTACAAGAAAGCACAATTGAAATGTCTAAACTGGAGGTGATGCTCGCTGAGCTCATACAAGATATAAAGAAAACCAAGAAGGCAAATGAGAAAGCAAGGGCAAAGGCACATGAGAGACTGAAACAGGAATTGAAACAGGAATTGCAACAAGCAAACGAAACGGAGAGGCAGGAGTTGCAACAAGCAAATGCAACGCAACGGCTGATGCTGCAACAGGCAATGGAAAGGCTGCGAAAAGAAATCCAAGTGGAGATGCGACAGGTGCTGGGTAAAATTGAAACGCTTACTGATCAATTGGAGGATGTCAAGGAGACATTCACGACTAGGATTGAATTAGCCGAAAATTTAGCTACCAGTGCTGAAGAAAAAGCAGAAAATGTCAGCTCCGAATGCAAAAAACTCGGAGACAGACTGGCTGCTTTGGAAGATGGAAGTAGAAGGTATAATGTCAGAATTGAAGGTCTGCCTGAGAATCGAGAAAGTTCAAACCCTGTGAAATTCGCAGCTGAACTTTTTTCTAAAATAATCAGGGACGACTTTAAAGCAGAATCTGAGATAGCAGCAGCTTACTGCGTACGCAGATCAAACACCATCAGACCCAGACCCAGATCTTTTATTGTTCGTTTTGAATGATTATCATTTAAGCTAGAGGTAATGGCACTCCTCAGAAACAAGGAAGATATTATATATGAAAATAACCACATTCGTATCTTCCCGGACTTCTCTCCAGCAACAGCTACTAAACGCGCAGCCTTCTACAACATTAAACAGTGGTTACGGCAAGCCAGCATCAAATACAGCCTCTTGTATCCGGCAAAACTTAAAGTGGAATGGCAGGGTCAATTCTATGTCTTCGCTAGCAAGGAAGAAGCAGAAAAGGAACTAAGAAAGCTGATCCCGGGACTATTCTGATACATAATAGTGAGTCATGGCGGTTAATGATAAAGCAAGGATTAATAATCTACTGTCTGATCTATTTGTTTTAAAATACAGGTTTTTATCAGCATATATTCTCATATATTCTCATTATTAGTTAGTATTACTAGGGCGCTATCTGTTTATGTTTTATTGTGCTTAATTACTTTTTCTTTTTTTTTTTTCTTCTAATTATTTCATCTCTACCCTAAACGAGACTGTTCAATATCATACCCTTGGTCTATTGTCATTGTTATTGCTGCATTAAGACTTGTTATACTTATTCTGGACACATTTTTAAAACCATCACCCGGGTTTATTATCTGGGGGTATCATCTTAATGCACTAAAATTGCTGAAGACTATATATATATTTTAAGTGCAAAATTCTTTTTTTTTTTTTTTTCTTTTTTAAAGACTATATTGGTAATAGATATCTCTATCTTTTAACCCTAAAGTGCCGCTGCATTGGGGCTTGTTTTGCTTTGGATGTGCTCTGTCTCTGGGTATGTCAGAGAACTGGGACTGTGTGAAGTGGGTTTTAGCCTCACTTGGGGAGGCAAAAAGGGAAGGTGGGGGGTTAAGGGGGTGAGAGAAAGAGAGCAGGCTTGATCTATACCTAATCTATCCTATTAATCTTTATAATTATAACTACCAACGTAATAATAAGCTGCATGGCAACAACTCTAGGGGAAATAGGAAATTAAGGCCGAAGCTGTCTCACTTCCAGTTAAGACTATAAAATGACATCAAAAACTCAGAATCAGTGTCTCCATGATGGGACAGTTAACTTCGTAAGCTGGAAAAGCTCTATATCAACAAAATTTCACCGTCTGCATGGAAAAAATTAAACAAGACTTGCATAGATGATCAACCCTTCATCTCACACTAGCTGGAAGAATTAACACTGTTAAGATGAATATTCTTCCTAAGCTCCTTTTTTTATTTCAGAACATTCCAATATACATTAATAAATCATTTTTTAGGCAATTAGATTCAACAATAACCTCATTTATTTGGAATTCAAAACATCCACGCATCAAAAGAGCGACCCTACAAAGACAAAAGGCAGAAGGCGGCATGACTCTTCCTAACTTCCAGTTTTATTACTGGGCAGCAAATATACAGGTGATAAGAACCTGGACACAATAGAAGAACATACACAGGAATGGACTGCAATAGAAGTAAAATCCTGCAGTACTTATTTGTATTCCTTGCTCTGTGCTCTAATAAATACACATTTTCGGCAATATACAAATAACCCAATTGTGCTCCACTCACTTAGAATCTGGAACCAATGTAGAAAGCATTTTAAGACGGAGAAGCTTCTATCTGTGGCACCTCTGCAAGAGAACCACCTCTTTCAACTTTCACAAACGTATGCAGTTTTTAATATCTGGAAAAAATTTGGAATTAACTTGCTTAGAGATCTTTATATAGACAACGTCTTTGCATCCTATGAAAAATTACATTCCAAATTGAACATTCCAGCTACACATTTCTTTCACTATCTTCAAATCAGGAACTTTGTTAAACAGAACCTTCCAGATTTTTCTCATCTTGCACCCTCATCCATGCTGGAAAAAATATTGCTCAATCTCAAGGACTTAGACTCCATCTCTACAATATATAAAATCATTTTACAATCCCTCCCTTTCAAAGATCCAAGAGGACACTGGGAAAAAGATCTCTCAATTAATATATCAGAAAAGGAGTGGAAAGTAGCAATGCAGAGAATTCACTCGAGCTCCATATGCGCAAAGCATACAATTATACAACTCAAAATTATATATCGAGCACATCTGTCTCGACTAAAACTCTCCAAAATGTTTCCAGGGCATGGTCCAACCTGCGAACGTTGCAACCAAGTCCCAGCCTCACTGGGTCACAGGTTTTGGTCCTGCACCAAATTAACATCATTCTGGACCAAAATTTTTTACCTTTCAGACAGCCTTGGACTCACAATCCCTCCTAACCCATTAACAGCTGTGTTTGGGGTTCTTCCAGAGGGGCTTAAAGTGGAGAAAGACAAACAAATTGTGATTGCATTCACTACACTTCTGGCATGCAGACTTATTCTGATAAACTGGAAGAACCCAAACTCTCCTCTTTTAAGTCAGTGGGAAACTGATGTGTTATATTATTTGAAATTGGAAAAAATCAAATATTCAGTTAGAGGATCCGTACAGACTTTTTTCAAAACATGGCAGGATCTAATCAGTAACACTTAAAAATAAGGTCATGAAGCACAGAGAATTTATTAATTTAGGTATGTTTACAAGCCTTAATTTTTACGCCGTTTGGCTTGCTCTGTCTCTCGGGGGTGGGGATCGATCTGTTCTTAACTCAATTTTTCTTTTTGTAAAAACTTGATTGCTTTGTATGGATTGCAATAAAATTAATAAAAAAAAAAAAAAAGTCATATGGAGGGCAAACACGAAGGGTTGGGTTACAAGAACTTTGTTTTTGGAATGGCTGCATGAGGCTTTCGCTCCCACCCGCTAAACAGCTAAAAACACCAGAAACCCAAGAAATCACAAGAGAGAAAACACCTGAAGGAAAACATCCCTCCATTGTGGAGCCAGACTCTCCCTCCTCTCCACCCAGTTCCTCCTCACTTCATGCCAGAACTCGACTTATGCAAAGCTAATTTTCTTGGTGGTTTTTGTATTACGGATTTTTCAAAAGTTAATTTTTCAGTTCGTAGCGTGAATTGTTGCAATGTTACTTTTCTCTTTTTTCAAATGTTCGCTTTTTTCCCTGTGCTTAAAACTCATTTTAAAAAAAGTGTTTACAGCGATTGGGCTGTAAGGCTAAAATAGCGTGATCTTGTTACTTTTTTGGTTGCTTGTGGTTGGTTTTTAAATTAAAGTTCGGATTTGTTCTAATGTTCCTTTTTTTTCCGCTGTGCTTAAAACTCATTTTACAAAAAGTGTTTACAGCGATCGGGCTGTAAGGCTATTAGCATGAACTCCTGCAATGTTTTTTGGTTGCTTGTGGTTGGTTTTTAAATTAAAGTTTGGATTTGTTCAAATGTTCCCCTCTGTTCAGAGAGAGAGAGAGAGAGAGCGCGAGCGAGAGGGGGTGTGTGCACTACAGAGAGAGAAAGCAAGTGCGTGCTGCTGACGGGGGGGGGGGGGGTGTGTGTGTGTGTGTGCTACAGAGAAAGAGAGAGCGTGAGCGAGCCTGCTCGTGTAGCTGAGCAGGGAGCCTGGGTGTTTTGTGTCAGTGGTATTCAATGTTTTTACATTAGTTTACTATTACACTGTGCATTCTATGGTATAATTAACTATATTTGTGCTTAATCTTTACATGTATTTACATATTTACATACAGTTCGTACGGTCTGGAACGGATTAATTGTATTTACATACAATCCTATGGGGGAAATTGCTTTGGTGCACGACCAACTCGGTTTACGACCAGAGTTTTGGAACGAATTATGGTTGTGAACCAAGGTTCCACTGTATATTATTTAGGCACTTCACACCCAGTTAAACAGACTTGAGTTGGGAGAACTTCAGTTGTGCCAGTGGGGGATGGGATAGCAGGCTTCTTGCCACTTGTGCTGATTGACACATTTGCAAAACAAAGATGCTGATGAAGAGGTGCAAAGGAATTTAAGGTGGCCCAGCGCTACAACTTTTTTTGTAGGCTTCAGGGATTCTAGTGTTAATTAAATTTCATGGCTTCTTAGTGTTTTAACTCTTACCATGTCAGTTCATTCTTAAATCACAGATTTTTTTTCCTTTGTAATCATACAGTACATATATCATCCAAATAATTCACAGCCTAAAAGTGATGTTATTTTCAGTTCTTCAGTTCCTGTTCAGTTTCCTTCTGAATACTTAATTAAACCAAATAGGGAATGATGAGTACACACGGATGGAAATGGATACAAGCTAGAAGTAGAACTGCTGGTTCTTTTGTCATTTGCATCTTATTGCTAATAAGGAGCAGTTAAAGCAATGAATACATCTGTTTAAGACTAGAATAAGCAATTGAGAGTTCAAAATCTTCACAAGCAAGACAACTAAAATGAGCAGAAAAATTTCATTTGAGCAGTAAGTGCTTCTTCAGTAATGAATGATTTCTCATGAAGCAATTGGGTTGAAGCAAAAACCTGAAGCCACTGCAGCCCTCCAGGACCGACATTGCTCAGCCCTGAGTTAAAGAGTCTGAATCTGAAATAGAAATAAATTAATTTAATAAGTTGCAAAAACTAATCACTAATTAAGAAAATGATTAGCATGAAAACCTGTAGCCACTGTGGCTCTCCAGGACTGGAGTTGACCACCCTTGCTATATACACTGCAAGGGAGTGGATAAATTAACAGAAAAAATGCATGAAAAAGAGTTTAATTTTGAAGTAACTAAATCACAATTGCAAATGAAGCTGCACTGGTGAATCGTATTAGGTTGATTGCAAGTTAGCAGTATATGTCAGTTTTGTCATTTTTCAAAGCGACATAATTCAATTAACAGTGCTCCAAAAAGGCCTATTATTCAGTGTGCAAATTGCAAGTACATTGGTCACAAATGAAAAATTATTTCATGTGTCAACGGGAACAAAATAAAAAATAATGATATCATATGCTAAATGTGGACAAACTGCATAGCCAAAGAGAAGATGTGATTAAAAGCTGAAGCTCACTGATAAGATGAGATAGGCAAGTCACAGGATAGTTGCTAAATGACATGAAAGTTCAGCCTAAAAAATGTTCACTGAATCGCATCAGCACTTTAGTGGCTCAGTCTTAATTAAAACTTTGCAAAGCTAAAATTTATAGCAGAGCAGGGTTACCATTCAGAAACTGCTTGTATCCACGACCAATGGAAAAAGAGGCATAACCTAGTTTAAGGAACATAAAACCTGCACTGCTGAGGAAAAGAAAAAGTTAAATAGCCTAATGTGTCACCTTATTCGAAAAAGACACAAGATTCATTCAACTATAACCTCTATTGCAAACTATTAAATAGAGTGGGGGCACCCATAATGGTATCAGCCACCATGTGAGAGTCATTAGGTCCAAAGGTTGCTTTGCATGTTTGTTTAACAGACAAGGAATATGAGGCTCTTTTAAAGGACCAGAAGCACTAAATAGTGCAAACACTGTTCCCATATAGTGTTATGTGGTGAATGTCCCCATATACACTACTAAACTAATTTAAAAATGATTCCATAAAATCCAAGAAGAATTTGCCTTACATAGGGACCTCCCCAATCACCATATCTTAAATCACTGAATCTTTGTGGGAGTTCTGGAGTACAGAGTGTGATGTAGATTTTCATCTTAAAAAATAATGAAATGATAATGAATATCCCACTAAGCAGTTTAGAATTATATAAAAAGCATTTCAAAAAGGGTTTAAGCAAAAGGAATCCTATTTGTTATTAGTTCCTTGATATTAGAATATTTTTTATGATTCTGTTATTTTGCCCACTCTTTTTGTGTGCGTACATTGTGGCGGACAGACGGCTGCTCAACCCAGCTGGGACGCCCAAAGAGGAGAAGGATGTGGGAAGGCAGCTACTTTGGGACTCGGCCTCCCCGAAAACGCTAGATGGCAATTTCCCTGCAGCATAGTGGTGCCCCGGATTGACGCAGGGCTCCATGTGATCTGGAGTTTGGCTTCTCAGCCCTGCTGGGTACCGTGTGTGCCGCCAGGAGATGCTGCAGGGAACCTGGGGACTCATACTTTTTATATATTATTATTGAGTTACAGGGACAGAAGCTCCAAAGTACCTCTGGGCTGACAGAAACCTATCCATCTGACCCGGAAGTGTGGGAAAGTCACATGGATGGAAGAGCTGAAGCATTTCCTGGTCAGACACTATATAAAGGACTGTTGGAAACCGAGCAAGTGAGCCAGAGTCGGGAGGAGTAGTGCAGAGCTTGTGTCCAGTGTGTCTGGCTGTTGGGTTGAAAGGGGCAACAGCGACCCCTGGCGTCTTACAACACATATATATATAAAATACACACACTAACACATATATTGTGGCCGGGTGCAAGAATTACAGGCTAAGCAAAATAAAAAGTTGGGACACCAACCGAGTTATCCCATTTAATATGTTCATCCAAACAAAGAATTCATGCCTTAAGGCAGTAAAATAAATAGCCACTCGGGCACAATAACAAGGCAACAAGCACTTTAGGCTGTCAGAAATAATGGTTGTTCCTTAGAGCTCCATCCAGTGGATAGCTCATAGTGGGAAATGACAACTCCTTCCAGGCAGCCGGGCATCTTTTTTAGGTAAAGTAAATAGCCATTCAGGCACAATAACAACGGCAACAAGCTCTTTGGATCGTCAAAAATAAGGGCTGTGTGATGGACGGCCGGCGTTTCAGTCTGGCCGGGATGTCCCTCAACAGAAAGAAGGAGGAAGAGCAGGCTTTTCAGAGCACTGCATACCCCAGGACGCTAGGTGGCAGCTCCCCTGGACGGCAGTGGTTCCCCTGATTCCCTCAAGGCATCCTGGGACGTGTAGTCAGTTTCTTCAGCCCTGTTGGGTGCCGTGGATGCCGCCAGGGGGAGCTCACAAAGAACCTGGGGACTCCTACTATTACGACAACCCGGAGTACTTTGGAGCCACGAGGGCGAAAGCCCGCAGTACTTCCGGGCTACATAAGGAAGGATGATGTGGCATTGACCTGGAAGAAGAGATGGAGTACTTCCGGGTCACGGACTATTTAAAGGACTGGTCAAGACCCAGCAGGGAGAGCTGGAGTTGGGAGGTTGGGTGACTAAGCTGCTGGGAGTGGAGGATTGATTATTGTGTTTAAAGTGCTTTGTGCACTTTATTTAAGAATAATTTTAAACGTGTGTCCTGGACATCTGTCTGGTGGGTTTAACGGGGCAACAGTGCCTCTAGCGTTCACAGCTGTTACTTGGACCTCCATATGGCAGGCTGTTCTTAGTGGGAAATGATGCCTCCTTCAGGACAGCCAACCTCCTTATAGAGTGCAGACTGGAAGGGGTGGGGTTAAGTGCCCTCACTGGGCAGTTTCTCAATGCTGTGGGGAGAGAAGGAGAAGAATGTTAGTGGCAGCACCCATCTCACCCTAGCAAGTTATCGCATGCTTTATATGTGATATATATAGTAATGATGCTAACAAGTTACATCAGGCTATGGATGACTTCATCGCTCAGTCAGCAGCAGTATGAGCTGTCATTTTATCATTCAAGTGTGCACCTTTAATGCCAGTTGCAGCTGGAGACTATGAAAGGACAGTCTGCCTGTCACAGTCTGCAGCTCCATACCATGAGATCTGTCTACAAACATATAATGGAGATCACCACACAGAAGTGTGGCCTTTAACACATCTGCTGCATCAAATAACAGCACAACACTCAACACACCTGCTGAGTCTAATAACATTGTAGCACTCAACCTTACTGCTGTCCCCCCATCAACACAGCACTCAAAACCCTTTCTGATGTATCCTTGTTACCAGCAACATGACTGCAGAAGGTCGTCACCATGCTGTTTTTGAAGAGTGTGCGACTTACTGCAAGCAGAAGTGTTCACTGAGGATAGATGACCTCTTGAAGGCTATGTAATGGTGCTGATAAGTTACATTCACCTACAAATGACTTCATCCTTCCATGCCTTCTTACAAAATGTGACAGTCTGTTACAACATAAAAAACCATACTCTCCATAAGCCATCTGTATATCAAAAGGCTTGAAATGTCTCAATGTGTCAGTTTTGATTACAGAGAAGTATTGCCCTTGTTCAGTTACATAAAATGCATGAAGGGGCTCAACAAATTGTATTTCCATATCTGACACATAAATAGACTCCATTTCTCAGAGGTTTGGAAATGATTTTACTGAACATTGGCATCTTATTGATGACATCAGTACAAACAACAACACCATTGTGATATTCCATACCCATTTTGTTAGACTTATTTCACTTGAAAAATCAAGATTGAATACAGGCAGCAATTCTACTGTTTTCAGTTTAATTCAGTGTTTCAGCTTTGACAAGTACAGATACGATGCCTTTGATTGTCAAAGATTCCCAATGTTCAGGGTCATATTCTTGAAAATCCTTATACTGGATTTGAAAAACTGCTGCTTTGCTTCATATCTTATGATACAAACATGCACCAACTAACTTATTTAGTACATATACTTTCCGGATAGTGAATCATGAAATGGTGTTTCAGAATCAGATTATTTTGAAAGTACATCTAAGTGAAAAAAACGACGATGTGCTATGCTATGTGTTATGCTAGGAGAAGCAGAATATTGATAACGTCCAAAAGCAGTCTCTAGGTATGTCAAAGGACTTGGACTGTGAAGTGTGGTCTAGCCTCACATGGGGAGGTAAAATGGGTCGAGAGGAAGCTATTTCTAATCTATTTTTTTAATCCATATAATTTTAAGAGCCAACATAATTAACATTCCAAGACTGTGATGTCTAAAGGAATTTTACTCATACACTTTAATTAGCTATTTCACTAAAGCATACTAGAAGGATCATTTGCTGTCCTCGCTGGTCCCTGGCTACTGTCAGCAGCTGATCTAGGAGTAGTGTGGATATCCTCAACTATCATTGTCTCTTTCTTTCTGGGAACTGGTTTTGAGGTGGCCTGTTGGGGCTCTTCTTGCCTGCCCATACCTCAGAATCTTCAGGGACACCAACTCCACAAAGACCTGGAAATGGTTTGACACTTCCATTTCCCGAACAGCGTGAACCCTTCATCTTGCAACTTGTGACTGTGACCCACCTATCTCTACCTGTCTGGTCTGGAATCTCCTCCCGTGCTACATCAGGGGTGCACACTATCTCTCTAAAGGACACCTAGGCTAGGTTCACAAATTCTGTACTACAATGCAGGGCAGCCAACTCCTCCTCCGGTTTGCTGTCCCTAAGCTTGAGGTGCTGGATCAGGTGAAAGCTGCTGCAGATGTAGCCCTCATAGAAGACTGGCTCCTTCAAGCCATCCTCTAGAAAGTCCAGCATCCAACAGGAGTTGCATTGCACTTGCCACATTATTAAAATTTGAGTTAGGATTAGTGTTTTATCTTGGTAGAATAATATATTTTGCTCTACTTTCCCCTATTGTATTATTAATATGTAGCCTTAGAATGCCTAATCTCACAGACTTACCACTGTTTATAAGGTATTATCGTATATGCCTTATCCCCAACTTCCCTTCTATATGTATAACCTCAGGCAATTAGATGTAGTAAAAAGACAAGCAGGAGTTAAGTTACACATAAAATAATGTATTACTGATAATATTCATAAATAATAACAAAATGCAAAGTACATTTGAATATTGGCAACCATACAACCTGATAAAATGGTGATGTGTAATTCAGGTGGCACACAGACTTGTAGTTACTTAATGTCTCTAGTTAAGGCATCATTGGTGCTCAGCTTTTAGCCACATGTCTATTCAAAATGGCTGAAGCTGTGCTCTTCATTGTGTTGTCTTCAGTTCATGGTGTGATGGTCTTCATCAGTTGTTAACAAGAGAAAGATACTTCTACATCATCACAGGTTAGCAAGAGAGATGCTTCTTTCATCATATGTTGGTTAGAGAGAGAGAATGTGAGGTTAAGCATGTACATTTATAGATGTTCTCTCCAGCCCCTAAAACCAATAGGACATCATGGTACTTAAAGGCCTCTGAGACAAGCCAATTCCAAACAGCCATACCTCAGACCAATGGGTGAAATAGAACATCTTAACACCTGCCACGCCCCCAAACCATATGCTAAACATCCTGGCTTCCTTGCAGGGGGGTTGAAAGACTTTAGCAGAGAAATGCTCATCAAACTGGTTTAAGACACATCCCCCCAAATCCTGTCGTAAAAATATTCGTAAACGGGCGGGGGGCAAACACAACTACCTCTCACCAAAGTAACACTAAATTACATTGCTTTGCCTAGATTACAAATAAAGACATACAAAACATTTATCAAGTTATATGCAAAATCTTACATCACAACAGATTAGTAAACCTACCTTACTTTTTTCTGTAATATTCTCCCTGCGACTGCCTGCTGTTTGTTTCTATGAAGTTAATTTTACTTTTCTCTGTCTGTTCTACTAAATTTGCACTCCTCTTTTTCCTTACTTAAAAACTCTCCACTCGCACTGTTTGTATTCCTTTGTATAAATTTGTATTCCTTTGTATAAATGCCCTCTTAACTGATCTACTTTCCTGACTGCTAAGAACTGTTCAATCTAGAAAAACTTTCTTTATTAATACCTGCTGCTGGTTCTTTTTTTGCTGTCTTGTCTGCTCCTACAACCGCTTCTACCTGATTGGCACCTTAATGCTATCTGCCTACATATAGCTAAGCCCTTGTCTTTATTGCTGTGAAGTCAGTTGTTGCCTTTATTTTCCAACAAGGAATTGTTTCTGTTACTTACTACAACACTGGTTATTTACTTACAAAGATGCCGATGTCAGATACTGCTGCTTACTGTCCTGCCTCCCAGACGCTAGTCTGAATACAAATAACAACTACAAGTACAAGTAACAAGTAACCTTTCCAAAAGCTCACCCAAATAGCTGCTTTTGCTGATGTGCAAGCAAAAAAAGCTTTAAAAATTCCCACACAGCTCCTTAGTAGCACCCAAATATTTTTAGGAATAAAATGTATTTTGTAATTAACTGTCACACCACAGAATACAAAAGTCTCAGCTGCTTCGTTTGTAAAGATGACGTCAGCACTTCACCACATTAGTACATCTCAGTCTCCTGTCAAAGTTCTTTGAAGTAGCTGAGACACATTTGGATGCACAGAAACAATCACTTAACACCAATATCCAAAGTCTACATTTCCTTTTAAGTCTTTAAGACTGCAATGGATCTGTTGTATTTAGCAGGCAGTGGGATACAGGGATTATTGATGATGTCTCTAAGTTATGGACAAGTAGCTGCTTACTTGTGCTATGGCCTCTTAGCAGTGTTCTTTTGTATCAGGTTTTCAAGGTGGCCGACATTCCTTCTAAGTGTTGAACATCCAGCAATCTTTTGCTTTTGGATTATTCTGCGTCACACCAAACTTTGTTCTCTATAGTTTTCAGCTACCATGCAGAAAGCCAGAGTCACTTAGACTATCACTGAAATGTTCCTAATAAGACAAGTTAAAAGAAAAGTACAGCTTCATATCAAAAACATGATAATCAATGTAATAACCATACCATGAGCAGTGTACATACACAATAAAAACATATGATAAAGAAGTTTCTTCTCTAAATTTCAGCTTCATAAATCAAAACAATGTAAGATTTTTTGCCTTACTCCACAACTTGCTTACACTTTCTGAGACAGTAATAATAATAATAATACATTTTATTTATTCATAGGTGCCTTTCTAAACAGTCAAGGACACTGAACAATAGATAAAACACACATTACAAACAAAACTAAAATACAAAAATTAAAATCATAAGAGCAATTGTAATTAAAGAGAAAAAGCAGTCTTAAACAAATGAGTTTTAAGTTTAGATTTGAAAAGTGAAAATAATTCAATATTTCTAAGCTCAGATGGTAGTGAGCTCCAGGGTTGGGGAGCAGAGCAACTGAATGCTCTGTGCTCCATGGTGGTAAGACGGACGAAGGGGACAGTCAAGTGGATGGAGGAAGACGATCTAAAGGTACGGTAGGGAATGGCAACATGGAGGAGGTCAGACAGATGTGGAGGGGCAAGGTTGTGGATAGCTTTAAAAGTTAACAGAAGAATTTTGAATTGAATGTGGAACTTAAATGGAAGCCAGTGAAGCTGCTGCAAGGCGGGAGTGATATGGTGAATAGAGGAGTTTCTAGTAATGATGTGGGCAACTGAATTCTTGACCAGTTGAAGCTTATAGAGATTTGCAAGAAAGACCATAGAAAAGGGATTGCATTAATCAAGATGAGAAGTGACAAGGCTATGAATGAGGATAGCAGTGGTGTGGGGAGTTAGGGAGGGGTGAATATGATTAATGTTACACAAGTGGAAATATGCAGACCGGGAGATGTTATTGATGTGGGAATAAAGATAAAGTACTGTCAAGGATGACACCCAGACTCTTAAGCTGTGAGGAAGGGGAGACAGAGGAATTATCAATAACAAAGGAAATATCAGTTTTGGATAATGTGATTTTGTACCAATGAGGAGAACCTCAGTTTTGTCACTATTTAATTTAAGAAAATTTGAAGAAAACCAGGATTTAATTTCTGCTATGCAATCAATAAGCGAGGATGGTGGAAAGGAAAAAGTAGGTTTGTTGGTGAGGTCAAACTGGGTTTCATCAGCATAACAGTGGAAGCTAATGTTATATTTATGAAAGATATTGCCAAGGGGAAGGAGGTAAATAATGAAAAGAAGGGGCCCCAGGACAGAGCCCTGGGGCACACCTGAAGTAACAACGGTGGGTTGGGATGTGAAAATTTTAAGCTGAACAAACTGAGTGCGGCCTGAGAGGTAGGATCTGAACCAATCTAGTGGAGTGTGGGTAATGCCAATCAAAGATAATCTATTAAGAAGAGTGGTGTGACAAATAGTTTCAAAGGCCGCACTCAGATCAAGAAGGATGAGAATAGTGATTAAACCAGAATCTACTGCCATAAGGAGGTTGTTAGTAATTTTGACAAGTGCCGTTTCTGTACTATGGAGAGAGCAAAAACCAGACAAGATGAAGGAACAGTACCAGTAGTGAGAGAAGAGTGGATTATAGCAGAAATAAGAGGGACCAGAGAGGGGAGGCAGGCTTTGACCAGAACTGTAGGGAGGGGGTCCATTTGACAGGTGGATGGCTTAGACTTGCAGACAAGATCTGAGATTTCTTAGAAAGTAGGAAGCTGAAAAGAGGAAAATGGGTGAGTTTGGGTGAAATTCAAATGAAGTACTGGAGGAATCTGTACCGAGACACTTGTGAATCTTTTGGATTTTTTCATTAAAAAAGGACATAAGAGAATTGCAAAAATCAGTTGAGTAAAAATGAGAAAGTAAAGAATCCAGGGGTTGTGTGACATTATTAAACAGTGAAAACAATGACTTAGTGTTGCCTTCATTGGAAGAAATAATGTGAGTATAATAGATTTACTTTGGGCAATACAGTCCTTGTAATAAAGTATATGGTTTTTGTACATCTCTTTGTGAACAAAGAGTTCAGTTTTTTTATACAACCTTTCAAAAGCCGAAGTTAGGGCGTGAACCAGGGAGCAGAAAAGGAGAAAGAAACAGGTCTAGTTTTTAACGGAGCAAGAGAGTTAAGAATACCATTAAGTCCAGTGTTATAGTGTGAGACCAGTTCTTCAGGAGTGAATAAATTATGAATATCCATAAGGGAATCAATACTAGAGGAAAGAGAGTCAAAGTTAATCTATACTAATAAAAGGCAAAGCCCTCACTGACTGACTGACTGACTGACTGACTGACTGACTCACTCACTCACTCACTCACTCATCACTAATTCTCCAACTTCCCGTGTAGGTGGAAGGCTGAAATTTGGCAGGCTTATTCCTTACAGCTTACTTACAAAAGTTAAGCACGTTTTATTTCGGAATTCTACGCGTAATGGTCATAACGGTCGATAACGCTCGACAACGTCCGCCATGTTGAACTTTCTTATTTATGGCACCATCTTCACGAAATTTGGTAGGCGGCTTCCCTGCGCTAACCGAAACCGATGTACGTACTTATTTCGATGGTATGACGCCACTGTCGGCTGCCATATTGAACTTTCCAACGTCACTAATTTTCCAACTTCCCGTGTAGGTAGAAGGCTGACCTCATCTTCACGAAATTTGGTAGGTGGCTTCCCTGTGCTAACCGAAACCAATGTACATACTTATTTCGGTGGTATGACGCCACGGTCGGCCGCCATATTGAATTTTCCAAACGTCACTAATTCTCCAACTTCCCGTGTAGGTAGAAGGCTGAAATTTCGCAGGCTCATTCCTTACAGCTTACTTACAAAAGTTAAGCAGGTTTCATTTCGAAATTCTACACATAAAGTCAAAACGGTCAACAACGTCCGCCATGTTGAACTTTCTTATTCATGGCCCCATCTTCACGAAATTTGGTAGGCGGCTTCCCTGCGCTAAC
>JANRMT010027041.1:105633686-105656648 GCA_026402145.1 Polypterus bichir lapradei
ACGAAATTTGGTAGGCGGCTTCCCTGCGCTAACCGAAACCAATGTACGTACTTATTTCGGTGGTATGACGCCGCTGTCAGCCGCCATATTGAACTTTTCAACAGTCTTTGTTACTTATGGGCCCATCTTCAAGAAATTTGGTATGCGGGTTCCCAACGCTAACTGAATCCTACTTACGTACATATATATGTCCATAGCCTGCAGCTCAGTCACCGTGTGAGGCGGCGCTGGGTCCCCCATCCCAACGCCTCCCACGTTGTTGGCTGCCTGCCTATATAAGGCCGTCCGTCGCTCCAGTCTCTTCATTTCCTTCCTTGCTTCGCCACGGGATTCACGTCTCCCTGCTGATAACTACAGCCTTTTTATTTAATCCACGGCTTCTCCGCTGTTTTATTGTTCATTTATTACGATTATAGTTATTGTGTAGGTATTTTAGACTTACTTTACATTGTTCAGGTACCCATTTCCTTTATCATTCCAACCGTACCCCATTAACATGTCTATCGAGGTGATCACCATCGGTCAAAGAACTGTCACTTACCAAGTGGTTTCCATGCCCGGAGATGGCACCTGCCTTTTCCTTTCTCTTTGTTACATATTGCACGGCCATATCAGGCTCACTCTTGATATCCAGAGGAACATTGTGTCTTATGTATTGAATGACTGGGATAGGTTCAAGGTGTGGACTGATGACGGTACAGGAGATAATTATACTACACAGGAGCACTATAAGAGTGAAATGCTTAAGCCCTTCACCTATGGTTCTACATGTGAGTTGATGGCTGCCGCTGAATTGTTCGGTTGTCGCTTTCAAGTGTACCGAAATGGCCAAATATTTTACACCTTTCGACAACTGCCAATGTCTCTTAAACATCTTAGATTCACAGGAGAAGATTTCAGTAGTGGACACTTTGATGTTTATGAATGTTTAAACTCTCAAAAGCTGGATGTGAAGTTATCGATGAAACCAGTTGTATGCTTACAACACTTGACAGATGCCGAATGTCACTTCAACACAAGTCCTGCAAATACTGTCATAATTGAAACAAACCATTAAACTCAAACCGATTATGACAGCAGCAATCCAAGCTGTGAGATCTGAGGCAAGATTGCTTTTCACATGGCCAACTGTATGTTGCATGCTCAAGAGTAAGCTCAGCGCACAGCTTGGTCAAATTACAACCGGAGGGCTGAACTCACAATGTGGTATACAAAGAGATCTTTAACAAATAATTATTGGCATATTTTTCCTCAGTTTAAAAAGGTTTAATTTTCTTCTTAATAAAAATTTTAATGCAGTTCTTCACCGCTGTGAAGCGCGGGTATTTTGCTAGTATTCTTAATATTACGGAAAGATATAAGACGGGAAAACTTAGTATTGGAAAGTGCAAGTTTAACATTGAATGAAATAAGAAAATGATCCGTTATGGGGAGTTCATCTGCAGTACATTCAAGCGGGGTAACTCCAGAACATCAAATCAAATCCAAGATATGTCCTTTGGAATGAGTGGGAACATCAGTATGCTGCTGGAATCCAAAACTCTCGAGGCAGGATGTAAAGTCTCTAGTAATAGGGACATTGATATTATCCATATGTATATGATTATGTTTGATGAAACAGTAGATAAGTGTCTAAGGAAAACAGCAAAGTCGTTCAGAAAGTCATTGTTTGGTTTAGGGGGCTGGTAAACAGTTGCAATAATAGTAGGAATAGGTCCAGTTAATTGACATACAAGAGATTCAAAAGAACTGAAGGCAGGAACAAACAACGGCAAGACTTTCCATTTCTCACAATACATTATCGCGAGACCTCCTCCCTGGCCAGAGCCACGGGGTTGACAGATTAAAACAAACCCTGGGGGAGTGGATTTGTTAAGTTGGGATAAGTCATGAGGTTGTTGCCATGTCTCGGTTAGACAGAAAAAGTCAAACTTATGATCAGTGAGGAGATCGTAGATGAGATGCCCCTTGCTCATAAGTGAGTGGATGTTCAACAGACCGAAGTTGACAATGGCGTTATCGCATTTAGCAACTGTGTTAGCCAACCGGGTTAGGCTGGCTAACACACTGTGGTCAGCGAGTCTGCCTAAATCACCAGTCGAGCTAGAAATCAGTCTTGCTTTAAATGACTGTAAAAAAAAACTAAACTTATAAATCTGCCAAAAATGAAAACAGTTGCTTAGTCCGTTAGACCATACGTTAATCGAAAAGTTACCGGCGAGCTGCAGCAACCATTCCCGCCAGCGTTCGCTCAACCAGAAGTCCCAGTGGATCTTTTAGTGCAGAAAATGAGGTATACATTCCCAATACCAATGTCTAATTTACATAACCTTTAACTTTCCAATAACTCATCAAGCAAAATAATGTAAAATACAATACTTACCACTCAGATTCTGTCATATGTGCTGCAAGGATATTCATCGTCTGCTTTCTTGAGATGTCACAAATATTCTGTCTTCTCATATTCTTTTACACACTGCTGTCCCTCCATGTTTGGAAAACAGAATCACCTTTACCAACTGAACAAAAGTAAAGAAGAAAGAAGATCTACAATTAGTTAATATGCCAATACTCTGAGAGTATTGTAGCTGCGGGTAAGTAAGGCAGGATCAAGCATGGGCCAAATGCAAAACAAAAGAAATCTCTCAGTCCAAAAAAGATTTGTTTTAAAAATGTTCAGTGAAAATTCAAAGCAAACAGTCCACAAAAGAATTGAGAAAAGTTGTTACACATGTAGAATAAAAGGCAAAAAAGGGGAAAAATATTTCAACTTCAATTGTTTCTATACTTAAGGATGAGTTATTTCTCTGTGCTTTACTTCACATTCATTATGATCTAAACATATGGCTCTGCACATACAACTGAGCATGTTAAGGCATGGTTTCAAACCGTTTGCCTTCCATGCCTTATCTACGGCAAGGCAGGTCACTAACTGTGAATAATCTGAGGGACAAGAAATAGCTAGGATATTCTATTTCAATTCAGCTTGTGGGGGTTATAAGAACCTCCCATATGCTGTGTACTAATTTATAGGCAAACATTTGATATAACTTAAACAACTAGCATACTTACAAGTATCTAAAGAAAAGTTAAAATAAGAAAAATTACAGGGATATGATAAAGCGTCAGGGGAAAATTGGGTACCACATTTAATACAAAAAAAAGAGACAACAAGGAATGTGAATGTAAAATCCAAACAATATTGTCTATGACATATGTCCTTTGTGCCTTTCCTTCAGGCTGAATCACTTTCTGCTATGGAACCCTACGGACATTTACATGTATTTGTTCAGCAAACACTTTCATCCAAAAAGGCTGACTGTATTCGTGATTTAGACTTTCTTTACTTTTAATTCTTTAGTTCAGCCATTTAACCACCAATACAGGGCTTCACAAAAGCATCCTTTTGTGTCTTTAATGGACCACAGCTAGACAAAGAATGATAATCAAGCTCTTGGTTCACTAGTAGTAATTAAACAGAGACAATAATTTAAGCTTTCACTTAAATATCATATTGATTTGCATAATAAACAATAGCAGAAAATATAAGCAATACAGATAATTACAAAATTTGGGTGGATTTATACATTTTCCATTTAGTCCCATATGACAGTTTCCAGATGGCTCAGTTCCTTTGTTACAGATTACAGAGCTCTATTTAAGTGCCTGAGCCTCCTCTCAAAGTGTCCATTTTTCAGTTGTTAACAAATAGAGGAGGGTTCCTTACAAAAGTTCATGACAGTAACTGAGCTGAAAGTTCTATTTTTGAAACAAAGCACTAACTGGACTGAGAGAAGTCTTTTTGAAAAAAGTCAAATAAAAGGCAGCCATTCGTCCCCTTCCTTTGTGCTCTAAAGAAGCACACACACACACCTGCTGTTCTTGTACTAGCAGGGTAGACAGTTTCTAAAAACACTCAAATGTTAATAAATCATTATCACACAAGCTCAAGGGCGATTCCCATGGGAATCAAAACCTGCACGAAGCTGCAAACAGACTAGCTATACAAAACATTCTAAAGTTTGGCTTCACTTTATAACTATGTAAAATACACTGAATACTGCTTTGCATTTCCACTTTCCCAGAATTCACTACACTTCTTTTCAGCATGACTACACTTTCAGTCTAAAGCCTCCAACCTGATATCTGCAAGTTGAAAAGGTTAATGTATCTTCCATGCAATTATATACTGAAATGATTGACAAAATGACGAAGAATTCATTGGAATATATATGCTTCATATATACAGTATACAGTGTGTGTATCTGTGTGTGTATATGCATGTATATGTATATAGTATAGGCAATTTTCATGCACACAATATAATTCAGGGAGAATGAAAAAATTGGAAAGACAATAAATGTTACAGTTTTTGTAAATTAATTATAGCAAGGCAAAACAAAAAGAAATTTTGAAATGGTAATTTTTTCACACAGTACTTTCCCCCAACTTTAATACATGAATTAAAAAACAGTCTTTTTTCTCCTGGATTGTGGCATAATTGGCCCAAGGCAACATAAAGGATTCAGCAATTGGTTATTTTTTCATTAAGCTGCCTTTAGGTGATATGTCAATCACTGACTTTAATTTCAGAATATCTCAAGTTTTTTTTTTTTTTCCAAAGGTATTGAAGTAATTTGAAACAAGACACTTCTTTGTGTTGAACAATTCAGACTTAAAACTATAGCATTGTCTGCTGACAATAAATACTAAATACATTATGCATTTCAATCTTCATTTGTCATAAAATAACATAAAAAGTGAGGACATTTTCTACAAAGTTATCCTTATGAGTAAAATGATTCTCTAGCACATCTAAAAAGACTAGGACTTGAATTCATTTTTACATGCCGTTATATTGCATATGCCATGCTTTGGATCAATTGTGGATACCATATCGCGATTGTAACGAGTCCAAGGGAGACATACAAGTAATATTTTCATTGTGCTACATACACATTCCAATAAAGTGAACTTAAACTTGAACCATAAGGAGAAATCATTGGAAAGACACTGATCTCCATTCTCATACACTCAGCTTTACTTATTACTAAGCTGTTTTTATTCTTTTGCAGCATAGTATGCATACCATTTACTGCAGTTAAAGAAGTCCAAAACTATGAAGTAATTTGTCAGAAAATGTGAAGGATGTCTCATTAAAATGAAAAATTAAACCAAATATCTTTGTTTTACCATTGTCTACACATTGTATTTAGGTGACATATGTAAAGTTTCACATTCTGTGTCCTCCCTGCATGTAGTGTGTATGTTCTCCCCGCATCGTGTGGATTTCCTCCCACAGTCCAAAGACATGTGAGTTAGGTGGATCAGTGATACTAAATTGACCCTAGTATGTGGCTGGGGTGTGTATTTGTGTGTTTGTTCTGCGATGGACTTGTGCCCTGTCCAGGATTCTTTTCTACCTTGAGTCCTATGCTACCTTAAATAGGTTCCTACAACCCTCTGCAGGACTAAGCAGGTTAGAAAATGACTGACATTTTATGTACTTCATCAGGATATATAAAAGCAATTCTTGCAATTATGTCTATCATCATTTCATTTACTTCTTGGTGTCTTAGGTTCCGATTTAATATCTCCTGTCTTTAGCTATTTGACCTCTTCTATACTAAGGCCATAGAAGATTAATGAAGTAGAAGTCTTGAAAAATTGCTTGGAAAGAATTCTTTGTGCATTGAAGTTGCCAGATTTTGAAGACTGAATAAGAACTACAAGCTTGCAGAGGCTACTTTTTTCCAAAAATTCACATTACAGATTTTGTCTTCATATCTTATGCTGCCAAATAGTATCAATCACTATACTAATAATCATATGGCATATTATTATTATAAATGGTTAATTTTACATTAGTTTTAAACCATTTTATCTAATTCAAGGTCACATGGAGCTTGTTCCTTTCCTGGCAGCATTATGTCAAAGGAAGGAACGAAACTTTAACCAGTATATGTTTGGGTACACTCATCCACACATAAACATTTATTCATACGAAGCCAATTTAGAGGTGTTATTTTACCTTACACACAGGTTATTGGGGCAAGAGTTTAAAACTGGAGTACCCTGAAGAAAAATCCTTCAACATGGGATAACTATATAAACTCAACAAAAGAAGCACCATGACTGAAATTCAAAACAAAAACTCTGGACAGATTTGAAGAGAGACAGAGAGACAGTTCAGGGAAACACGTTCACGTCCCGAGACACGGTCAACTCACGTCTTACTGACATCCTTTGGAAGCAAGTCCTGTGAAACGGTGACTTTTGCAAGTCACACCCTACTTACAAACATTTTTAAACAAGGTCACGGTCATCTAACATTTCAGTTGTTGGATAGACTTCAAAAACGACTAAGTTAAAGATGACATGTCCACGACCAAGTGAAGAAGAAAGAGCAGTGTTTTGAAAACAGACCCAAAAGTGTTGGAGAGAAAAGAATGCCCAAAAAAATGCAAAAAAGAACAATAATAATCTGTGTGCAAATTCTGAAAATAAGGAAACTAAGCAACGACTAAGCGAAGAAGAAAGATTGGCGCGATACACATGCAGAGTAAGTTAAAGTTTAAGAAAGCAGTAAAATTCGAAGGTATCAAAAAAATGAGAATAAAGATATAATTACCGCTAACAAATGAAAATTATTACACTGTGAAATAACGGAACAGCAAAAAGATATAGAATATATGGACATAGGTGTTATGTCAGAAGTATGTAGATATTGTAAGGCTTTAAAGTTTAAGTCGGAGATTTGTAGATCATCTAATTCGTGTTGTCATCAGGGAAAAGTAGTGGTGCTTCCCAATGAAGAGGCATCTCTGCGTGAATTAAAAGATTTGTTGTTTGGTGAAAGTGAAATCCACAATCACTACAGGCAAAATATACATATCTACAATAATCATTTCAAGTTTTCATCAGTCAGTGCACAAAACATAGATTTACACAATAATGGACCATGTGCTATGAAAGTCTGTGGTCCCACAACAATTAAAGCTACGACCATTTTAATTTCGAAGAAACCACAATTTGGTCAGGTGTATATTTATGATCACAGAGAAGCGATGCAACATAGAATCGAAAGAGTTAAACAATCAGCCGTGATAGAAATTATACAGCCAATAATGGATACAAATCCATACATCTAAAAGTATCGCACTTTTCACGAAATTTAGCTGCAAAACTCGGACAAAGAAATTTTCTTGGATTTCTAAAAAGATCCGAAAGATCACAGTCGCATTTCTAATAAACAAACATGTGACGAATTGTCAGTGATAAGAATTTTGAAAGACGGATTGTTATATTAATGTCAAGTATTGTGCATGAGTATTAAGTACATCTACAAGTCCATTCATAAAGGGCACGATTCAGTAAGCATAATTTTATCAAAAGAACAGTCTCAGGACGAAGTTCAAGCATATTTAGATACTTGGTACATCAGTGCAATGGAAAGCAGGTGGCATTTAATAGACTTGCCAATGCATGATCGAAGTCATTCTGTTGAATTATTACCGATTCATTTACCAGGTCAGAATATGATTCAATTTAAAGAGAACGAAGAAGCAGAAGCTTTAGAGGTAGTGAAAAATAGAAAAACAAAATTATTGGCTTACTTTGAACTTAATAAAACAGACGTAAATGCAAAAGCATATATGTATGTGCAAATTCCTCAACGTAACACATGGCAGAAACAAAAAAGAATGTGGCATCCAAGAAAAATTAACTGCAAAAGTGTTGCTCGATTAAATATTGTATCACCAAAAGATATCGAACTGTTTCATTTAAAATTGTTGTTACGTGAATCGAAAGGAGCAATGTCGTATAAAGATGTTCTAACTATTGATGGAACTACGTACGGTACCTTTCAAGAAGCGGCACGAGCAGCTGGGTTATGTAAATCGGACGACTGTATGTTTGAAATGATGTCTGATGCCACTTCTGTAATGATGCCTGACAAATTAATACACTTCTTCGTGTACTTAATTATGAGGGGTGAAGTTGATGCTTTACAATTAAGTATTCAAATGACCATTATCCGAAAGGTCTAATGAACAAACAGCTCTTTCAATAATCAAAGAATTGTTTGAAGCAGGAGATTTAACGATGCAGCAATTTGGTCTTCCACAAGAAATTAACAAATCAGAGGTAAAGAAAGAGATAACAGCACAACTGTTAAAACTGTCCGATCTTCCACTGGCCGAATTACTGTTGAAAGAAGGATGTATCGTGATGTTATTGTGTAATTTATGTATGAGTGATGGGCTATGCAATGGGACAACATTAGTTGTATTGAAAATTGGTAGAACAATTCTAACATGTAAAATTTTAACAGGCAACAAGAAAAGTAATGTAGTACATAATTTGCGAATAACATTAGACACAAAAGAAGATCTTGCTATGCCATTCATATTAAAACGTTTATAGTTTCTTGTGAGAATAGCTTTTGCAATGACAATTAACAAATCACAAGGACAAACATTTGAAAAAGTCAGTTTATTTATAAGAGAAAAAGAAACGATATTCACTCACAGGCTGTTATACGTTGCATTATCTTGATGTAAAACCAAACAAGGAATCAAAATTCAATGCAGTCTTGAAGAAAAGGTAATTCCAAATATTGTTTTTACTGAAGTTTTAAATTAAAAGTGAACATAATGCATATGTAACAATTCCCATGACAAAAACAATCTCTTTAAATTGTATTTCCGGCTAACCAAACCCGGGGGTTGGCAAGCAAAGCAAGCAGGGGGCAGAGTCCCCTAGTGGTGTATAAAATTAATCACACAGGCTTGAAAAGAATCTAAGATGAATGTGAAAATGTGTATTAACTATGTGAATATTAGAAAGCCAGCCAGATATATTCCTCCTGAAATTATAATGCACAGGTAAAGGAAAGTGGTGGATGTGATTATTCTCCAAGTAAGGAAGTGTTGGTCGGGGAGGTAAATGCTGGAGGAGTGGAAAATGAATATTAATCCCAGCATATAAAAATACAATAGGATTGAATTCAGAAACTACAAAGCTATTTGCCTATCTTTAGTGGTTCACATACCAAGACTCCAGACCAGGGACCTCAAACTCCAGTCCTGGAGGGCCGCAGTGCCTACAGGTTTTCATTCTAACCCTTTTCTTAATTAGTGCTTTTGCTGCTAAGTAATTTATTTTCAATTCATTTTAATTGACTTGTTTTTAAGATTTGTTCCCTGGAATTTCTTCATTGTGCCTCTGAATTACTTCATTTCTTTCCTTAAATAGAAATGAAATGTGAAGTGAGTGAGCCAGCAGAAGACCAACTAAGTCAGGGCCTCAAAACTCCAACCAGTTTCACTACAAACAGTTACTTAATGAGACGCCGAGTCTTGTTATTAATTCCATGGCTTGTTGCTGCTCTCATTGTGCAATAGCATACATTTTGAATACATTGTGAATTTCTCCTTGGGATTAATAAAGTATCTATCTATCTATTTTCAAAATTTTTATTTTTTTCTTTACTTTTCTAAGAGCACTTTTAAAATGTTTTGAGGACCTGAGCAAATCAACATTCCTGAGACCTCAACCCTTTTTATTTTCAGATATTTTATGATGGTCACAGTTTGCTGGTCATGTTTTGGTTCATTTTGTATTTCATTACAGGTAGTCCCCAGGTTACGGACATCCGACCTACGACATACGAACGGGGCCGCAGCTGCGACGCATGTGCCTCAGTAACTGCTGCTTCGTCATCTTTGACCTGGGGACGCTGCAAGCGGTGGCTGGACGGAGGCTGGAGGGGGCGATTTCACTGCGCGCGCAATGAAGTGTCCCTCTGGCGGTTTCACTGCCCGCCCACCACACACAGCTGCCTCGTTTGGCTGCCTATTGAATGGGGGCGATTCACTACCTACCTTTGGCCGCACCGTGTTAGTTCTCGGTGGGCGGATGTTGCAGGCAGCATACTGTAATGGAGGTGACTGTGAGGTGGGCTGGTGATGAACTGCCCGTCGATGCCCCCATTCATTCTCAATAGCAAGCCTGCTTGTACTGTTACAGTATGTACATAGCAGGAAGTTGTCTCTTGTCAGTACATCAGACTTGTTTTTTATTTTATTTTATTACTGTGTCTTTTATTTTTCTCTTCTTCATTTTGTAAAGCACTTTGAGCTACATTTTTTTGTATGAAAATGTGCTATATAAATAAATGTTGTTGTTGTTGACGACTGCTGCCTTCCTGCTGTGATAGCGTGTACATTGCTGTGCAGGAGAGCTCATCTTAATCTTTTGTCTTCACCCTTCAACAATGTCTCTGAAACACAAATCTGATGCAAGTGCTGGTGATACAGTAAAGAAGAGAAAAACCATCACCATTGAAAATAAAGTAGAAATAATAAAAAGGTCAGAGAGAGGTGCAACTCCATCAATCATTGGCAGAGCACTTGGTTACAGTTGGTCAACAACAGCATTTATTAAAATAATGTACCTGTTTCGACTTACATACAAATTCAACTTAAGTACAGACCTACAGTCCCTATCTTGTACATAACCCTGGGACTGCCTGTATTGTGTGGCTGCTAATTAAAAAAAAGAAACAATTATTGGGTCTGAGTCTTCAAGAGCAAGTCAATTAAAATTAATTCAAAAGAAGAGGTCATTAAGTAAGAAAATGGTTAGAAAGAAAACCTGCAGCCACTGCAGCTCTCCAGTACTGGAGTTTGAGATCCCTGCTCTAGACGGTGACAAAATATACCTTGGAACAGGAAAAAGCAGCTCTTAGACCAAGAAAACAGCTACATGACTATATGTTTACTTTTAGGATTGCAGTAGAAAAGGCATTGGACAGAAACTGAAAGCAATACCAAACCTATTTGACCTTAAGATTAATTTGATATGGTTGAGAGAATAGAGATTAGGAGTGGTCTGGAGTATAAGTGGGTGCAGATGATTTTATCAGCTTAGTGAAGGCCTCATACAAGAGATCAAGAGGAATGAAACACTGAGGGCAAACGTGAAAAAGGTACTGTTTAGTGGGAACTGACAAGGAGTGGCAGTTGGACTGGTTTTGGAATGTAATAAGGATGCAAATGGATATATTAGAAGAGCAGGTGATGGTGGCAAGGCCAGAAGGACATACAGGTCAAGGAAGACCTCTGACCAGATAGTGGAACAATGTGATAAAATCAGGAAAAGAAGATTTAAAAGAGTATTGCAGAGAATAGGAGATAGCTTTGGATAAGAGGATGTTATTATTTATGCCCAAAAGTGGAAGTTTAAATGGTTGGTGAGAAAAGAATAAAACAATGAAATATAAAAATTAAATGAACTGAAACTGGTTATGTAATTTGAGGTTTTAATCTCTCTGTCGCAAAGTTTCAGCTACTACAAGTTTCCATTACACCCTGTCTCTTCAGAAACATTTTTCTGCATTTATCTAAATTTGTTTCATTAGATGTATTGTTTATTTTCTTATGTACTCAGTTTATTCAACTTACCCAAGCACATGCTATTACGTGGAGCTGAATTCTTATACTAGTTCCAGGATTTTTCCTTAATATGTAATGGCAGATTTTTAATATTGGGAGTTTCCTACAAAGAAGGGAACCAGAATGTACTTTTTTGCTTAATACTGATAGTTCAATAAATTCATGTAACCCATATTTGATTATGATGAAAATGATTATAAAATTTAAATGAAAACATGTGTCATGTGAAGAGGTAAAATTATGTCAATAAGGTTATCATAAACTCCTCCAAATAATGAAACCACTGGAAAAAAAATTAAAAATGTATAAAATTGTTCAGGGAAATCCTGCAACCTAGCTTTGATATATAATTGATAAAGTTTGGAATTCTTATGATTCTTCTGTTGGATCAGAAATAACTGCTCCCTAGTGAATTGATATGAAAGAAGATGATCAGATAAAACCAGAATTTTTTTTTTTGTTTTAACAGAACCAATAATGTTAACGTTAAACAAGCTTCACTTTGATCTGCAGCAATTTTCCCTACTGAGTGTCACAGTGGTAACATGCTGAACTGGGCAAACACAGCCATTCTACCTTTAGAAACAGTCTTTAGGGATGTTTGGGAAATTCTAATGCATTTTTATGAAGTTAAGAGATATAATTCCTTTAGAATGTCCAGTCTCCCTCCTGGGCCTTTTGCTGGTGGAAGGTTCCTGGGGTGCATTCTCACTTTATGCCCAAACAACTTTAGCTGACTTTTCTCTGAGGTGTTCCAGTATTACTGAGCTCTTCGCCTTGTCCCCTAGATTAAACTTAGCATCACTATGTAGAAGCCTCAGTTTTGCTATTTCTACTTGTGATCTCATTCTTCAAATGCTGTGGTGGTCAGCAAGGGCCCTTACCCAGCTGGAACACCTATAGAGTGGAAAGACCTGGAAAGAGAGCAAGCATAGAGCATTATCTCCCCTGGATCACTAGATTGTAGCCCCCGTGGGTTGCAGTAATGCCTTAGATTCCCACAGGTGTTCATGGAAGTTGAAGTTTGGCACAGCCCTGTTGGGTTTCATGGGTACTGCCATGGGGTGCTGCAGAGCCTGCAGAGACCTACTTTGTCAGGCTTCTATCTCTCCCAGAAGTGCTTCCGGACCCTGCTAATGGGCCATTGGAAGTATTCCTGGGTTCAGGATAAAACAAGCCAGCTGTCACTGCTCCAGAGTCAGGAGGAAAGTGAAAAAGCTTGCTTGAGAAGGATTGGAGGTGGACAGAGAGAGAGAGAGAGGTAGAAGAAAAATTGCTGCTGTGTGCTTTATTATTTGTGCTTCGTTATTCTACTGTGTTGGCTGTGCAGGTTAGAAACTATTGGGAAGAGTTTCCCACAGCTAAATAAAAGCCCATGCTATGTTGAACATGTGTCTGTGTCTGTCTGTGTTGGGTTTGGGGAGCTGGAGTGCCCCCTGCAGTCCACAATGCTCTATTTGAACCAATCTAGTCTGGATTTCTCTCTGGTCACAGCACAGAAACAGGTCTGGTAAAGCTGCTTAATGATCTGCTGATGACTGTAGGGGCTATGAGCATACAGTTAGGTCCATAAATATTTGGACAGAGACAACTTTTTTCTATTTTGGTTCTGTACATTACCACAATGAATTTTAAATGAAACAACTCAGATGCAGTTGAAGTGCAGACTTTCAGCTTTAATTCAGTGGGGTGAACAAAAAGATTGCATAAAAATGTGAGGCAACTAAAGCATTTTTTAACACAATATTTATGAACCTAACTGTACTTGTGTTTTTGGGCCTCAGTACTGCTTTTGACACAGTCTGTCATACTATATTGCCTGAATGTTTGCAGTCACTCCTGTGTATTAGTGGCACTGTTCTAGATTAGTTTCAGGTAATAGTTTGCTGTACTGGGATGCCACAAATTTCCTGTGGCACTTGTTACTCATGGCATCCCACAATGCTCAGCTTTAGGGCCCATTTAATATGTATCTGCTTCATTTTATGTCAAATAATTTGTGCACATTACCTGAACTATTACTGCTATGATGATGATACCCAGGTATATGTAAAAACATCCACATTTCTTACTCCTCCAGCTCTTATTGCTTGTCTGACTAAAGTCAAGTTATTTCTGATATTCAGTTTTTTTAAATTAAGTAGTGAAAAAAATGAAATAGTTTTGATTGGGAATAAGTCTTATTTGGCTAAGAAGGATCAATTTGCATTATTAGTTGATGGTATCCCTGTTCAGGCTTTTGCTGTAGTTAGAATGGGTGTTACATTGCTCTCTGTCATTCTTTCCATATTCTAATAACTTAGTAAAATCTTCATTTAATTATTTATGGAATTTAGCCCAACTTTGACCATCTTTGATCTTGGCAGGTGCTAAAATGTTTATCCTATGCTTTTATTACTTCTAGGCTAGACTACTGTAATGTCTTATTGTAAGGTCTTCCAAAATCTATTCTTAACAACCTGCAGTACATACAGACTTCTGCTATTTGGGTTCTCAGTTACACCAAGCCCTGGGAACATATTATGCAAACTTTGAGGGAATTACATTGTGCCTCATATTGGTTACAAAATACGCCTGTTAACTTACACAGCCTTACCTGATCAAGCTCTATCTTATCTATCTGAACTCCAACACCTGTATGTTCCTGCCTGCTAACTCCATTCATCTGAAATCGGTCCTCTGCTTACATTCCCAGGACTAGGAAGACTGCAGTGGGTGACAGATCCTTCTCTGTTTCAGTTCCAACCTTGTGGAATGCAGTTGCTCAGAAGCTCAGTCAAGTCACTATCAGTTTTTTTAAAATAGATTTAAAACATATCTCTTTATTAAATTATTTGTATAATTCTGTTTTGTTATCCTTTGCTGGTACTTGTTAATGTATTCCAATTATTTTTGTTATCCTTTTTGCTATGTTCTTGGCCTCTGAAAGGCATTTTATTATGGGAATAATCAAGCCTTGACACGTTAAGAGGGTTTCAGTTAGCCTCCCGTATAATTGTAGAGTGGCTGAAAAAGTTGAAGTTTTGTTGAATAAATGTCTATACAGGGGTCTAAAACAGAACTGAGGTTATGGTGCAAACAAGTCGGTTTTAAAGTCGGCAGGGAGGAAGTGACATCTTCTGGGGTGGAACCAGAAGTGATGTCTTCTGGGGTGGAAGTGGAAGTGACATCTTCTGGGTTGGAACCGGAAGTGATGTCATACGGCCCAGGTGGAATTTCCCGCATTTGGAGTACGGGGAAAAAAAACAAAGTATCAGTGCACTCTGCCACCCCTTGTTCTGAATGGGAATTACCTTCTTTTGGGCCCTTCAGCTGCCTCCCATGCACATGTGTATGACATGATAAATAAAATTTATTATTATTAAATCACAATCAGAACTTGTAACAATGGTCAAGAATGTGAGTAGGGGAACGCAACAGAAATAATTTGAATGGTTTCTCTGAAAGCTTACTGCATTCTTCTGACTTTCCCCTCACAATCCTTTAAAACATTCCCAAAATGTCTGCTGTGACTACAGCAATAATTCATCCCTTTTTCACATATTCAACTTTACCATTGATTACAAAATGAATCCCATGTACATAAACTACTCTACCTGGTGTTGCTGCTCTGCCCATAACATCAGGAAGCAAACCAGTCTTTTGCAGGAAATGATCATCACATCATATTTAAATGCACTAATGCTTATCCAGAACGCTCCAGTCTGAACCTGAGATCACAGTCTAATGAGCACAAAAAGACAACATCATAGAAAAACAGTGAAGAGGCATCCTTCTGGTCATTAAGCTGAAATTGCTTCAAGTTGAGTTTGTTGTTCCTTCACCTCTCTATGAAAGCCCTTGAACTGCACAGCAACTGCACAGCAACTGCACAGGAAGACATATCCTTGGTGGTGTCCTATGTCCAATTTAAAAACGCTTGTATTTAGATACTAGACATTACTAAAATGAAATTCTTGCAGTGCAAATTCCCAAACTGAATGGTCAGCACCAGTGGTCATAAGCACTATACTCTTTTAATATGTTTCTCAAGACAGAACATGGTAGGAATTAGTAAGCTTTGTAATGTACACACAGAAAAGATTTCTGCACTCCTATGATCTTGTAAATATTTTTGTGAGAATCAACGGTTTTCCTGTCTATGACTTTCTTTACAATCCGAACAATATATAGTACATATAACAGCACCAATTAGTCCACATATATTATACATTAAATACAGTATATTATTCACTTTCATGTGGCTTACATTGTTAATGAAGACAATGTTCCAAGAAGCATGATGACAACAGGAAACTTCAACATACTGTGGAAAGGTTCAGCATTTGAACAAGATCCTTCACACAGAGTTACCTGACCAAATAAAGTGCAATAACCCTACTGGATCTGTTATGATAAGAAGTTTTTTTTTTTTAAATTCAGTTCCCATTAATTTAATCCTGTTAAGTACACTTCCACTTGAGCTTAGCCCACAGTAATTACAAATACAGTATAAAAACCAGCCATAGCATACAAAACAACAAAATGTAATGTTGAAACAAACACCATATATTATATAATGTACTGATCATACACACATACATACATATAGTGCAGCATATGTGTACGCAAACGCACATATATACAGGGTGTTTCCAAATCCAAATTTAAGCCATCCAAGGACAGTCTCCCTTTGAAAAGTATCAATCCAAAGGTAATGAATAAAATATTAAGTAGTAAGTTTAATATTTGAACAGCATAACAAAAAACATTATAATAGTAAATTCTAATTAGAACAATGAATGAGCAAGCTTTTCAAGATTCAGCAGTGTAAGAAACCATCCAAATAATACACTGTTTCTAGACAGGCAAAAGTAGGTAACAGGAAGCAAAGATGTGTGCTGACTAAATGATAATTTATTTTAAACGTAGCAAAATTATAATGGATTCAGTTAAAGTAAAATTCAAGAATTTTCAGTTAATAGCATTTAGTAGTACCATATGATTCACAGAACTACCATTCAAATAACTTTTTTTTTATCTATTGCACCTGATGTCTCTGAGTATCTGGCCTCTCTGATCCAATGACTTATTTGTATTTCTGAATGGATGAGTAGTAATTCCTAGAAATCTTAGTGGTTAGCAAACACTTATTATAGTGAAGGTTTTATAAATATACTTGATCTCTCTGATTTATATGTAATCATGGACTCTGACCTAAGCTTTACACTTCACATCAACCTGATTAATAGGTCTGCATTTTTCCATATAAGGAACATTACAAAAGTTAGATCTCTTTCAACATTGCAAGATGCTGAGAAATTAATTCAAACTTTTGTTTTTAGTTGATTAGATTGTTGTAATGCACAACACCCTGAGTGTTTCCTATTCTGCTTTGAATGTATGGCAACATTGATGCGCTGGGACAGGGGAGCCTGTCCAGCTATTTTGGCCCCGTTTTTAACTGGAAAAGCCCTCCAAGCCATACAAAATCTCCCTCCAGAAAGGCTTGATAATTATGACTTCCTAAAGCAACGGATTCTCCTCCACAAGGCTGTAAGCCAGGTGGCCAAGGAGTGCCAGTTTCGTCTGTGGCATATTGATCCAGATCGCCCTGTATGAGGTCAGATTCAGGGCTTAGTGGACCTGATTCAAAGCTGGATCTGCAGTGACCCTTTTGAGCGCATTGTGGAGAAGCTCGCTATTGATGCAGTCCTGTCAGGGATAGATGAGAGCCTTTGTGATGAGATGCCACGTAACAACATCCACTTGCTGCTGGATCTGACCCGCAGAGCAGAGGGTGCACAAGCCATCTGGAAACAATGCGGCTACCCAGGCTTGACCCCAATTTTGATCAGACCTTCAGAGTCACCAGCACCACGGGTGGAAGACGCCATAGTGTGAGCACCACAGTGTGGATTGAACGCAGCTGCTTTTGCTGTGATCAACTGGGACTCTTGGCTTGGAAGTGCCAACTCCCACCTATGCAAAAAATGGCTATCGGTCTGGCCCAGATATGCGGCTTGCAAGTTTCCACCAAGATGTTAAAGAAGGACAATTTTAAGGTCTCTTTCACTTTGGCTGGATGGGAATTCTCAGCATTATTGGACTCTGGTAGCAACCACTGTGTAATCCGCCGTGACTTGCTCCAGCAGACCCCTTATAAGAACACAGACAAAGTGAACATCTGCTGCGTCCATGGGGACATTAAAACATATGAGATTATATTACTCCTTCTGAAATTTAAAGGGAAGAATTGTAAGGTTTGGACTGCCATATCAGACACCTCACCCTGACCACTCCTAATAGGAAAAAGCAATGCCCTTTTCTTCTTGGCCACCTGCATAGCACCTTATCACGTAGTGGATAGAGAGGGGCTCGCCACAGACAATGTCAGTAAAGAAAACAGGTTTGAAATTGAACCGGAGTTATCGGTTCAATTTCCGTCCCCCGATCCTCAAGTGAAGACCCGAGACAGCTGGGAAACTTTTCCAGGCTGTCACATGCACTAGCATCCTCCCCAGACTGGACACACCCTACAGACCCGGAAGAAAACGAAATAGCAATGGGAGGTGAGTGTGATGCTTCATCGGACAAGGTAGCAGTGGGAGGCGAGTGTGATTCTGCATCAAACATGGAAGAAGCAGAGACTGCCATCCAGACAGAGTTTGCTCGCCTACAACAAACTGATAACAACTTGGATTTTGCATTCAGACAAGCCCACATTGCAAATGACTGTTAATAACTGGAGAGAGGGGTCTCAAATTTCAAAACACCACATTTTTTACTTAAGGATGGTTTTTTTGTATCGGGTGATTTTTTGATTGCACAAGGTGTATATAATCTGCCGTACTTCAAAAAGTCTTGGGCCTGGTGTGTGAATGTTGGTATAAGCTTTATAAAAGACTGGCATCCTGTTGTTTTCAGCCTTGTGTAATTATTCCTTAATTTTTCATACACTCCATATATTTGGCTGTTTGTTGATTTTCCTGCATGTTTGTCTCCATATGCCTATTTTGTTATGTGTTCCAGTATTAATATCTCTTCCTTACAAATCCCATGTATTTCTTTTATTCAACGTGATTTCATTATCTGATTGTCATGAATTCTATTCATTCTGTCTTGCAGCATTCATTACTACTGACACAGACTCTGACTCCCTATGAATATGGCTGGTATGAGCAAGTTAAGAAGTAAATGTCTGTCTTGGCAGTTACTCAGAATAAAAAAAATGTCTGTCAAGGTTATCCGTGTGCTCTTGAGTGGCTGATGAGGAAGGCCCCTTCTTTTAATCTTTCCAGCCATGTATCTCCTTTTAAATAAGAGGAAACAAGTAATATACTGTAAATAAGTTGGATATATATAAATATAGCAAACAAGTACAAATGCAGTATAACAGTATAATTATCAAAGTAGCTCCAGAAAAAATATAATTGTAAAAGGCGCTATATATCGCCCGACCCGGCACAGACCACGCAGAGGCACGTGTATAAAACACACAGTCTTTATTCTTTTCTTCACCCGTGGGCGCACGTCTTCCCCGTGACCCACAGGCAATACACAGTTCCAAAGCACAAAACTATAACCAACCCTTTCTGGCACCACCACTCCTCCCAGGCAACCTCGTCCTCTTCCTCCCGATTCTGGCCAAGAATGAAGGGAGGTTGGCCCGTTTTATAGACCACCTGGAAGTGCTCCAGGTGCCTGACCAGCTGGTCTTAATTGCACCTCCGGGTGGGGCTGGTAAGTCGTCCAATGTGGCGGCTGGCTCTCTGCAGCACCCCCTAGCGGCCACCCCATCTCCCAACCGGGCTGTGGTGGACTCCATGTCCCATGGAGCCACAGGGGAGACTGAGGAAGGACCCACGGCCAGGGAGGATGCCCCCAGGCGTCCCGGGGGAGGCATTGCACTGTCCATGGTGGCTCCCCCGGGACATATGCAGCAGAGGCATCCCAGCCGGGCATGGGACCCGGCTGTCCGTCACATAATATATACCTTATGAGTTAACAACGCCCCAACCACTATACTAAAACAGGGAAAACTGTTCAGTTTATAGTCATATGCAGTACATGTTGATAGTTTATTGATGATGTTGTGGAAACCTTATCAAAACAACCAAATTAATAACAGCTTGTCTAACTGGACTTTCTTATTTATAACCCAGGTAAAATAAAATATTTTTAATTGTACTAAAATATACTTTATCAGAAAGTACATTTCTAGAATATTGTTTTGTGTACTAAAAATAAGTGCAAAGAAAACATAATACAAATGTACTAATTAGAAGTACATTTGTACCACAGTAGTATTTCAGCACACATTATCTTATTTTTGCACTAATAATTAAATTGATATTAAGTGTATTCAGACAATGTATAAAACCCCTAAAATATTTAGAAATGTGTTATTAGTGCATTACTTAATACTGTGCTATGCATGCTTTAAATATAAGTTCAATTTTGGTATACTTTCATACACTTTTATCAAGTTCCTTTTCAGTGGAATGTGTTTTTTAAATTTGTACATTTATTGCAATTAAAGAAAACACATATTGCAAAGCTTGGTTCAGTTCACATTTAACAGCTATCAAAAATATTTTATCACTTTACAACACAATAAACAAGAAATGTCTGCTATCCGTCTACATTTGGTAGCTTTTGCTGGTTGGATATACTCATCCTATAGATATTCTTTTTATTTTCTTTTAAGTGCCAATTCTGCTGTGCAGGGTAATATGCTGATAATTTGTGGAAAAATGTTGAAACCAGCTAGTCAAGCATGGGTAATAGGTCATTGTTTGATTTAAACCACTTTTAAAATATAGCCAATTAGAGTAGAGTATATGCACATGTGAGCATAGACATCTATTGTAAAAATGTTTTACCTGTTTATGTTTTCTTAATTATTATTACTGTCAGACTATAAAAAAAATTCTGTCAAAGTTGGGCATGTTCTAAAAGACTTTACAAGCGGTAGACATTTTTTCCCCATCAATGTAAATACTCGATCAACTGAGTCGATCAACTCAATCGACTCAGTTGGTGGAGCTGCCCTGTGGGACATCCTGTGGGTTCGTGGGATCCCCTCGAGGTTGCTGGATATCATGGCTGGGCTGTACACTGGTACTGTGAGTGCTGTGCAGAGTGGAGGCAGGACCTCTGCGTTTTTCCAAGTTGATTCTGGGGTTCATTTGGGGTATGTTCTTGCTCCTACTCTGTTCAATGCTTGTATGGACTGGGTGTTGGGCAAGGTCGTGGGGTCCAGCGGTTGTGGGGCATCTGTTGGTGAAGGAAGATTCACGGATCTTGACTTTGTTGACAATGCTCTGATCTTCGTGGAGTCAATGGAGGCTCTGATCAGGGCGCTCGAGAGACTGAGTGAGGAGTCTGAGTGTCTGGGCTTGCGAGTGTCCTGGATAAAAATCAAGATACAGGCCTTTAATGACCTCTTGGGCACAGTCATCAGCAGTGTGTCTGTTTGCAGAGAGTGTGTTGACCTTGTTGAGAGGTTTACTTACCTTGGCAGTGACATTCATGTCTCTGGTGACTCTTCCTGTGAAGTCAGTAGACGGATTGGGAGAGCATGGGGGGTCATGAGGTTGCTGGAAAGGGGTGTGTGGTGCTCCCGATATCTTTGCAAAAGGACGAAGGTCCAAGTCTTTAGAGTCCTGGTGCTCCCTGTCTTACTATAGAGTTGCGAGACATGGATGCTATCCAGTGACGTGAGACAAAGATTGGACTCCTTTGGTACTGTGTCTCTCCGCAAAATCCTTGGGTACTGATGGTTTGACTTTGTGTTGAATGAGTGGTTGCTCGTGGAGTCCCGAATGAGGCACATTATCTGCGTTGTGAGGGAGCGTCAGTTACGGCACTACGGCCATGTGGCACGTTTTCCCCGAGGGTGATCCGGCTCATAAGATCCTTATTGTTGGGAACCCAAGTGGCTGGACCAGGCCAAGGGGTCGCCCACGTAACACCTGGCTGTGGCAGATAGAGGGTCATTTCCAGAGGGTAGGACTGGACCACGTGTCTGCCTGGGGGGTTGCCAACCAGAATCCAGAGCTGTTTCGACGTGTAATGGGTGCGCCAACGCACTGTACCAGTGCATGCTCCCCAACTTGACTTGACTTGAATGGAAATACTGCTGCTCATTAGATCATCACCATTTACAATGGAAAACCACCATGAAGTGCAGGAAAGTGAAGATTGCGCATGGATGTGAGGTTTCAAAAAATAAATAATGTCTCAATTTAAATGCATGATATTTTTTGTTGTTAACAAGTCCATTCATATCAAGAGTGTCGATATTGTCACACCTCAGTAAAAGAATCAACTAGTGCAGGTGATGACATGGCTGGACATCACCAGTGAACATGGCTTGATTGAGGATAGCTAAGCCAACAGGAAAGCGCCCCAGAAGAAAATAGCCACAAAACTGCTTTTACTAGGAGGTTTGTATTCTTATAAGGGCATAACAGATGTGGAAATACAGAATGGTGTTGAAGTATCTTTTGAATGTATATAAGAATATAAACATAAGAACTGGCAATAAAGTTCTTCATAAGTAAGGAATAATAGATGAAACGGGTGTAACAGCCACAACACAAAGCATCCCCACCTCCAACATCAATTACTTTCTGTTACCCGAACTTAATGAAATATATTATCCCAGAGCTTTTACAGATGCGATATGTCACTTGAGTACTATAAAAGGCCAAGTGGAAACTAATTGAGTGTGTTGTTGCTATAATAAGTTATATGTAGCTAGATAGTTAGCTCCGTTTAAGCATTGATAGCGGTCTAATTTTGTGTAAAGATGTTTACAGAGATGCTTTTATCACCTCCAGGCGCTCGGTTTTAATTATTTTTCTATGGAACAATGAGACTAGAGAAAAGCTAGACCACTTCTTTTTGGTAAAGCAACTTACAGTATCCTTAACCACCATTGAAGTGGGCATGGAAAAAAAAGTCCACTTTGTCTAAAGAGTAAGTTCACTTCTAGAATTCAACACTGAAAATAGGAAAATTAAATATTTTAAACTGATGAGTTGTTTATGCATCGGAAATCCCCTTCTGAGCGAACACAGTGCTTACCAAGTGAAATGAGCCATATATTCAGGTAAAATGGACCATTGAAATTAAAATATGCATAATGAAGAAATATGCATAATTCTAATAAATATCAAATTTTGTTTTAAAATCCAGTTTTGTTTAATCTGTAACAAATCTGTATATAAGCACGTCATTTGTATGTTCTTGCATGTTATAAATGTGGCTCAGTATTGTTAGCTTATATGCAAACAATATATTTTTTTTTTTTTAATTTTTTATTAATTTTATTACAATCCATACAAAGCAATCAAGTTTTTACAAAGAGAAAAAATTAAGAACAGATCGATCCCCACCCCTGAGAAAGAGAGCAAGCCAAACGGCGTTAAATTCAAATTTAGGCTTGTAAACATACCTAAATTAATAAATTCTCTGTGCCTTATGAACTTATTTTAAAATATTACTGATTAGATCC
>JANRMT010027041.1:105658643-105709511 GCA_026402145.1 Polypterus bichir lapradei
AAAAAAAAAAAAAAAAAAAAAAAAAAAAAAGGAAAGAAAAAGTAATTAAGCACAATAAGACATAAACATAAACAGATAGCGCCCTAGTAATACTAAGTAATAATGAGAATATATGTGAATATATACTGATAAAAACCCGTATTTTAAAACAAATAGATCAGACAGTAGATTATTAATCCTTGCTTTAATTATTAACCGCCATGACTCACTATTATGTATCAGAATAGTCCCGGGATCAGCTTTCTTAATTCCTTTTCTGCTTCATCCTTGCAAGCGAATACATAGAAATGACCTTGCCATTCCACTTTAAGTTTTGCCGGATACAAGAGGCTGTATTTGACGCTGGCTTGCCGTAATCGCTGTTTGATGTTGTAGAAGGCTGCGCGTTTAGTAGATGTTGCTGGAGAGAAGTCAGGAAAGATACGAATGTGGTTATTTTCGAATGTAATATCTTCCTTGTTTCTGAGGAGTGCCATCACCTCTAGCTTAAATGATAATCGTTCAAAACGAACTATAAAAGACCTTGGTCTGGGTCTAACGGTGTTTGATCCGCGTACGTGGTAAGCTGCTGCTATCTCAGATTCTGCTTTAAAGTCGTCCCCGATTATTTTAGAAAAAAGTTCAGCAGCGAATTTCACAGGGTTTGAACTTTCTCGATTCTCAGGCAGACCTTCAATTCTGACGTTATACCTTCTACTTCCATCTTCCAAAGCAGCCAGTCTGTCTCCGAGTTTTTTGCATTCGGAGCTGACATTTTCTGCTTTTTCTTCAGCACTGGTAGCTAAATTTTCGGCTAATTCAATCCTAGTCGTGAATGTCTCCTTGAGATCCTCCAATTGATTAGTAAGCGTTTCAATTTTACCCAGCACCTGTCGCATTTCCACTTGCATTTCTTGTCGCAGCCTTTCATTTGCCTGTTGCAGCATCAGCCGCTGTGTTTCGTTTGCTTGTTTCCATTCCTGTTTCAATTCCAGCAACTCTTGTTTCAACCTCTCATGTGCCTTTGCCCTTGCTTTCTCATTTGCCTTCTCGGTTTTCTTTATATCTTGTACGATCTCAGCGAGCATCACCTCCAATTTAGACATTTTAATTGTGCTTTCTTGTACCGTAGGTGAAGCGTCAGGCTCTACTGTAGCCGGTGCCTCCGCTATCCCCGGCTCGCGTGGAGTAATTGAGATCGCAGACTGTAAGGCCCTTTCCAGTTTCAGGTGTTCTCCGATCAGCGAGCTATCGAGATCTGTACTTCCGATCGTACATTCGCTCCCCTTTTCACTCTCAGCCGGCGACGATGTAGCGGACCTTGGTCCCGAAGAGTCTGTACTTTCGCCCAGCTGTTCCAGGTCTCTCTCTGAAAGGCCGTATCTTGAGCTAGGGCTTGCTGATCTTGGCTTGGGTGCAGCTTTAGTTTTCTTTTCTTTCGGACCCCCTTTCTTGCTGGCCATGTTTATATATGCTTACAAATATACTGTAGCAGTCTCCTTGGGCTGAATAAATGTAGGATATCTCAGGATAATAGGCAAATAATATGAAAAATAACACCGCTGCTAGCGGAGCTCCACTTCAGACGTCCATCTCTCGCATCGGACGAGACCAAATCCATCCATATATGCAAACAATATATACCATTCAAGCGCACTGCGGTGGGCTGGCGCCATGCCGGGTTTTGTTTCCCACCTTGCGCCCTGTGTTGGCTGGGATTGGCTCCAGCAGACCCCCGTGACCCTGTAGTTAGGATATAGCGGGTTGGATAATGGATGGATGGATATACAAGAGCACCAACATATGCATCCATCTATGTGTTGATATATGAGTGGGCCCACTATTTGTGACATGTACAGTATGCACTCTTTATGTGTATGGACACTAGGCTACTATTTGTGTCATGTTTACGGAATAAGAATATGGCCTACATAGGATTAAATCTTAACAATTATAGTACAATTTTAATGATGATTTAAAATAAAAAAACATGTAATTATTTACTTTAAGTCAATCTAGAGGGTAGCTCATTTTACCTGAAATTTATGATATTAAGCTAAAATGAACTGGCAGCTAAATTGTGTTTTTTATGAAGTAAATAATCTACGAGTATTTTGTAACTATGGACGATCTTATCAAAAAACCAATACAGTATTAAAATGCAGTTCTTCTAGTGATTAGTGTGCTCCTTTACAGTATGTCACAGTAATTATTCATTACTACTACTAAAAATGCCAGTGCACCTTCCATGAATTTTTATTCATCAGTATCTGATGAGGATCTTCCATACCTCCATGGAGGAATATCTCACCAATTAAATCAGTTGATACTTGTCAAAAACTGTTGTGCCAACAGTTTAAATAAATTAAAATTGATTGATTGTTGAGACTTAAAGAGCTATATCATACTTTTTTTCTTAAAAATGTTATATACCTGACACTTTATTGATATTCACAAACAGTTATAAGGATTTGACTAAATAAAAAAGGAGCACAGCAGTTGAGTGGTGATGGGCCGCAGTGTGTTCAGCCACACAGGACGGATGCAAAGCAAAAGTTGTTGCTACTGTTTGTTATGATAGTTCTTTAAGAAAATACAGCTTCAGTGAAGAATAGCTAATCTGCAATATGTTGTAACCAGGGCACACCAGAAATTTAGTAGTCAGTACCACTGTTACAAATCTTTATTGCCTTACTTCGTGTTCCCTTTGCATTTCACATCAGACTATAACACCTATAAGTTTCTCCGCTTACGATTGCAATGTTACTACAGAAAAACTAGTAATGTACTTTTCAGAATGTTATTTGATTTACCATAGTATTGGTCTTCGTGGCATTTTTTGTTCAAACCTCTACTAATTAATTTATCTCCATCTGCATATTCCAAAATAAATTGTAGATCCAGCATGTACAAATACTAGATCAAGTTGGTGATTAGAAAGATACTGTGAAAGAGAAAAAGAGGGCCATGTTTTACACATACTTATAGCCTATAAAATACATTAAAAGTTAATTGTTATGGGTATTACCATTGATAGGACCTTCTTGCCTGGTAAACTGAAATTATGGTATTTGAAGTTTGGGCTGAAGTGTAGGGTGGTTTTGGACTGTGTATGAAGACCACTATTTTGATGATAAGGAAATTTGAGCAATCATGAATAAGGCAGTTAGAAAATGGCTTGGGTATGTTGTTTAAGTACTATAGCAAGTATGGAAAATAAATTTTGGAATTACCAATGACCAATGTATGGGTGTTGGCTCATTAAGAGATATACTGTGCTGTAAACTACCCTGACCAGGTTTGCTACACATGGAGACATAAGTAGATTTTAAAATCATTGGAATGTTTGTTTGAGAATAAGCAAATTGAGGTTATCTCTTTGCCAGTTAATGACAGGGACAGTAGAATTTATTTTCATTGAGTGCCTAATTCACAGATGAAGGAAGGTGCATGCTTGAAAAGCCCAACGTAATGCTCGCAAAGGCAGCTTTGTTGTTGTTGCTGTTTTCTGCCGCTCAGGATCTATGGTTGGGCAGTAATGTTGTCATTATCCTGTTATGTTATATTAATTAGGCTAGGTTGTTGTTTGGCTGTTGTGGAAAGTCTCCCAGCCAATAGCACAAGGAATTGTTTCATCACATCTTTTCCTGTGTATAATTAAAATTTTTAAAATCATGTTTGTTAGTTTGGATGTGCTTTTAGTCTATGTTTAAAGACTTAAAGAAAATATAAGTGGAGTAGTTTATACATTTTGACATATATTACATTTTTTTCTCTGTGGCACAAAAAAAAAAACATACAGAGGCAGGAAAATTCAGATGATGAAACAGACATTGACATACCACAGGTTTATGAAACAAATATAAGTATTTACAGAAATAAGCTAATATGGTGGAAGACATGACATTTTTCAATATAATTGCCATCAGGTGAAATGTTATTTCTGTAATAACAATGTCACAAAAATCTTAAGATAAAACTACCTATTAAAAATCTAATGTTTTGTTGAAAAACTCATTTCTTTACAGATTTCCATCAGCTGGGCTGTTGCTTTTATTCCTGAGTTGTATTTTCCACATAACTGAGTTGTTTTAATGCTTGTGCCCTTTGTTTCGGAAACAAAAAATTACAAAGGTTGCAAGGGAAAGAGTGATTTCACAACTTAAGGCTTCATTACTGAGAAAACCAAGGACTTCTACCCCCTCACATAATGAAGAAGATGAAGTAGACACCAATGTGGGCTTATCTGATCTTCCAGAGGCTTCTGAACCAACCATACGTAGTTACAGAACATAAACAAGGAACAATGTCTTTGAGCAGATTTTGAGATCTGCATAGTTAATGTCTCCTCATAAAGAATTTTTTGCAAGTAGTAAGCTTCCATGCTACTGGTGTACAAGACAAAAATATCTACTGGCACAAAGTTGGTAACAATAAAATTTCAAATAATTTGCCAACAAATACAAACATTAATAAAAAGAATCATAAAATAATTTATATGTCATGTACAGCCACTGTTTTCATTTGATATTGATTTGTTTGTTTTTATGATAAAACATTATGAATCTAGTTAGAGATGCCCCCCAAAATCAGGTTCTAAAGCCTCTAATTCAAAACTAGTCTCAAATAGCCTCACCTCAGACCAATGGGTGTACACACTGCCTTTTCAAACCTGTACTTAAATAGTGGATACCATTTGTTTAGCTGAAGCTTCCCACCAGATAGGTAGTCTTATGTGGGGGGATATTTCATTGAATGTCCTGCACAAAATCCCCCTTGCCAAACTGGTTTTAAGGCAACTTCCCCAATCCTGCAATAAATTCCATATCCTAAGACAGTCCTAAACACTCAGGAGTTGGTTAGTTAGACATTAAAGCACCTCAGTTCTCATGCTGAAACACTAATTTGGTACACATATACTACTCTGAAACTCTGCATTACAGCTTTATATTAAAAGCAAAGAGTTTTGGAATTATTACTCTTCCATCCATCCATCCATTTTCCAACCCACTGAATCCGAACGCAGGGTCACAGGGGTCTGCTGGAGCCCATCCCAGCCAACACAGGGCGCAAGGCAGGAACCAATCCTGGGCAGGGCACCAACCCACCGCAGAACACACACACACACATACACACCAAGCACATACTAGGGACAATTTAGAATCGCCAGTCCACCTAACCTGCATGTCTTTGGAGTGTGGGAGGAAACCGGAGGACCCGGAGGAAACCCACGCAGACACGGGGAGAACATACAAACTCCATGCAGAGAGGACCCGGGAAGCAAACCCGGGTCTCCTTACTGTGAGGCAGCAGCGCTACCACTGCACCACCATGCCACTCATATTATTACTCTTTTTATTTTTATTTTATTGTACAATCAACTCTCGGCAGCGGCCAGCAGGACGGCCATGCCGTATGGGCGCCGTTCTCATCCCTACCACCTTCGCCGTCACTTCCCCTACCTCTTCATATCTTAAATCATTCTTGATGCAGATTGAAGAGTTAAGTGCCAGCTTAAGTGAAAAATTAAGGAAAATGTGCTGAGTAATTGCAACACAAAAACTGACTTAATCAGTTTTAATGCAAAAAGATGTCAACGAAAGAAGAGAAAAAGCAGGCCACTAGAAGAGCTGCTAAGGAGGCAGCAAGCACATCTACCTCTGACCCAACAAATGCAAAATGTACAGAGAAAGAGTATGAAAACTATGAATGCTCAAGTCAAGTGTATTCACTGCATGTTATTGTGCAGTGTGCCGTTACTGGTACAAAATATTCAACAACTTATATACAAAATATCACTCCACCATATGTGAAGGAACTTATAACAACCATGAAAAAAATGCCTGACAAGGAAAGTACAAGTTCAGGATCCTCCAGTCCTGCTGCAGAAATGAAATGTGGTATATCTGTGCTTTGTAAAATACTATGTGAAAGCAATTGCAAATAACAAATTACTTTATAAAGGAATTAAGATAATTAATACTGTATTGACATATACAATAGTTTACACTAGTAAATAGCTCAGGATCGTTTGGAAAGTTTTTTAACTTTTCATATGTACACACACACAGAGGAGGAGGTTTGTGGCACTGAATTATTCTGCCCCAGTCAAAATGTTAAGTTGTGTGATAATTCTTTTGTTCATTCTGTGTTATGTTTGTGCCCTGGGCTCACATGAATCTTCATGATTCATCAGGACATAGTAAGGAGACAGTTAGCTTTTTCATAGCAAATAGCCTTCAGTTTTTTGTGACTGTTTCACATAGAAGTCCATTTGGACACAAGTGTTTGTCACAGTCTGTTTGAATACTTGAAATGTAATTCAAATCCCAATAAAGTATTTATGACAGAGCAACAGTATTGATTGGTATCTGGTCCTTATGTACCATGCATAAACTGCAGAACACTTTGCTACACTTACACTTATTTGCAGAGACCTAGGAAAAAAGGTACACTGAAGTACACTTAATTTAAGTACACTAAGTGTGCTTTCATAATATTTCTGAGTTGTAAATACATTTAAAATATACCACAAATATACACAACTGTTTCCTATATATTGTAAGTGAATTAAGAATATTTGAAAGGTGGATTCAAATATACTCCATGTAGAAACAAAGTACATTTATATATAAATATATTTAAGCACATCTTACCACATTCAAGAACACTTACTGTTGTTGTAAGTAAATATTTAGGTATACTAATGATATACCATTCCCACACTAAGTATAAAATTAGTGCTTGAAAATAGTAAGTACACTTAAATTAAGTGTATTTTAGTGCACTTTTTTAAGCCTGGGAAACAGGATATCTTGGGTTACTTGTCTCCTGTGTTTTTGGATGCTCATGTCTAATCCAAAAAATGGCAAATTTGATTCGATTTTTTTCAGACAGTTGGTTTATTTTTGCCTTTCACCTATTTATTTCTTTTTAGCTGCTCTGTACTTTAAGCCACCTTTTACAAGATTCAAATATGAAAACCTAAACCCTAACTTAAACACGAGTTTTCAATATACTAACAATGTCTTCTGATAAAAAACTCATTCCACATAATTACTATCATAATCTTCTATTACTTAACATCAACCCTAGTAATATTAGTATATCATATGATGACGATCCATTTCTGAATAATTTTTCTCTAAAAATAATTTTGCATGAAACAGAAGTGAGCACAACTAGCTACTTGACTGAAACAGGTATTAACTGCACTGTAAAAAACTGCTGTATTTTCAAACAGTAAATGACTGTATTCATGCATTTACAGTATTTTACTGTAAAACATTAAGAATTATAGGATATGTTGTTACTTTATTTATTTTACCAGAAAATGCAATACTTTTCGGGATATGACTTTTAAGAAACATTTTAGGCCTAACAAATTTCTCCAACGATCAACACTTTTCAAAAGCCACTGCTGAATTTCCCAAAACTTTACAAATAAATGAAAAAGTGTAAGTGTTTCTATTTCTTTTTTGTTATTCGGGCCTGCTTTTATCAAAGCCAACATCATTTTTGCTTCATTGTGTATAACATATATACAGTAAGCATGTTGTTCTGAAAAAGTAAGTTGGTTCAGGATTAAATTACAACCACTAGACACATCGAGTCAAAAATAGATGAAGATGCCCAAAATGTATTTATTAATTCCTTCCAATGTTACACAAATATGAAGGTATGGTCTAAATTAAACAATAAATATAAGTTAGCTATTACTGTCTGCTGAATGTGTCAGAGTTAGCAAATTGTTAACAGAGAGTTTTATTTTATCCACTAGGAGGCGAACTACACTCGGGATAATATAAATATTGGGAAATCGCTAGAGCGTAAAACATAGTATTTATTCTACTTAAATAAGTAAATTCCCCGTAATATATACATACTGTATACTATACATGAGGAAACTATAGTACTATAATTCTAAAACAAACAACATGTGTGAAACTCCAAAAATAGTGTCTGTTCAACCATGCTTTTGTTTTCTCAACATTTCTTCATTTTAGAAACGGTACTGAAACATTATACACATCCAGATATACAAACTTAATCACATAAACAATATACTTTGAGGACAAACAATTAAATTACACTTACTATATACTGTATACATATATAAAATTACACAAACTTTCACATTTAACAAATGAGACTACTACTCTATTATTAATACGCCTCCAAACTAATATTTAAGGTTCAAAGAGGAGCACTCTGATTGGCCAAGTTCCAACTCAGTACAGGCTAATCACAACGACTAATAAAGTCAAGGTGGACTACAACTTGATTGAAGGGAAACAACACATAAATTACTATATTGCCTTTTCAACACATGTACCAAACTAACTTAACTGTGGGATATTCCATGACAGGTATTTAGAATTTTATTTAAGATTCAAATTGTATTTTATGTTGCTTTGTTACTTCAGGCAGAAGTGAAAGAGCCTTCGAGGCAAAACTAGGTTTTTGGAAAGTGATGAATGAAAGATTTGTTAATTTTTGTTACTACTAAACGTTTGTGTTCTATGTGGAGAAGGGACATTATGTAAGACATTTGGCAAGGCAGTTGTAATAGCTAGCTGTAACTCTAATTCTGTTTAAAATTATTGTTCAAAATTAATTGCACAGGTGAAAACAATTACAGAACACAGAGAATTTGGTCAAGTATGCAACTTGCAAGTTGCAACTTTGAATTTTAATCACGATATTAATTAGTTAGGTATTTATATACTTATAAAGACTTATTTTACTAGTTTACTTGAAGGTGGAAAACACACTGGTCTCTTTTCCTTTATTGCAGATGATTCACGTTATTATTGTTTATGGCTAAGCGTTAATTTAGATCTTTTTCAGCAATTAAAATCTGTAGTTTTATGACCAGTATATTGTAACTAGCCATGTGCGCCCAACTATGTTGCGCATGTTAAAGTTGTCTGTGAAGGGCTCCCTGTTTAAACGCGGCTGCCAGTCGTGAAGTGGGCCCTTCGTTGCACAGCATTATGATTTTTTATAAGGGAAACAAAATTACAAAAGAAAACCCTTGGGCATTGACTTGATAGGAACGGCCTACTCGGAATCACTGTCTGAATAGTAATTATGTGGTGGTGTAGGAGCATTTCTGCTTCTTTCCGTTCACAGTCCGTCTTGATACATAGGTATCCAGGCTCTTTAAAGCATAAATAGGGATCACTTCACTGACATGTGAGCAAGGCACAGTACAACTGTGAGACGTGCAGCACTCGCCGGCTACAACGTAACAATAATAATTTCCAGAATATGCTGTTACGTTATCATTCATTTTAACCACTGTCTTTCTTTCATTCATATGTTACGTAGGCACGTACCTTTTATCTTTGGCAATCTCATTCTCTAACCAGGCCTCAGGAGCTAACCAGCGTAACACTGTCCACCACCCTTTTCGTATTCTGGCACATTGTTGACATCCGTGAGTAACAACAACATACTAAACTGGAAGGCAGTCTACGCATGCGTGGAATTCGCGGACAAAGATCAAGATCTAAATGAAGATCTCTGTAGTTAATTTAAAGCACAACAATTTGTTTAGTTTGAATGTCTGTGTTTTGAGGTGTGACTGGAGTACTACAGTCTTCAGTAGTATAAGCCTGGAGGAGATTCTTAATGCAATGCCTATGTTTTAGCTGTCTCTCTACTGCCATCTAGTGCTTCTTCTTCTAATTCATTTGCGGACAAACAAAGATCAAGATCCAAATGAAGATTATATATAGAGAAGTGTGCTGTGGTGATTGAAAAAAGAATGATAAAGTATCCTTTACCTATAAACTATGCAATGTATCAGTGCCATTTTATGTGATCATGTTGCCAACACCTTAAGATTTTTTATTATTCAAGTCACAGAGACATTCCCAACTCCCTGTTTAATTGTCTGGAGTGTAATCGCTCATTTGTAAAATTCACAGCATTTAAGGCACACTTGCATAGAGACCACAAAGCATACAGTCACATAAACACACCAAAACCTTGTACAATGTAACACTATTGTGTCATGTTGAATATTGCAACCTCAGATGTGACAGCTTCGCTTGTTTATTATCTCATTTAAAAAATTACAGTGGTGTTTTCATTAAGTTCACATTTATCAAGAAAACACAAAAATAGATCTCAGGAAAACTTCATTAGCACACTAGATAAAAGTTGTTCTACAGGAACTTTGGCTGGATCTGCCTTATAGGCCATGCTTACTTATGAGACACCTCACAGTGAGCCATCAGACATTTTCCCAGATAAATTAAATCAGTCTGAATTCTTGAAAGGTTTAGCTAATTTTTATTTAAACTTGCAAGAATAACATCTTCTACCAGGATTAACAATATAGATAATAATATAAGGATTTTTTGACATACATTGATCTAAATCATTCTCATTTACTTTGCTAAGTTAGAGAAAAGTTAACTACAATTGGAATTTCTGTGACTGTTACTGATGAAGTATTTGTGTTGCAAACTGAAGATCATCTCTAAGATTTTCACTAATTGCACATTAAAAACTGACCAGAGACATAAGATATTTTTTACAGAAAACTTAGATATGTTGAACCACTGGCAATATGTCTTGGTCAAAATGAAACAGGGAAGGAATGCTTTGCATACTATGTTCCTATAAGGAAAACACTAAAATCCTTGTTTCAGTGTCCAGGCTTTTGTGAACAGTATGACAAATCCCATAGCCGTACCAAATCTAAGGATGTTTTACAGGATGCATGAGATGGAAAGTTCATCAAAGAAAATGCATTGCTGCAAACTAATGGTAAATATTTACCTCTCATTCTTTACCAAGACTCGTTTGAAGTCTCCTGCTGTAATAGAAAAGACTCTCAGACAACCAGAAATTCCACAACTGACTTGTTGGTATGTACCTACCATTCATTGCATAGGGCATTGGACAATTTATAAAATAATTACTTAACCAATGATTAATTCAATATATTGTTTAAACTTAAACATACTAACCATACTTTAAATATAAATAAAACCTAACTGTGATAATGTCAGTTTATGCTGTTTTTCCATTTTATGGGTCCTCATTATTAAGTATGATCAAAATGCAAAAATAAATGTGTAATATCAGTTTCAGGTAACCCACCTGAAAGGCAAGGTTCACCCACCTCCTTTGTGAGTGAAATTGTAGCAGCCTTTTCATGGTTCTATCATTTTAACTTTGTATATCAAGAAGAAGCTACACTAACCCTTGAATTACAGTAAACCCTTTACTGACTTTTTTGTTTTTTGTTTGGTTCAGCATATTGTGTGTTATGCTATTCTGATAGAACCTGTTTTTCTTGTCAAAAGACTTGTTAGTAATAGCATGTTGACATGCATGAAATATAACTTGTTTGGGAAATTATAATGACAGCATCATTGCGCAAAATAACTTTATCTGTAATTTATCAATTCCAGACAACAGTTTTTTTGTATTTATTGGATTTTATATTTGTTTGAATTTGCAAATAGGAATCAATCCAGAAAAGGGTTCCAAAGCCTGCTATGGAAAAGTTGTCAGCAAGCTATCAGGAAGGGTGGTCCAAAAAACGTCTGCATCCCTTAATCCATGTGTGGGGTTTTTCTCAGAAATCTTGCAGATTTCAAACGGAGTGCAGTGTAACAATGGTAGCATTGTTTCTGTATAGCAAAGAATAGCAAAAAGAAAGACCCTCATTGTCAACTCTAAAACTTTAAATTAACAAATTTCACTTAAGATTGAGTGAGGGAATGCCATTTTTTAAAAGATTGCTAATGTTGTCCAGGTGGAAAATTTAAGTTCACTAGCTTGTTTCTATTTAGTGTATTCTTTTCCTTTCATACTTTTTAACGGAAGTCATTTTTGAGTTCTTACTGTTTTACAATTCTCTACAGAAGACAGTGAAAAAATATTACTTTTCCTAAGATTGTTTTTTTTTTTTTTAAATAGTGATGTGTGCACACACATATGCAATAAACCCTGTTTCTTAGGGTCACAGTAATCTTTGGGGTCATAGGGTGTTGGTGTTGAGCATGGGACAACCTGGAAAATTCATAACAGGACACACATACATAGACAGACACTCAGTCACACACACAGGCAGTTTACCATCTGCAATTCACCTACATCCATGTCTTTGGATTGTGGAAAGAAACTCATGCAATAACAAGGAGAAAATTAAAAAACTCCACCCAGACCAGACTTTAGCCATAAACTCTGGCACTGAGAAGCATGAGTGCTAAACAATACGCTGCTGACCCAGGGATTTTCTGAACATAAAATATTAGTATTGATTATTGTTCTGCTTCCATTACTTTCACACATAGCGATGTCCTATGAAAAGTGTTCCCTAATAATGGAATACAAATAGCCAAATGATTGTTATGTGTCTGATCTTTGTTCAGGCCACTTGCTAAATAAACATTATGGAACACCAAGTATACATTTCATAGAATGTTTCGATGCATGCTCAATAATCCAGGTAAGGAAATTCTAGAAAACTGATTCTGTTCATCTGGACATAGTTTTTTCCGATATGTTTCATCACTCATCCAAGTGACTTCCTCAGTCTCAGTTGACTGCTGGTTTCTCCAACCTTTTAAACAGTACCTTGGCATAATGACCGAACTAGCACCATTGACTAACAATGGGCTGTTTGATCAATGATATGCAAATTGTCCATTGATCAGTGGCCATGAGTGCCATTCACAGAGAGTTGGGGAATGGCTGAGGAAGTCACTTGGATGAGTGATGAAACGTATCGGAAAAAAACTATGTCCAGATGAACAGAATTAACTTTCTAGCATTTCATAGAAAGTTTTGAAAGCAGTAACAACTTTAAAAGGACAATGGGAAAAAGTTGGCACACAAACTGAATAAAAGAGGTTTAACTGGAGCCAGTGCATGGTGAAGAGGACCACACCAACATGCAGTTACAAACCAATAGAGTCACCTACCAGTCTAAAATATGTCATGTTTTAAATGTTCTTCTTGTGAATGTAATCAAAACCTTGTAATCTGCAGGTCTACTGAGTCATTTCAGAGGAAGGAAGACCTTTTCTATATTCGACGACAATATCGATTTAATGTTGAGGAAAATATTTTTTTTTCTGCAGACATTATATTTGTTCTTAGTTTTATTCATATTCTACCAATTATAAAAAAATCATTATAAACTTTTTTTTTGCATATCTGCCAGCATGTTGTCCAGTCATGTTTTTATTTTTTAGAAACTGTACATATAAACATACATTATACATTATGAGACTGGACAGAATTTGGGTTGCTTTAATTTATTATTGGTTACTTATTTTTTAAGTATTACTGAATTTTATTTTTTTTTCGCACAATATACAATTAAGACATTATCCAGTCATGTTTCCTGTGTCTTCTTTTTTAACTTTTTTTATTTTTTATTTTTAAAGCTTAATTTGAAATTATATCAGATTTGGCCAAATGTGAATTGCTTTATTTTAATATTATTGTTGTATTGTTCTTTTTTTATTGTTTTTGTACAAATTGCAAAGTACATTGCTTGCACATTGTCCTGCAAGAGTTTGTGTTTTTTATATTGTGAAATATTATTTCTTTATGTTCTGAAAACAACATGGGATTAGACTGCAGTGTTTAATTTTATTATTATGGGTTATTTTTAAGACACTGTTTACTGCTGTGGAAAACTGATAAAAAAGAAAAACAACTGTAATGGATTGTTATTTTGAATTTAAGCACACAGGTATAATATTTTACATATCAAAATATTACAGTATTTTATTGCAAATTTAAGAGTATTTTACAGTAAATTACTGGAGGTATACTTGTTTGTTTACAGTTGTTTACTGTATTGTAGATACAGCATATTGCTGTAAATAATTATACTATAAATTTTACAGTATTTTACTGGCAACTCTGCTGCCAATAAGTTACTGTAAAATCTACAGTGTAATTTTTTACAGTGTATGCTTCACAACCTAATAAAAACTCTTCTGCTAAAATTCCTTGTCTCTATATCTTATTTTAGTATTTCCTTTCAAGCATATGCTTAACTGTTTAACAAACCATATTCTACCATGTATCAGTATTTACCACACTGGTTATTGCAAATTATAACTCAGACATATAAACATCATTGAACAGCACAGTCTTAAAAGTATCTTTCTTCCTACTGCAATTGTCATAATACCTTCATGTTTACTGCTGTCTCTCAAAATATTCTTCCTTTGTATCATCTAAAATATGCACCTTTGGAAAAACATCTACTAAATATTCTGCCTACATCACATTCTCTACTATTACTCTGACCAACTGAATGCCGTATAGACATTTACTTCTTCGTTCTCCATATTATAAGCATACAAATTGTTCTGCAAATATGTGACTTCTTAATAAATTTCCAGACAATACATATGTTTTTAAAATGTCTCATTTTTTAAACTGTGTTTTATAAGTCTAAAAGCCCTTTCTGTTGTTTAACTGCCTTAGAACACACCATGGAACACATTTCAGTTTTTCAATGAAAGCTTAGGAATAGTTTGACTATTCTGTCTAAAAATGACACTGTTATATAATATTCCAACTCTATGGAACACTCAAAAGAAAAATATTTATATGACCTGTTTCCCAAAAAAGAAAAATATGTATCCTGCATCATTTGTTATTTTGTTGTTTATTTTTACCAAGGTCTATACTTCCATGACATACATTAATCCTCACTGTATGGGGTAGGTCAGGGATATGATAATTTCCAATAAAATCTTCAGATATATGCCATTCACCACTCTCAGGAACAGACACATATAACAACAGCAACCCATATTACACATCTATCCTTCACACTTACTAAATCGTAGTTTTTAAATGATTTCTTCTACAAAAACTCCATAGCATCTATTTTATCACAATTCCCCATTAACTACTATGTACATTAAAATCACCACTACAATGGCCTTATCAATTATCATTTTAATTCCTCCCATTAATTTACACTGTCCACTACTATACATTGACATTCACAAGGAAAGAAAAAATGTGATATGCCAAGTTACACATTTACTCTTAACTTTTTGTCACATCTCATTACCTCATAACCTAGAATCTTAAAAGACAAGTACTTTTGTAATATGTTTCCTATGCACTAAAAATGTCAGAAGTATGACTCAATTCTGAATATATAATTGTTTAATTAGGGTGTATTTTCAACCATACAACTAGCACTTCATTGTACAGATAATAAGTTAAATTTCAAGGTATATTCGTTTATAAGTGTTAACTTTCCACTAAGTAACCATTTGCTTTAGATTAGATAAATTATATTAACCCTAAAGGGAAATTCATTACAAATTCATTACCATAACTTCCCAAATGTTCTTGTCTTAGAAATGAATTTATTTGTTCTGCAGTTATCCTTAGCGGACATAAATGCATAACTGCAACATCCACCATTGTGCACATAAAGATATGAAAATCTATTTTTTTAACAATCAATATATCTCTTGATTCTTCACATACTATTCATTTTGAACCTATATTATTTGCTAAACCTATAGTGTTTTCTTGAATTTTTATCATTTTGAACCTATATTATTTGCTAAACCTATCACTGGGAGTGCACTAAGACTTTTAATTTGCTTTTTTTATAATGTGTGATATTTCAATCTTTTTTAATTTGTTGGGTTTTGTTTAGTATAGGATAGCGATAGCCTAAAAATGCTGCACTATGTACATCTCACAATTGCAACATCCGATCACATACCCTTACCCACAATTCTTGTATTCATTATTTCCCCCATTATTTGCTGATTTTATTTTCCCTTTACAATCCGCAGCAATGTTCCCCATACATTGGCATATGAAATGTTTCAAAGAATATGGACGTTATTCCATAAATGAAAACCAAATAAATCACAAATACATTTTCAATGGTAATATTTTATGTATAAATGTTAATATTATCATGTTTTCTCATACCAGCAGGCTCTTATCTCATATAACTACCTCCTTTCACTGTAAATTGTCTCAAATATCTTTCATGGAAACTCTTGTAGGCATACTAAAATAACAGCTCATTTGATACCTCAAAGAACACTAACCTTACTCTGATCAAATGTCTTCATTTATAATATTTTACATTTTTTATAATCAGCACATTTTACCAATAGTTTACCACTAGAGAGGCATATATTTTTTTTCATTAACAATTTGAATGGGTGATATGTTCATATCTACCATGCATAACAGAAACCATCACCTTCATAGAAGACCCAACTTGAATGTCTTGGACCATGTGACCGTCCATTTCTGAACTTGATCCATCATTGCTCTTTTTTGTTTTAGTATGAGCTAACTAGAATAATTTCCTTTATTTACTCTTTCCATCCAAACACCATCACCATGCATGGACTCTCCCTACTCCTTTCATTTGTCTTCAAATGCTAACTATACCAAAACAGGAGATCATCCATTTCAAAACTTGATACATCATTGCACATTTTCTTTTTAGTATTAGTACAATCAATCCCACTATTAATCTCTACCACAATAAAGTAAATCAAAGCAAAATGTACACTTCCATCACCATACATGGTTTTCGGCTGCTCTCTCTGCTACTTTATTTAGTCTTTAAACATTAACATACCAAAACAAACAGTTAATTGAAAACAAGTATTCCCTATCTTCCAAGGCTATTGCTGACAATCACTGCTTACTATATCATTAAAATCAGTGGAGAATTACATAAATATTCATCCATATTCATGGAGAGAAACACAAAAAACAAGGTTATAATAGATAAAGAAAAAAGTGTCAGTGCTACATTTAAAAAATAGTTACTTATGAGAAGGTAATTATGCTAAACTAATATGTGATTAACTAAAATGCATTTTTCAAGATACTTTGGTATCACCTATTACTGATTGATTTTATTTTAATACAATTTGTGATTATTATATTTAAAAGTTGTATTCATTAAGTAAATTTCATAACTAGCACAAACTACTTTTTCAGCAATAAAATGTTAGTTAAAAACATTGCTGTATACAACATTACCTTCACTTTCTTATCTAGAAATTTAAGGCTTCCATGTTTACAAATTTAAAACAAAAATTTAATACTGAGATCAGATCAATATCACACACAGACATTCATATACACACACATATATATATACTGTACTCTATATATAAACATACACATACACAGTACATATTATATATATGCATATATAATATTAAATTACTATCAATGAATCTTTCTTATGTGATTTTGGTTTTTTTTCATACTGTATACCAATTAAAATTCTTAAGTGAACCTTTTTTTCAGAAACAGAAAATGGAATGAAATACAATTCATGTTACTTACTTTCATTCAAAGCACTGCTTCTTTATACAAAAACACAAAACAAATAACAAACATTAGTGTAAGTGGTCTGTCAGCCCTGTCAAACACATGATTAAAAATAAACCATTACCAGCAAAAGCCCCCCTCCTGTTTTGACAGCTTGTGTCACGGAGTGGTACATTTTACAAACAAAGAAAACAGAAGCTGTCAAATCAGTAAATATCAATTTTCTTCATAGCACAGTTGTAGGAAAGTGTGTGAAAAAATAAATGCCTGTGTACTGCATGAAATCAAAAATTTGCTTAGCAACTTATTATACATCACAACAAACTGAAAAGGCTGTATGTGGTTTATCTCTTTTCTTAGTTTCAAACTGAAAAAAGCTCACCTCGAGCTGATGTAAAATTAATCAGTTCACTTTCAGTTCAATTCAAACTACTCACATTAGGCAAACTTCCACTTATATTACTAGTACACCTATATGTGTGGTGAAAAAGTATTTGACCTCTCTATTGCCAAAAATTTTGACAGTGAATACTACAAACAAAATCTAATATTAGGTAAAGGGCACCTGAGTAAACAAATTAAACTTTTTTTTTTTGTTTTTACTAATGTAATTTATTGAATGAACATTATTTCACAACACCAACTGACACTGTTTGAAAACAATTGCCCCTTCAAATATAATAATTAATTGTGCAACCATTAGTTGAAATCATTACAACCAAAACAATGTAAGTTTTTAAATTTGCTTATGAGATTTTTTAGCTTATTCTTACTTGAACAAGTGTTTTACCTAAGTAAAACTGCTAGGTTTTTGAGCATGAAATGTTAATTTCAGGTTCGAGTAAATCAACTCAATTGGTTTTAGGTTTGGACTTTAACAAGGCCAGTCCAAAAAATGTACCTTTGTAACAGCCATTATGATGTGGACTGTTCTGTGTTGAATCATCGTCTTACTGCATGACTCAGCTATACTGCATATTATATTATTACCAGTAACGGCAAACTGCATGATAACGTGCAGTGAATACACTTGACTTGTGCATTCATAGTTTTCATACTCTTTCTCTGTACATTTAGCATTCGTTTGCTCAGAGGTTGATGCACTTGCTGCTTCCTGAGCAGCTCTTCTTTTCTCCACCCTAGCGGCCTGCTTCTTCTCTTATTTCATCTGCATCTTTTCACATTAAAACTGATTAAGTCAGTGTTTGTGTTGCAATTACTTAGTACGTTTTCTTTCATTTTTCACTTAAGCTGGCATTTAAGTCTTTAATCTGCCTCAAGAATGATTTAAAATATGAAGAGGTAAGGGAAGTGACGGCGAAGGTGGTAGGGATGAGAATGGTGCCCGTAAGCAAGCACTGCACACTGCTGCTGAGAGTTGATTCTACAATAAAATAAAATAAAAATAAAAAGAGGAATAACTTTGGAGGTCAATCATCACCCCGAAAGCGGATAGTAGATGTCACGTAGTATACTGTATGTGTACAGGTCAATTTTCAGGTCAATAGGTCAAACGGTTTGCGAGCTACAGGCGATTTAAAATCCTGGACAGACAAACGAACAGCCATGGTAGTGTATTATATATAAAGGTACATATTACAGAATTATAACAAGCTTTATAATACACTGGTGAGGCCTCATCTGGAGTACTGTGTGCAGCTTTGGTCTCAGGCTACAAAAAAAAGATAGCAGCGGTAGAAAAGGTCCAGAAAAGAGCGACTAGGCTGATTCCAGGGCTACAGGGGATGAATTATGAAGAAAGATTAAAAGAGCTGAGCCTTTTCATTTTATGCAAAAGAAGATTAAGATATGACATAACATGATTAAAGTGTTTAAAATTATGAAGGGAATTAGTATAGTGGATATTTTAAAGGGAGTTCATCAGGGACACAGTTGGAAACTTGTTAAGGGTAAATTTTGCACAAACATTAGGAAGTTTTTCTTTACACAGAGAATCGTAGACACTTGGAATAAGCTACCAAGTAGTGTGGTAGACAGTAAGACCTTAGTGACTTTTAAAACTAGACACAATGTTTTTTTAGAAGAATTAAGTGAATAGGACTGGCAAGCTTTGTTGGGCTGAATGGCATGTTTGCGTCTAGATTGTTTTCATGTTCTAATGTTCTAAAATTCATCTGGTAGATGGATTATCCTGGAGAATTTTATCATACATGGGCATTGCAAGCATTTGAGGACATTAAGTAGAAAATTTAAAATGGTGTTATACATTTATTCTGGTACCCTTTAACTAATATTACATTTTGTATAAAGTTTTGAAGCCATTCATTCTGACATATTGTACAAAAACAGACAATATCAGGAAGATGAGCAAATGCTTTTTCACAGCACTATTTGATATATTCAAAAATTATTTAAAAAGACACAGTAAACGTGCATCTCCTCAAAAATTAAAAGAACTCTGAATTACATGGACTGGCTTAGGCACTACAATTAAACCACTAATTAATCAACTTGAAGCCACTGTATATCCCCACTGTATTTTTCATTATAAATGTTGTAATGCCTTTACACCTATTACAGATTGACTCTTTGTGCCTGAGCCAATTTAAACAAAAAAATAGCCAAAAAACACAAACACACACACCTATAGAACAAATACATTTCACTAGGGTCCTTCTATGGATTGGCACTCCTGCCCAGTCCCTGTAACCCTGAATTGGATCAAGCTTATTTGAATATGTCGTAAGTTAATTCTTATTTATTTGTGAAATAAATATCAATTAATGAAGTCTATTCTTACCTCTGGATTTGATCCCCTGCTTGCACTCACTGTGTTATCGGCAAGGAATGTACTGACACTGTTTCATCACAGGTTTAAACATAAAATACAGTTAAACTGTGTCATGGACTTAACACTGGTACTCTCTATCTTACTTAAGCTGCTTCTAACAAGGAGAATATCTCACTTCTGATGCCACTGTTATTAATACTAGATTATATCCTAGGGTGGATCACCCATCATCTGAGATCACATCCTAGCCACTGTGCTTATAGGTTCACTGTGAACTGTTCAGACAATTGAACTAACTAGGTGAGTTAAAGAACAACTCTAACTGGGGCAGCATTGATATAATTTCTGAGGATAGTGCCATCACTGCATCATAAATGGCTTGGATTGCATGGTATGCTAATGTGCTTTGTGGAAATACCTCTACTGTGCTGATGGATACTTATTTTTATAATACTTTTTTAAAAATGTGCAGATTTACTGTGCTCATTATTATATGATTAGCATGGTTATGGTGGTGAGCAAGTTAAAAAATATTTTTCTTTGTTCTACGTTAATAAATTGGCATAGTATTAAAAACAACAGCATACATTTTGAAAACTAATACATTAGACATGTGCAATTTTCTGTAGCTGTTTTCATTTTTATATTTTGTTTAAAAGTTCCAAACAATGCATTTGAAAAAGAATATAGTAAAATCAAATCTTTTTTAGCAGAGTTTTTAAACAATAACACATTTTACATATTTTTTACTTTTAAGTATGAATTATAAAAGTTGTGGGGGAATGAATCACTGTACACATTAAAATGAACTACTTTTTACTAGTCATAAGTAAATTTAGTTCCCATTCATTAAGGAGGGCATTATAAACCTCCTTCATTTCTGAACCTGACAAAACTGTATCCTGCTGTGTCAATTAGTTTAAAAGGAGTTAAAACACAAAGTGATTTTCTGTTAAAAAAAAAAAACATTTCACCTTGTAACATCCATTAGTATTTAATTACAAGATAAAAAACACAGGAATGAAGCATCTTAAATTTTAGTGGAGTTCAGATATATTAAGAACAATGTGAAACTCCTACTGAGACACATACTCGCAGCACTTAAAAAAGGATAAAACGTTTTGATTTATTGTGGCCTATGGTTAGCTGGGCACTAAGAGCAAAGTTGAAAGTATGCATTAATACACTATATTTTGTAGCATTTGTGCAATAATCCTCAACATTTTAGCATGAATAAGTACAATAAAATGGTTAAGCATAAAGGAAAGTTAGTGTGTAAATGGTGTCTAATAATGTGAAATAATTCTTCGGATAATTGTAAAGGGGTTGGCAGAGTGGGTAGCGCTGCTGCCTTGCAGTTAGGAGACCCGGGTTCGCTTCCTGGGTCCTCCCTGCATGGAGTTTGCATGTTCTCCCCATGTCTGCGTGGGTTTCCTCCCACAGTCCAAAGACATGCAGTTTAGGTGCATTGGCGATTCTAAATTGTCCCTAGTGTGTGTGTGTGTGCGTGCTCTGCGGTGGGCTGGCGCCCTGCCCGGGGTTTGTTTCCTGCCTTGCTCCCTGTGTTGGCTGGGATTGGCTCCCGTGACCCTCTAGTTAGGATATAGTGGGATGGATAGATAATTGTAAAAATTTTTCAAGGGTCTCAGATCAAGGGTTTTTCTTTGCCTTATGTCTGTCTGCTTTTTGTAAAATGTTCCTTTTGAAAGTATGTTTCTATTAATTTTTACATAATTCTTCATTTAATCCGAGTTATTTTTGTTAGTTTATTCTCCCAGGAAGGAATGAGACCATTCATTAGTCTGTTGGACCCAGATGTTTTAGTTCATACTGCTTCATTGCAGCACTTCTGGAATTTTTTGTTTTTGCCTTTTCACTGTGGCATGAGCTAGCTAAGGTTTGCTCAACAGCTTCTTTTGTGCTCCCTTTTTTGTAAAACTTTGGACCATTTTTTATTGATCCCTAGTTTTGAATCATTTCTCTGGTTTGTAGATTGGTTATGGTTAGTTTCTGGATTGCTATTTCCTTTGCTAATGAAGAATTTAGTTTCATTATTTTGTATTTTCTTTGAGAAATTAAGGTTTTGTTTTAGCTATTTTTGACATATTTTATATTTTTAAATATTTTGCATTTTTGTAGTCAATAGGTTGTTTTGTGTGTTAATTCCCTTGTTTTTAAGTATTGCTTTTAAACTAATGTTCTATCCAAAAGTGATACTTTTATATTTTATTTAGCTATATAGGCGGCACGGTGGCGCAGTGGGTACCGCTGCTGCCTCGCAGTTAATAGACCCGGGTTCGTTTCCTGGGTCCTCCCTGCGTGGAGTTTACATGTTCTCATGTCTGCGTGGGTTTCCTCTGGGTACTCCGGTTTCCTCCCACAGTCCAAAGACATGCAGGTTAGGTGCATTGGTGGTCCTAAATTGTCCCGCGTGTGTGTGTGTGCACCCTGGGCTGGCACCCTGCCCAGGGTTTGTTTCCTGCCTTGTGCCCTGTACTGGCTGGGATCGGCTCCAGCAAACCCCCGTGACCCTGTAATTAGGATATAGCAGGTTGGATAATGGATGGATATTTAACTTTGTAATTTGTAGCGATGACTGAACCTCTCCCTCTTATTTATTGGTCAGGAACCTTCAATGTGACTTGGATTCCCTGTTTTCCTGTGTGTTGATTTTTCTGAAAGTTTCTTAATATTCTGCATTTACATGCTCAGGTTGTCTTTTAGAGTTCTCCTTTGGCAAAAGGCTACAGCATCATTAACCTGTGCAAAAAAGAGTTAAACACCATCATTAGCCACCTTGAATCCAAAAATAAGCTTGACACCTGTCATAATGTTATTGTTTCATAAATATCTTTAGCCAAATTAATGCTTTGTTTATTGGTTTCTGTTACCGAACTCTTTTCTGCTTGGCATTTTGATTTAGCCATGCAAATTACTCAGTAGGTATGGTTCTTGCCTTACACCCAGTTGTAATAATAACACATGCATTTTTACTTCAATAAGATAACTATTGTGTTAGGCAATCTGTTACTTTAAATAATAATCGAACTACATAATGTATGTTAATTATAATGCTTTACCCTACTATTCTCCAGATTGTGCTGCTGAGATTAGCACTGTACATTCAGCTCATCAACATTAATTTAGTGATTTCTGAAATGATTTCAGTCAGGAGAAGGAATAATGAGATCACCCAAACATTTGCATCTGGAAATGTATTTTTTGGCTGCTTCTATATGTGGCTGCTGATAGCGTGCACAAAGCAAATACAAGCATATCCTGATAGAGTGCATTGGATATGTGCAGACTACAAAATTTGTAACAGTAAGCCAGTTATTGGTTTACATGGCCACATAATCAAATTATTCGTGGAAAAATCAACCTGTTATTCAGGTTTCTCAGAGGCAAATAACCAGATTTCTCTAATCGAAATAAGAGTTTACATGGCATTTTAGAAATCAGGTTTCTGTGGATAATCAGGTTATTGAAGTGCATGCAAATGTGGTAATTGTTTGCCATTGTTCAGGATTGGTCACTAGCTTGTCATTAGCTTGTATTATATCATTAACTTTTTTTTATCTCCAGTTTGCATGAAAACATGAGATAAAAAGATAAAAAGTTTTTTTTGGTCATCACTACAAACTAAATGGAGTAAGTAAAATATAAAGAAAAATATAATTTTTGGGTGGAGTGTTCCTTTAATGCTAAATAATAAAATTAATCTTTGTGTTATTTGTCTGCATCTGATGGAATGCTCATGCTAAATTCTGATTGTGCCAAACCACCACCGAAGCAGTGTTTTGCAAATTAGTGAAGTATACCATGCAACTCTAAAGTAATATACAAAACAATAACTACAAATCAGAACTAAGACTATGGCTCTTTAGCTACACAAACCAGAAGACAGTGGCGATAATTTTGATTCCTGTTACAGTACAGGGATCTCCAGTTTAGAATTTTATAAACATGTGGTTGTATAACAAATGATTGCCTTTTATAGCATTCCTGGTCACTGAATTGCAGACACTAGAAAAATGAAAAATGAGACATAAATAGTATTTTGGGGCCAGTTCTACAAAACAAATTTTATAAGGAAAATGTTTCTTGATTTAGACAGAACAAAAAGGTACTACTGTTTTTCTTGAAAATTCAATCCAGTTTTCAATTAATGTTTTAATGACTGAGAAATATTATATAGGATGATACTTTGTGCTTCCACATTGTTAAGGGGCACATGATGTGAGCACTACTGCAAGTACTGTTTGTCCATTCATGCTGAAGACGTTGCTTCATAGTGTGTGTGTATTTTTCTGCTGCTTCTCAGATGCTCTTACTCCACCAAACGTTCCACTGACTGTCATGGGGAATAATCAACACCTTTATTTGTTTGCAAGTCAAAACCCATTTGGATAAATCATTTTCAGTTACTATTGTGTGTATGTATAAATAAGCACTATATTAATATTATTTTAAGCTTTTTTGACACCAAGTGTTTGACTATGGTTTCAGTGTAAGAAAGTATCCTTTGACAGGGCGCCAGCCCATTAACACAGTGAAAAGATGCTCTTTAACACCCCAGCTCCCTGCAGAGACATATTGATGAAGCAAGAGAGGGACACAGTGTTAAATATGATTTTTGAATAGGTGGGTGCTGAGCACACTTACAAATGCACAGCCCTTGTTAAAGTTTCCGTTTCTCAATTAAATGTTAATTGTTCTATACTATCAACTAATAGAAGTAACAAAAAGTTTATGAAGTCTGATTTGAACATAACACACAAGTTTTGGGAAGGAAAATGCACATTTGCATGGAGAAAAAGATCCTTTCCCCACTGTAGCCTAGGATCTTTGAAAGGAAGAGACTTTAATATGTTTTTATATATTATCGAGATGCTGTCTGAGTCTTCAAGACATCAGTATTTCTTCTGGAATAGAAATGGGAGAGAGGTATGGAAAATAGGGCAGATTTCATTTAGCAAAGTTTCTGATTTGAAAATAGTGGAAAATTGTGTTGCTGGGAAGTTATATTTGAAGCACAATTGTTCATAAGATACAAAAGCATTATCTATATACAATTCTCTAATTGTTTTAATCCCAGGCCTTTTCAAAACAATATATAAATACTATGTAGGTTTGAGATCGTAAAATAGGTAACAATGTAAGGTTCTCTGCCTTGAAAATACATCCCTCATTGGTTCCATATTCTGAGTGTTTGATAGACAATCAGATTATTGTTATATTGGTATATTGACTAAAATTTGTGCTTAGTAGGGCACCAAGCCAGGCATATAAGCAAATATAGCAATATTTTATTTCTATTGTCCACCAGGCTTGTGTATATTCATCAATTTGTGTCAATGTCCAGGGGCCTCATGTATAAACAGTGTGTGTGCACAAAAATGTTGCGTACGCCTGTTTCCATGCTCACATTGTGATGTATAAAAACTAAACTTGGCGTAAGCTAATTCCTTGGCGTACACAAGTTTTCCGCTCGGTTTTGCAAATTGGCGGCATCCAGCATCAAAGCAGGGCTTCTGTTCCACTGTGGTTAACCTTTCTTTTTTAGATCCACATCCCTGATGCTGCGTTATCAAATACACTGAAATTAACCGCATACTGTTTATTAGTTTAAGACATCTGATTGTAATTAACCCGTCCATGGAATGGCCAAACTATTCCAAATACCATAGCTGCTTTAGCTTTGTTCCTCTCACTGCACCACTCAGAGTATTTATCCCACTGTATCTGAGTGTGGAATCACAGCTCTACATCAGCTGATCAGAAAGTGAATTATCAGGAAACAGCATTAAGCACATGCTGACTCAGCCATGCGCACTGTCTGTTGAACTGCTCCCATACGGCAAATGCTTCAGAGGCTTTCCTGTAGGGACCTCGCGGTTCAGAAATTGTTTCATCCCAAGAACTACAAATGCACTTAATCAGTCCATCAAGTGCTCCTTGTAGAACTGTTTGTACTTATAAGTACACTTACCTCACTGTAAACTTGCGATACAGTTATAATATTACACAACCTGAGCCACTATATAAAGCGCATATTTATATATGATGACAATATCATTTTTAAGATGAAATCCAGAAAAATGTTTATTACACTATACAGATAAAATTTTAACATCATTTAAATAATCTATATTGTTCATAATTTAATATGTGAGGACATGGTGGGCAGCGGTAGCGATGAGCTGGTGCCCTGTTCACGGATTGTTCCTGCCTCACACTGTATACTTGCTGGGGCTGGCGTAACCCTGGATAAATAAATGGATAGAATAATTAAACATGTACTACGAAGATATTTCAATGTTCTTTAAAAGTTTTGAATAATCAGCGTTCAAAGCTTACATATGGCTTGACATCTATTACAGAACTGATTGTGTGGCGATTGGGTACTTGGAGAAAGAAAAGGAAGGACAGGAATTGGAGGTTAGTACGTTTGAAAGAGACAGTACTGCTGCAATAAATTATTTCATCGAAGGTCGCGCACAGCGCAGTAAGCATCTTGTGTGAGGCAGTCTCTGGACAGGCGCCAGCTTGTCACTACCACCGTGTTCTCATGTTTAATAACATGCTTTAACTCCCATCACCATGAAAATGATATGAAGTATACATCTCAGTATTTAAATTATTCGGAGAGCTGTAATATCACGAATGTAATGGATTCTGTGTCCAGTCAAAGGAAGAGAAAGCCATAAACCACTCATAAACCACATAGAAGAATGCATACAAAACAAAGCATTTAACGTGCTACTATAGTTATGATGGTATTTTAGAAACTAGTAAATTAAACGACTTAAAGATGAAGTTTATGATGTTCTACTGTAACGACAAAATAAACTATGTGATTAAAATGGAAATTTCGAGATTAAAGTTGACATTTCAAGCTTTTTTCTCACTGTGTCCCTATTTTTTTTTCTTTTCCGTGTACCCAAATAAGCTTTTATATGACACTCAGACGGTGGGCTATGACTCACCTTTTCATGTCGACTTTGATATCTGACAACTTATTTTTTATTTCAGGCACTGTGCAACTTTGTGAACTTGAGCTTTTGTGTTTCTCCGACACTCTATGTCACTCGATCAACTTCCTTTTGTTGTTTATACCACTGTTTAAACCAACAAATAGTATGTTTTTCCTTGCCTCCACTTGGTATTTACTGAAATTCTTCTATTTCCCCTGTGCTTTTGCCATTTCCTTTTCACAGAATGCTAAGCTTAAGGGCTAATTATATTGATTTACATATTCAAAGAGGCGTAATTCTGAAAGGAGTTTGGGGAGTGGCAGCAGGCGTGTGCACGTGCGTTATTTTTCACGCTGACCAGGATTTATGGAGCAGAAGAATGTGGAAGTTGGCGAATGCACAGATTTATGCATCTGTATTTTTTTGTGCGTACGCACATTTCCGCTTTTGTCCTTATGCCATGTTTTAGTGTGAATTCTACGCACGCTGTTATGCAAGTGGCCCAATGTGACCAACTTTATACTATTCTTAAACCAATGGTCTGCTGTAGTACAGAAGGCCTCCTATTCAAAACCAATCATAAACAGCCATACTTTAGAGCAATAGAACTAATTTTCCAGTCCCTTCTTGACCAGTTAAAAATGAAAGAGCTCAGGTACAACTCATATCCCCAGTTGCTTTTTTAGTCAGTTTATAGCCTTCTTGTGGTGGATTGCTTATAGTTTTAAGTCCAAAATAAGTCTGATACTCCAACTCCCGCACCAAAAATTTCACACCCTGAGTCAGTCTTGAAGATTTCAAAGTTTGGTTATGTAAACATCAAAGCATTGATGTTCGCATCAAAGTAGTAAAACATGCTCCCTGAAACACTATCTAATATTATATTTGCTTTGTATAGTTTACAAATAAAGACATACAAAGTATTTATCGTCTTATTAAAATAGGTAGAAATCACTCCAACACAGATGGGCTAATAAAACTTCCTTGTGAATTTTACTTATGAGCCAAACCCTCTCTCTTTGTTTTCTCTTTTCTGTTTCTCACCAATCCATCAAAACTAAGAACCAATAAAAAGAACAGGGAACAGAACATAATTCTTTACAACTAAGAACACAATAGATAATAAAACTTGTAACTTGAAAGAATGCATGAATTATAAATATAAAACAACTAAATAGCATAAATTGCTTTTTCACTCTTACAATAGCAAGAAGACCGATTGTCGCAGTTATAATGTTACAAAAGATTAATACATGCATCCTGACTAAAGCATATAAATAGTCATTTTATAAAGTTGTTGGGGATTTATACCTGTTGCATTTTACTTCACCGTACATGTTATGTTTATACTCCATATGTTCAAAAGTTATTGCAATGCTGAAGTTCAGCAAAGACATTTTTCACAGCAATAAATAAGCAGTGATGTTGGACAGTATACTGAGTTTCAACAATTCAAACACTTGTTTTTTTAACTTCCTTTGGCATTTGGATGAATTAATATCTGGATTCCAAGACACTAAGCAGAATACAAACAGCAAAGTAATCATAAAATTGTATCATACAAGCTTTCAGAATTTCATGGGGTAATTGTAGTTCAAAATGATTTGTAAGATCTTCAGGGGATCACAAAGAATAGTCTATGAGATAAGTAAAGTATGAAGTTAATTAAATGCTTCAACTGTAGAGTGGCATACTATATTTGTCTTTTTTTAGAAGTGATAAATGGAATGTAAAATACTAATGCTTTATGGTGTTTCCTTGTATTTATATATCTTAGTAAAAGCCTATAAAAATAATTAATGTATAGGATATTCATTTCAGCAAATGAAAAAAAAGTCTCAGAATTCAGTGAAAATCACAGTAAGCACACATATACAGTGTGGCAGTAGGGGGCGCTAGCGCTCCCTTGAACCCTCAGGTACAACTCCAGACACCAGGTAAAAGTCCAAGACTCTTTATTTTCATCTTCCACCAATGTGCACCAAGCACCTTCCACACTACTCATAAATCTACCAATAAATACAATAAACACAATAATCTCTCTCCTCCTCGCCCAGACACTTGCTCCTCTCCCTCCCAGCACAGCTCAGCATCTGGACTGAGCTTTCGTCCTTTTATAGCCCCTGACCCGGAGGTGTTCCTGTCCCAGCAGTCCACAGTTCCTTATTCCTTCCGGGTCAGGGAAATCAATCCACCACTTCAACCCGGGAGCACGACATTTCTTCCCGTCACGTGACCGTGACGTACTCCCGGGTCATACGGCATCAGAGAGCCCATAAGCCCCCCCCACAGCGACTCCTGGTGGTCCCCAAGGTATCCAGCAGGGCTGTGTATAAACACTACAAAGTCCATAAGGCCCTGCTGGACCTCGGGGCACGATCCTGCTGTCGGGAGAGCTCCTCCTGGTGGCCTGGGGGTGAGGACCGGCATGGGAAGCCGGCAGTCCTCCACAACACTAATAAAGTCAGTATTCCAGTTTAATACATTGATTAATCAGTGATATGCCAAAAAAAATTGGAAATATAAAATTCCGTAATGTTAATATATTATACACTAGCGTTGAAAAGTGTAGAATGTCTCAGAAATTTTCATGTTTTTGATAGAAAGTGACACTTTTTATCAAGGTATCATTAAACTGATTTTAAAATACTGTCAAGATATTTCTAATGTTGCAAATGGTGCTCATTGCTTGAAATGACTGATTTGTAATTTGTAATTCACATATGACTGCAAATACCCATATTCTGCTTCGATGTCCTAATGGTGTTCTGTTTTAGCTCATCTGTAATTAATCATGTTTAAATGCTATTTGGTTGTTACTGAAATCATTGTAATTGTGTTAGGAAATCCAAAACATGTTATTCTGTTCAATAAAGCAAGCCAGTTGTCTTTCCATGTGTTGGAAAGTACTGGAATTTATAAAGTTCAATTCTGGGTTAAAAAATGGCCAAAAATAGCTTCCATAAGACACATGTCAGTCTATTGTTCTGTGAAATAAAGGCTAAGTGACATATTGCCAATAAACTATAGATTTTATACAAAGGTGTCCAGTACTCACCCAAGAAGGCAAGCTGGATTTAAACCAGGATAGAAAAAGAACAAGGCCCAGATGCACCACTGCATAACAAACGCCTTTAACTTTTCAGATGGCTGCTTCCTTAAATACGCACCAAATACCAATGTCATCTGCAACAGTCAAAAGTCAGTATCCTGAATCCAGGGTATTGGCCATAACATTCTTTTCGAGTCGTCCACCATCCAATTTCGGTGTTAGTTTCCCCATTTTAACTTTTGCCTTCTATTTGCCTGTTTAAGATATGACTTTTATTTTAAACTATACCTCTAAAGCCATGTTCCTCGAATCATCATTTCACTGCTGTAGATGACTCTAATATTTGGTATGTATTTATGGAAGCAGCCACTAGAGGACCTTCAAGATGTCTGTTTCTAATACTACAGACTCTGGTGTACTCATCCTATTGTGCACTAAGGCCTTCTGCTTCTTTTTCTGTCCTGGTTAAATCCAGTTTGCCCTCATCTCCCAAGAATACAGTGGCCACCTTTGTACAAAATCTTCAATTTCCTGTCAATCTGTTGCATGTAATTACCTTTACTTTGGAAAACAATGTGTTGTTTTGACCATTTCTGAAGCTAAAATTCAAGTTAAGGAATGCCAATACTTTGCAACCCCTGGAAAGACAATTTACTTGCTTTATTAAACAGAATAGCAGGCTTCTCTGTGCTAACACAATTGCAAAGGTTTCTCTAATAACCATTTGGCATTTAAACATGATTCATTACAAATACACTAAAAAAGTTCACTATTAAGAAACTGAACTAGTGGCTGTAGCAAATGGGGCTTTAAAGTCATGAGCGAATAATAAGATATAAATCAGCCATTCCAAATAATAATAGCCATTTGCAACTTTAGTAGTGTTTTGGCTATAATTTCAAATCAGTTCAATAGTTCCTTGATATAAAGTATTAGTTTCCAACTACATCATGGCAATTTAGTGTATATAAAATACATGTGAAGTATACAAATAATCAGTATGGAAACAATTAATTGAAAAACCGTCACCCTGTAGTTAGGATATAGTGGGTTGGATAATGGATGGATGGATGGACATAAAAGCATTAAGTGGGCTACTTAACACTAGAATTACCAAAGCCTACGAAAAAACTTTCTGTGTTTACATAGATTGTTTGCAGACACGGAACACACATGAAATGTATGTATTCCAAGTGACAATGTATTTACCCTGTACAACTCCAGGTAATTCACTCCAAGATAAACACTGAGCACTGAGAACCTTCTTTGTGAATTGAGTTGTGGCAATGGGTGGGGGGATGGGATAGTAGGCTGTTTGCTGCTTGTGTTGATCGACACATTTACAAGACAAAAGACGCTGATGGAGAGGTGTGAAGGGATTTAAAGTGGGCCGGGATTACGAGTTTTTTCGTAGGCTTTGGTAATTCTAGTGTTAAACAAGTAATGTTGGTGTGATATTCATTCTCTTCAGAAACAGAAAAACTAAGAAAGTAAATTGTCCCAAAAGTTCAATTATTTAAGGCAGATAGCATCTCATAAATAAACTGGTTGAAAAGAAAGTCTTCACCCAGATTAGTACCTAAGGAGCTAACTTAACCTTATGATGGTACATGTGAATTAATAGTGACTTTGGACATTTCAAAGACATAACAGGATTGATCATAATAAATGCAGATCATATAGCAGTTGAAAATTTAGGGTTTGCTAGGCAGGAAGATTCAGAAGACTGAATTACACAATATATTAGTTAGTAGACTTCTGAGAAGTAGGTCTCTAGTCTAATTTAAAGATGTTAGATTACATAAATTATTAACTTTTTTGTTTTAATCCAATGCCTATTTTTCAATCTCACGTAAAAGCAATGCTACATACGTACTATATAATACTGTAGCATCTTATAACTTGAAGTTATTGTTTTAAATTAGTCTGCCTCCAAAATTGTTGCTAGAAAGTAGACATTTAGCAGATATAATTGCTTTACGCAGATGCCCACATTTGTAGAATGCTGTCCAGCTTAGTACATTCTAAGTAAGGAACCCACGTAAATATCTAATTGAAAGGGGACAGGTACTTCCAGACTGGGAAACTTGGGAAATGCTGGAGTTTAAAAAAAAATAATAAACAGTGCCAGGGATGAACTTTAGACACAAGATAAACAATACCAGGTTTGTGTTGACTGTTAAATGGTAGACCAACTGTTTGTGCTTTTCCACTGACATTGATTGAATTATGACAAAGCAAATATTCTGTGAACATGTAGTTTTTGATTTGGAGAAAAAATTGGCAGAAGAAAATACACATGAAGGGAGATCAAAGCTCTCCAATGCATGCCATTTGGTCAATGAGAAGTTTGAGAAGTACTTCTTGTTGCGATTTGGAGCCCAAAACATGGTAAGTAAGGGGTGTTAATCCTCAAAATGGTTTTGCTACCTGGCTTACCCTCACCAATGGGGCTAAATCCCAACTCCAGTGGCCTACCTCAAGCCTTGCAGGCCCATAATAGATTAAATTCTTCAAAAGATTCTTAAAATGTCAAAAGTCTTGGCTTGTTAATCAAAAGGGTATCAAAATGAACTGTATATTTAAAAATAAGCAATTTATTAAAAACAATAGAAAAGCACAAGGAAAATTCCTTCAGAGCAAAAGAGGGCAAAAAGGATTTGCTTAAAAGGCAATCGTAAATAAACAAAGTCCAGACACCATACCCTCTTTTGCTCTGAAGGAATTTTTCTTGTGCTTTTCTATTTCTCATAAATATATTGATTAACAATCTTCCATTTTGGTTTAATGAATTGATTAAATGATGTATATTTAGATTAGCTAAAGGTAATGGAAACAACCAAAGGGGTGTTATACCTACATACAGTTGGACTTATCTCATAGTTCAGTAGACTCAGAGTACCTGCAATATATGAACACACCCATCCAAAGCTAATTTTACTTTTTTGTGGTGTTCCCAACAATTATTCAATACTTTTTTAACAGGATGATCATTTCCATGCCCTCTTAAATTGATACAATAGTTAATCATCTATTTCAATCTGTGAAGCTGTAATGGTAACTCTCCCATTTCAATTAATATGGCTGAAACTGGGGAGGATCTTGTTGCACCACAGCACATTCTTAGAGCTGTGCTTGTATCACCTCTAAGCATTTTAATCTTGAAGATACAGCAGACCCATAAGCCACACAACAATAATCAAAGAGTGATCTTATTAAAAATATATAAATAGTCAATTCATATTTTCTTATAGCACCCCAATAATATCCACACAGACATCTTGAGCAATACCCCTTTACATTTATCAACATTCTTACCAATATGGGATTTATATGTAAGTTTATTATTCTCATGCACATGCGCATGGGAGACAGCTAAAAGGCTCAAAAAAGGATAATTTTATGTCGGACAAGATGAAGGTAGAGTGCACTGATCCTTTCTCTTTTTCCCTTACAGAATAACCATGGGAAATTCTGCATGGGCACGATGACATCACTTCTGGTTCTGGGTCAGATGACATTACTTCCAATCCCTGCCTGATGACGCCATTTCTCCCGCCATGTTTCATCTCTCTCAAAAGTTCTGTTTTGGTTAATGTCTGTTAAGCCCATTGGAACAAATTTTTGCTTTTTGACAGCCTACTTTCAAGTATGCAGGTGGCTGCCCCTAAACCTTTTTGCAGTGTTTTCCTAATCATTTCATACTATCTATCAACATGCCCAAAAATTTTATCACTGAAACTTTTTCTAGAGGTTGATAATATAATTTCAGGTTAAGTGTGGGTTTTATAACACTCTGTAAAACGTATCACTTGAGTTTTAGTTAGACAGTTTGAAACTCCATTTATTCACACATACTTCTACCTCATTAATAGCCAACTACATTTTACACACATATAACTGAAATTGTTACCTCTGATCAATAATGCACTATCATGCACGTATAATGATTTACCCACACCAATCCCAATTTTAAAAAAAAATGTCATTGATAATTATATTAAAAAATAATGGACTACACATACTCCATTGTGGGGTACCCTTCTCTAAATTATTTGATTTAGAATATTCTGTGCCCACCCTTAACTGCATGAACATTTCAAATAGAAAACAAAGGGCATTGAAAAAAGTTATACATTCTTCCACCTACTCCTAATTTGCTTAATTTAAAGTCCTTCCCTCCATAAGATATTGTACACTTTATTACTACCACAAATTCTTTATTGTCCTGTGCTTTTCTAATATCATCTTCTAGACTTAAAATCAAATCGAATGTCCTTCTACTTTTCCTACCTTACCTTTATATCTTACCTTTCTCTTTTCTTTCCTAACAAGTAGTGAGAAGTCAAGCAAAATGACACCTTTTATTGGCTAACTAAAAAGATTACAATATGCAAGCTTTCAAGGCAACTCAGGCCCCTCCTTCAGGCGAAATGAAAAAGGAGCCTGAGTTGACTCAAAAGCTTTCAAATTGTAATCTTTTTAGTTAGCCAATAAAAGGTGTCATTTTGCTTGACATCTCACTACATTCATGGGGCTAACACGGCACAATACCCTAGTACTACTTTTGTAACAAAGAAACCCTTCATTCCATGATTTTACATAAGTGCAAAGTTAGTGATATTGGTGTATAGCTAGAAGGGTCTGAAGTTGGTTTACTTGGTTTTAAAATTGGTATTACAACTGCATTTGTCCACAAAGTGGGGATGTGCCCTACCCTTCAAATATAATTGTAGAATTTCTACAAAAACTCTGCATCCGTAATATCATCATTACCACTTCTTATTCTGAAACATAAGGATAATGTCTTAAAAGTGCTCTCCTATGTATCCTAATTTCTTTAGATAAATTGTATTTACTGTTAAATTTAGTAAATGTTTTAGCTAGTAACCTAGCCATCTCGATTTCTGTTACCATCATTTTTCCCCTCATCATATAATACTGGCATTCTCTTATCCTTATTAGCCCCTCTCTTTTTCTTAATCATTCTCCAGACATCAGTAATTGAAGTCTCTTTTCCAATACTTTCAGAGAAAGACATCCAGTAAATCTTTTAGCCTGTTTCACTACCTTTCTTACAATTACTTGGGCACTTTTATACATAATAAGATTATCCATACAGTGAGTTTTGGTAATTTTCCTAAATGCATTATTTCTCTCCCTAATTGCTTTTGAACACTCTTCATTCCACCATGGTGCAACCTTTCTCCTCTTAAAACCTTTTTTCTTCAGAATCACTTCCAACACTATTTGGTGTGTATCACACAATTTATCATGGCATAAATCCATATCCTCCTCTACTGTTATCCCTATCAAACATTCCTCACATAATATTTTAAATTACTTCCAGTTTGCTTTGCAAAACTTCAATCTCCTAATGCTATTCTCATTTTCTTTTATACAAATTTACACCCAAATCAATAATAACTGAAAAGTGATAACTCCCTAAAATTACATCATTCTGAACATTCCATTAGCTCTCTCCAAGCAGTGTGTTAGAAACTAATGTATCCTACCCAAGCTTCCTCAGCTCTCATTATAAATTGCCAGTGTGAGGACTCAGCAGGAGTGATGTCATGGTGGCCCCACCTCTTGGGGCTCCACCCACAAAACACAAGGAAAATAAGAACATTTAAAGAGACAGCTCATACTTAACCAAATAACAGAAATATTTAATGAATAAGACACATAATAATCACTAATTAACAAAAACAACAATAAAACACAAAAATACCCAATACTTCTGTTTGTTATGTTATTTTTCTGTAATTCTAACTATGACATCCATTCCATCTGAACTAGTGTTGTGCTGAGGTGTCACCCATTGCATGCCTGCGCTCGGGTCCTAATCTGGGATCCTGAGTTGGTTTGTCATGTGGTGGGTGCAGCAATGTGCTGTATCGGCGCGTGCTCCTACCCTCTCTATCTCTCTCTATCACTATATGGCATAACAACAGCAAGTCAAGTTTATATAAGCATTGGCATTATAATTATACTACATGTTAAAATGATGCAGCTATAATCTGCTATGGCATGTTTCCAATTAGACAGTAATGTTAACTCACTTTAGTTATTCGTTTAGATGTACAGTCACAAAGTGGAAGCTATTCAGACTTGTAGGGGCTTTACAGTGCCATTAGTCGTATTTGTTGATTTGGGTGTTTTGAGTATTGAAATCTGAAACACCTGGGGTCTTCGTCATCACTTCTCTTAAATTTCCTTTTGAAACAGTTATGTTTGCTTTTAAAACATGCAATGTGCTCTGTGCATACCCACATATGTTGTGATGGATGCTATGCATGGGCAACTGTTCCTGTCGGGATCAGTTAAGATTCCCTACTTACCTGGGAGGCTAACTGACTGCATGACCAAAAAGAAAGGTGAGGAACACACTATCTTGGCCAGGTGACTAGCAGGAGATATCCATGTGATAGTGGGGGTACACTGGTATCCCAGCTGGGATGCACTGAAGATTCTTACCTGTCCCGGAGGCCATTATAATGGAGAGATGGGGGCAGAATGGAAATTTTGCTCTGGCTATTTACTTCCCCAATATGCTTGAGTGTAGCATCCCTGTGAGGTTGTGGCTGGTGTTCAGGGTGCTACAACACCCCATGCAGGTCATAATGTCTAATATGTTTTTTAGAAGACTTTTTGACTGTAGATAGATCATCATAATCAGAGGCTTACTCTGTCAGACCAGCTCAACAACAGCACTACTGCTCTTTGCAATTCCAAATCACGCCTTCATGAGGCATTGGATTGGTCTAGAAAAGTGACAGTCAGTAAACCGTGTAATTGCTTGCACCCGATATTAAGCAAAACTCATGGTTGTCTCCAGAGGTAAATATTACACATCTGACTTCAGCATAATATCCACCAATAGATTTATATCATGTTAACTGAAGAACACTCGTTTTAAGAAACAGAACAATTTGTTCATAAATGCAAGGATTATAGAAATATGATTACTGCATATATGCTGACATAGAAGATGGGACAAAAAGAGAGTTGAGACAGACAAATATAGTACAGAAGAGACTGGCAGTTTACCTGCTATTTAAAGTTCTAATTTATCTTGGAACAGAAAAACAGTTTTACGATACCAAAATTTTAAGGTTGATGTCAAATTTTGTGTGGAGTTGTTGGATTTATGTTCCAAGTTTAAGTGGAGAACTCTTCTTGTATTTGAGTGCATTCTTGGTTTTGTTACATGGTCCTTTGTCTGTGGTGTGCTGTGATGCTGCCTTTCACAGCTCCCTGTTAGGCTCTTTGCTGTGCCCTCGGCAGCTTCATATGGAAAGCGTTACTCTTTCTAACACAAGATTGTAGGCACTTAAGTAATGCTGCTTATAAAACAGGGCTCAGTCACTGACAGAGAGCTTGGCTTGGCAGAGTGGATCTTAGAGGTAGTTTTAGGCATCCAGATCTGCACAGAGTGGATGGCTTCTCACCCCAAAGAGAGTGGCTCATCAGCTTTCAGATCCACCACAGAGATCATAGAAGAGATGTATGCAGCTAGTTCTGAAGGAAAGTGTAACCTCTGGTGATTAGAGTAACATCCCTTTCAGTTACAGATCCAGTGCCTGCTTATAGACATGTTATTTTGTCCATCACATCCATCCAGGGTTCAGTTTTCCATTACAAGCCTAAAATGAATGTTTATTTGCGTGTCTTGTTCTATGAATGAGTCTCTGCTGAGTTTTCAGCTCTTTTCTGATTTATATCTTTGTTACCAGATGAAGTATAGGGCAGACCAAAGTGCGGATATGATCTGTAGTTCACCTATTCACTCAGGAATGCCTTGGTTGCAGCTGCATTTCTGCACTGCTGTTAAATCTGCTGTCTTAATAGGCTTGGTAGGCCACTAAAAAGCCTACCACATTGGGCAATGCCCACTTTGTCTGACAAATATCTAATGCTATAAATTCAAGAAAAGTCCCTGAGGTTGTTTGGTATTGTAGTTGAGATATGTCCTGTGGATTCCTATCAAGAGGTAAGTATGGCTCACTGAGAAAAGACCCAGGTTATTCTGAAAGAGTTATACTTCTCTGTGGGCCTACAAAACCCAGCAAATTCACCAGTAAGACCTGGAGACTGGTGCTGAGATAAGGGTAATCTGGCTTGTCTGACTCAGTTTGAAACCACTTTGACCCTCACTTGAACAAGTAGATGTAAAGCAAACTGGTGAGATAATACTGTTTGTGGTCTTGTTACTTTCAGATGTAATCTTGCTTTACTTTATGAAGCACCTTACCTGTGAGGGGTATGATATAAATTAATAATTGATTAATTCACTTGAGTTCTAAGTTACTGTTCCTGCGTTTTGTCCTGCATTCTTAAATGTGGCAATATTATTTATGTATTATAAATGTAATATTTTTGTGTTACTTTGTCATGTAGTGCTTGAATGGTGCTTGAATTGTCACACTGTTGTGATTTTTAACTATGTAATTTAAGTATACAGTTTTGTGTGTGGATAACATGGTCACAGTGTAGCACTACTACTCCATGAATATAATGTTGTGGTTTCAAATACTGTGCTTGGTTGTTGTGTGAATTTTTGCACCTTCTCCTTGTGTAATTGTGAGATTTCCTTTGGGTGCTGTGATTTTCATACATCAGCACAAACACATGCAGGTTGGGTTAACTGGTGGTTCCAAATTTACCCTCTATGAATGTGGGTATGTAAATAAGTGAACCCTGTGAAGGTCTGGTGCCCTTTTCAGGGATGTTTTATGCCTCACACACATTGTTCCTGGATTAGAGCACAGGCCACCATATTCTTGAGCTGGCTTAAACAGGTTAGCGAATGTTATGTTACTTTTGTTTGCTTTGTAAGATGCCCTGTTATGCCCCTTAATGTAAAAAGTTACAAATTAAGTAAGGAGTAATTAATATAAAATAAATATAAAACAAATTTAATTTGAAAAAAAAAAATCAAAACTCTGTCATATAAAAATCTTACATTAATCACTTTTTAAATTAAACACACCAACAAGGTGGAGGGCATATTTTAAAAGAAAATATAGCTTTCCTCAACCTGCTACACTATCTTACATACTATTTAAGGAATTACTACTCTAAATTACTTCTTCAGTTAAAAATTACCCAAGCATACACATGAAAAGAAAAACAAAGATTTGGATGTGAAACAAGATAAGAATGGCAACTACAATCCAATTTCATCATTTACATTAAAACCATTTTTAAGATGCCATTTTATTTAATCTCTTTAGTGGTATAAGAGGCAAGAATTTCATTATATTAAATATACATGTGCCAGTATTTCTTGAATATGTAATGTGGCACTAAATAGGGACCAAATAAATAGCCTGAAAAAATGAATATCAACAGGCTAAACATCTCCTTTAAAAATTGGTGTATAATAATTAATCGTTGGTGCAAAATTTATTTATTATAATTAACATACTCATTTCATTTAATCAGTACAGCAGTTTTCATGGTTACAAACGTGTAATAAAACTAACCAGGAATGTCATACATCAGTGGCTTGCTGTATTCTATGGGGAAATTACTTTGGATAAATCCTACATAAACATCTGTGATAAAAAGAAATTAAATACATTAAAATGCTGGGCACACAGTTAAAAACAGAAGCAGTAAAAGGCTGTTATTAAATATACATGCTTACCATGGCTACTCATGTACAGGAATGAGCGATAAATAAAAATGTACATTCATATGAATTCTACTTGATAGCCTCAGAAAATGATAGTGCATGCATTTAGCCATGTGTATTTTTTGACAACATTTCCTGTTGTAGTGTTGTGATGCAGGAGCCTAGTGTAACAATATTGGGTGCAAGTTAGAAGGCAGCTCCAAATGGAATACCTGCCCAATACAGTAGACACTGAAGAACACACTTACACACACACACACACATTCAGATTGAGTCATTTTTGGAGTTGCAAATGAATATGGGGTTTTAGATTATAGAGCAAATCCATGCAAATGCAGGAAGTAGATTAAAAGCTATGCAGATGTCACCTAATCCCCCAAAGGGTGTGAGGCTGAAGTGTTAAACAGTGCTGTTTAACTTAGTCTCATTCTGTAAAATCCCAAACTAACTGTATTTTAGAAAACTGTGGCTCACCAAAAACAAAAGAAAAATAAAGAAGATAAAATGCAAGATAAAAAAGCTAAACAAAACCTTCATTATTTTATAAGCTTTCTGCAGTACAAAATTAATTGCTTTCCAAATTATTTCCCTCTTTTCTCTACATTACATAATTTGCTACTCCAGTTCCCTAATCAATGTGCATCTCTAGCACTAAATCTGCTTGAGCTCATGTCTTCGCATTACAATGTCCAGCCTCTTAATCAAATGGACAGTGAAGGGCCTGTCACACAGGAAGAAGTTACGCTTCATATTCCAAGCTTGGTGATGATTTGTGGCACTGTTATTACCACTGTTCAAACAAAATACAGTACAATACATTTTTTTTTGTATAGCACTCTTTGCAAAGTGCTCAGGTAAAATACAAGTATAGATTTTACTAATCACTAACTACAGAACTGGTACGCATATAAATGCAGATTTGTTAAAACACACAATGAACAAGGTAGAAATTGATAAAACATGAATGGAACCAAATTAATTGATGAACTATGACCAGTTGACAATTGCAAAAGAGAAAGTCAAAAACAAAGTCACAATCCTGGAGACCTCAGCCCATTGGTCACCTATCCTCTCCTGGGTTTTCTATAGTGGAGTCTGTACTTGCTGTCCAACCTGATGAATATTTCCATCCGATTATTAGAACATTCATTTATCCAAGTTGACTTTTCCACATTGTCACAGTGTTTGATAGATTATATCTTTGTTTCCATAATGTTATTGTGAACATATGTGGCTTGGCCGTGTTTAGCATGAAGACTGTAACCGATAACATCAAAATATCTTGCCTCATGTGCTGCAATGCGTTTTTTCTGCAGGCAGATGACATCAATCTCATGTTTGTCTGCTAGGACACTGATAAGCTCTCCATTTAATGGCTGAAAGACCCTCAACATTCAGTGGGAGAATCCGTAGGGCCGGGCCCATGGCTTGAAATTATTGAGTTGGCTTCTTGTGAGAGGGTCTTGATGAAGGGCCAGAATTCAATGAGTTTTCAGAATCTGACCCGCTGGTTGGATCATTCATTTCTCCTGGCAAGCCAGGCTACTTACAGGGAGCATGATGTGAATGCTGATCAACACTGGCTGACTACTGCTCTCCAGCATGGAACCACTCACCTCACTGTAAACTGGTGGATACACAGTTAAACGAATCTATGAACATCACAACAAGACATCTCCATCCAACGCCTCTCAAGTGGTAACCAGTGCTAGCTAAATCGCTCTCCTTCACATTTACTGTGATGCTGCTACTGCAGGCTTTTTAACAAAATACAAGAAGCGAGACTGTTTACTGATATATGGTAACATTGTCCACCAGCTGAGACTTGGTCTCCTTTCCAGGCACCCAGTTTGTTCATCAGCCAGGATGTTATTGTTGCTCACAAATGGAAAAGCTATGGGAGGTAGACCCTCCTGCAAACTCTTTCCGGATCAGCAACTCTGCATTATGCATGCCAGGTGTTGACCTTCCCAGGTGGAACTGGGTCACGCTGAACTGCTACCTAACAGGGGTTGGCAGATGTGCTTTAAAACTACATAGATGGGAGTATCGTGACAACCTAATTTGTTCCTGTGGACAGCAGCAAACTATGGCTCACGTTGTAAACAACCGTCCCATTCTAAAGGTTCAGTGGTGGTCTTGCTATGCTGCATATAGTCTCAGCTTCTGATATTGACTGGTTGAGAAAAGATAACTGCATTCGCTAAACTAAAATTTTTGTATGCAGGAGAACAGCCTGGCTGTAGAGCAGTGTCAAATCCAATATTTAGACATAATGTCTAATTATGTAATATCTAAATAGAACGCAGTGTCAAATCCAATATTTAGACAAAATGTCTAATTATGTAATATCTGAATAGAACTTCTAAATTTAAAGTATTAATCATACTATATTCCATTGCCAGACAGACCTCAATACACCTTAACAAAATGTTTCTGGAGTATCCAGATCAGGGCTGTTACTCACAAAATGTGCCTCTAGCACAGGTGGAAGAGCTGCCCATTCTTCTTGGCAAAAAGCGTCCAGGTCCCATAAATTCTTGGGCTGTCTCGCATGAAGCGCACATTTGAGATCTCCCCAGAGTGGCTCAGTGATATTGAGGTCAGGAGACTGATGCTCACTCTAGCACTTTCACTTTTTTCTGCTGTAGCCACTGAAGGGTTGACTTGGCCTTGTGTTTTGGATCATTGTCATGTTGGATGATCCAAGCGCCTCCCATGCCCAGCTTCTGGACTGATGAATGCAACTTGTCCTCCAATATTTTCCAGTAATATGCTGCATTCATCTTGCCATCAATTTACCATCAGGTAAAAAGTTACCTGTGCTGCTGTAGCTCACACACCCCCAGAACATTAGAGATCAAGCTCCATGCTTCACAGTAAGTAACAACAGAACCCCTAGCTTTCCACTTTTTTATCAGTGGTTGAACACTATTGACAGGCATTTTCAGATTTCTGGATATCTTTTAATAACTTTTTCTCACAGGTCCTTTGATAGTTCTTTTGCTTTCTCCATGGCTTGGCATCCAGCAAAGTCAATGGAGCTCTGTATGAATTTAAATTGACTATTTATACACAGACACTAATTACAATCAAAGAAGTTACAGATGTGGACAATCTCCCTTAATTACCCTTAATTTGAACCTGTGTGTGTCAACTTGTGTGTATATTATCAGCCCCAGCATTCAAGGGGATGTAAACCTCTGATCAGGCCCATCTGGGTGATTTCAATTATTATGATTTAAAAAGGGCACACACAATTATGTGATAATAAATTGTTTTGCCTGAGCACACTCCCTAATTAAACTAATTAAAAGTATGAATGATTACTTATATTTTCCATTGGCTAATATTTCACAGATTCTGCCAGGGTATGTAAACGTATGAGAACAACTTCTATGTATATATACAGTGTATATTTTCTTTGTCAGGGAAACATGATAATGCAGTAGTTAGCACTGCCACCATTAGTCAATCAGAAGCTGTCTGTCTACATACAGTATAAAACTGTCAAACCACCTATTACCAACAAAAAAGGTTAGAAAATGTCTGTACGGCATAACATTCAGGTGAGGTAGGGGACTGATTTGAAAGTTGTAGCATCATGCACTTTTTAGTTATTTAGTCATATTCAAAAATAAGTGCTAATACAAAAAAATTTCATTCATTAGTAGGCTGTATAAAATAAATGTTTTTTAACAATACTTCGCATTGTTAATGCAGATAAAAACATAGCCAAAGAGTATTGTGGTGACTCAGCAGTTTTCACAGAGTGATGTAAAAATGGCATTAATTTTGATTAATTTTCTGTTGTGAGTGGTTGATTATGGAAGGTCTATGACTAATTGTAATTAAAATTTCCTAAACATAACATTTTTGATAGAAGGTGGAGAGTTAAAAAGTCTCAAAGTAAAATAATTGACTCCTTTGGTCCATAGACTTGCTGATAACAAATAGTGATAGTCAAGTGCTAAATCATTATCATGTGTTGATAGTGCTGAAGTTGTTTTTTGTAAATATTTGTTCACTCTATGCTTGCAGAGTAACTCTTACATATTTCTTTTCTTCTTTCATTTTATTATTTACTTTTAAGGCTAACCTGCCTCAAACAGCAGCAGAAGTGAGCTGATGTTATGAGCAGCTTGTGTGTGCTCACTCCTACTCCTTCTGTTTGACTAACTTGCATTGGGGATCCTTTTCGCCATCAGGAACGGCTATAAGAGGAGTGAAATATGAAGAAATACAAAATACACAAGATGAAGTAACCTCTCTCAAAGTGAATTTGAAAAAGTAAATGTATCTGTAATTAAAGTCACACAGAATGTTTCTCTTTTTTAAGATAGATGCTTTTCAAAGGGAGATTTTGAAATTTCAAAAAGGTGTACAGTGTGCAGTATTTGAGATATTTCAACAAATACTGAACTTTGGTGACAAATTTCCTTGAAGGTAAGTGTGCCAAATTTGAACAAAATCAGCTTACTAAGAGTTGAGACGTTTCATGCATGCAGACATAGCAATCACAGACGCATTATATTCAAACGCACCTAAAAAGACACAATATTATTTACAGTCTATAATATATTTTAATATTGTTACATAGTGAACACTATCCTTGGTCCTTTTACAAGTATTGACCTATAGTGATTTTTTTACATTCACTTTACAGCTAAGCAAAGACACATGAAATAACTTACAGGAACAGGCTGTAAGTTTTGGACTGAATCACCAACCTGTTGATTTACTATCCAAAGCTTTAGTCATTAGGCCACAAAAGCAAGAGGCACTGAAGTAACCATCTGGGCGATTTTAAAAGAAGAGTGTCTGTAATACAAATAATACATGGGCTAGAGGTATTAGTGTTAAAAGTAGTTAAATGGGTCATGTTACTTTGGACATGATGTACTAGTTAATGCGTATCTCATTGATCCATTTCAAAACACGACATATGAGAGAAGATGTACAAGGTGCAATCCAAAAGTTCCCGGAATGCATTTATTCTGCAGCCAGAAGGGTTTGGTTATATCAATCGCTGCTAGATAGCAGTTCAAGTTGTCCTTGAGAGCTGTTATCACGCATTATAACGTCAGCGCAGTTGTTTTTCAAGTCACAGTTCTCGTTTAAACTTCAGTTGTGTCTGTGAAGGGTTGTTTGTGAAAATGAGTGATTTGAAAGACCCAAAAAAGCTCGACAAGTTCACAGCAACACCAAGCCAATGCTCATTTGCTTCTTTGATATGAAGGGTATCATCCACAAGGAATTTCTGCCACAAGGACAGACGGTGAATGGAGCGTTCTATAGGGATGTTCTAAGGCGTTTGCGAAATCGAATTTGCCGAACACGTCCTCAGATGTGGGCTGACAAGTCATTTCTTTTGCATCACGACAATGCACCAGCTCACGCATCTCTGATTGTGCGTGAATTTTTGGCTTCTACAAAGTTTACTGCCATTCCTTACCCTCCGTACTCCCCTGATTTAGCGCCGTCTGATTTTTTTTATTTCCTAAGATGAAGATGAGGCTCAAGGGACGCAGATTTGAGACGGTGGAGGAGATCCAAGCGGTAACAACCGACGTCTTGAACACACTGACAAAAAACGACTTCCAGAGTTGGTTCGAAAGGTTGAAATCTCACTGGGATTGGTGTATCAACTCAGCGGGTGACTATTTTGAAGGAACTGTTCACCGTTAATTGTTATTTGGTGTGTATGCTTTTAAATAAATGCATTCCGGGAACTTTTAAATCGCACCTCGTATCTCAGTGTATAGCCACTACAGAAGCAGCCAGCATGTTGTCAAGCTTTGCTTTCGTGTCTCAGTTACCTACTATAGTGCTGCCATTTAGTGGATAGCCATATTATTTTTTGGTTACAACAGCTTGCGGAAAATAGTGCTGTATATAGACAGGCCATAGTTATGTTGTCGAGAAAAGGGTATAAAGCTGCTGGTGTTTTGCAACAACTAGATTTATTGCAAGATGTATATTTTGATGATAATGAAAGTTATGTAGATAGTTACAGTCAACTGGATGATGAGAAACCTGTAGGCTCTGGCACTGATGTAGATAGTCTGAAGAAATAAATGCAAGAGAAACAGATTAAGGGTTGGGGAGCCTTCCTCATACACTGTCGGTGAACCAAAATAAATCAGTATGCATTGATACAACTGTCAATTTCATGAATACAGTTGACAACCAAGCAAGGACAAACGGAGCAATTTATGTAATCTGGACAGTAAGTAGGTGGAAGAAATGGGGGTGACATGAACAGAAGGTGACGGAGATGATGTCATCGGAGGGCGACTAGAAGTGAAGTCATCAGGGATGGAAAGATGAAAATACGGAAGTTCTTCATGTATCGGGATGGTGTTTTTGTGCATAGAATTCACAAAATGAAGGAAAAGAGAAAAGCATTAATACGCTACCTTAAACTCCCCTCCGTGTGTTTTCGCGCTCTGTCTGGCCCTTTGGCTGCCTCCTTATCGCACATGTACTGTATGACAATAGTTGCCCTGAAAGTGTTTCTTCATTACAAGGCGTCTGACTTGTCCCAACTGACAGGACAGCACTACACGGATATTCTGCCACCAACTGAGCGCAAACACCTACCAACTACCAGATGAGTGGTATGCAACAAGTGTGGACAGCGTAAATAAATGTGTTATATTTGGGGCACATGTGCTTCTAAGTCTGCACTCAATGTGGTGCCATGCTTCTAGGATTTTCATTCAGATTCAGACTTTTAGTCATGTTGCTGGTGAAAATAAAGTGATTAAAATATATTTACATTTTTGACAGATTTTATATTGATAATAAAACCGTTGCTTGCTAATACATTATTTTACATTTTTTACAAATTTTAACACAGATCGTTATTTATCATACTGTATACAGTATGTATAGACCTATACTGCAGTGTCTTGGTAATAAATGGTCCAGCAGTCAATGTTTTAAATATTAATAAAATAAACAGGCATCAGGGGAAAAGTGACATGTTCATATCAACTGTAGGGAGTAAGGTAGCTCTTCTTGTACTGTATTATCACTGCTTTATTTGTTAATTACCAGTGTATGCACAATGAAAAAAGTATTACAAAAGAAAGGTAAAGCACTAGTCTGTTTTTTTTTTTTTGCTCATTACTGTTATTTACTGGTACTAAATTTAGTTTTACGTGAATGAAGTACGAAGTATGAAGTCAGTAGACGGATTGGGAGAGCATGGAGGAGGAGGACCATCCCAAATATAAGACAGTTTGGTACCTTTCTTCAAGGAAGCAATAACAAAATCTTATTACACACACACTCTTTTTTCACAGACTGCAAAATAACTTTTATAAGTTGTCCATAAAATGCTTGAAGAAAAACGTTACTCTGGAAGTAAGTTCTAGCAATTCAAAGCAACTTAAAAGTGGAGTGCTGAGTCATGGTTTGCTACACTCAGTAGAGGTCACATCAGGCAGCCATCTCACAACTGACCAACACTTTATGTCAGCCTCAAGTATTTTGTGAAGAAAGCTTCCACTGTAATAGGACTTGCCTCCATGGCAAGAATCCTTTTTTTTTATCTAGCTCTAAACATGTTTATGTGTTTTCATTTTGGTGAATACATTTTGAAAATGCGAAAACAAACACAGTTACTGACGTAGAAAACAGCCTTGTACATTTTATTTCTTCTACATCATATGCTCTATAATAGTGAAGGTAAATTGTAATATAAGGCATTAAATTCAATGTACTGTATAAACGTAAATTCATGTTAAAGAAATAATGCATGACTGTTATCATCTTATATTATTACAAACAGACATGGACACATTCATTGGTACCCCTCCACTGAAAAAAGGAACTCATAATTGGCTCTGAAATAATTTGAAACTGTCAGAACTAATTGGCACCCCTCTTTGTTTATTTGTGTATTTCACAAATATCAGACATTGCTTTAGTGAGTTTTGATTCACCCGAATATTCCATTTCCGGCACCGTCGCGAGTGGCAGCCATTCCAGCAGCTTTGTGTATGACTTTATCTTTTTACCTTTTTTTTCTATTTTTTCTCTATTTCACTGACCACTTCTACCACTTTCTTTTATGTGGAATCGCTCCCTGGACACATTTTACTATTTTTACTACTTGACATGGACTTTTACACTCCAAGACTCGCCTATTCAAGTAGTCAACTTAAAGCACTGCGAAGAAATACCCACGCCGGTGTGGTTCCCTATTTACCTGATGAGGTAAGAAGACGATATCAGGGCAGCCCAGCTGGCGCAAAGATAAAAGATAAGATAAAAGCCAAGCAGCTTGCGAGGAAATGGTGTTATAAACCGTCGGCGCCTTCTGTGATCCTAGGAAATGTGAACTCACTACCAAATAAGATCGACGAACTGGCTGTGCTGGTGAAAAATGTCAGAACCTACAGAGAATGCAGCTTGCTGTGTTTTAGTGAAACGTGGCTAACAACTACCATCCCAGATGCTAACGTGGAGCTACCCAGGTTTAGCACAGTTAGAGCGGACAGAGACGCAAATACCAGTGGGAAGCGGAAAGGAGAAGGACTCGCTCTCTATGTGAATACAAGGTGTTACAACTCTGGACATATAAACGTTAAAATCTCCAATTGCTCCAGGGACATCGAACTGTTGGCCGTAAGTCTGCATCCCTATTATTTGCCAAGAGAGTTTGGACACGTGATTGTTGTTATTGTTTACATCCCCCCTCGAGCAAACGCGGAGATAGCGAGTGACATCATCCATTCCGCAGTTGCTAAGTTACAAACGCAGCACCCTGAGGCGCTTGTGCTAGTCGCTCGAGACTTTAACCATGTAACGCTGGATAAAACATTACCTGCCTTCTCCCAGTACGTGGACTGTAACACCCGGGGAAATATTGACTATTGACCGCTGCCTGCGCTTGGGAAAGCAGATCATAACCTGGTTCTGCTTCAGCCTCACTACAAACCAAGAGTGAAGGCACTACCTACAACCACACGATCATTCAGGAAGTGGTCCCCTGAGGCAGAGCAGGGTCTGAGAGACTGCTTTGGAACTACAGACTGGGATATACTGCTGGGGTCACATAGTGAGAACATTGAAGAGGCTGTTGACTGCACAACTGATTACATCAACTTCTGTATGGACATTGTAGTTCCAGTAAGAACAGTACGCTGCTATGCTAACAACAAGCCATGGATTACAAGTGACATCAGGGGCCTTTTGAACCAGAAGAAAAGGGCTTTTAAAGGCGGTGATCAGCATGAGCTCAAGCGTGTGCAGAAGGAACTCCGAGTCCAGCCCAGGGCGGCGAAGGAGCAGTACAGGAGAAAGCTGGAGCAGAAATTGCAGAATAAGAGCATGAAGGAAGTGTGGCATGGGATGAAGATCATCACTGGCTGCAGCTTGAAGCGGGGTGCCACCATCGAGAGAGATGTGGAGAGAACAAATCAAATGAACAACTTCCTTAACAGGTTTGACCACCCTAACCCACTCTCACCTCGGAGTACTTCATCCTCCAACCATCCTTCTGCTGATACCAGCATAGGTGAGACATCCCCACCCACAATTACAGCAGCACAGGTGAGCAGAGAGCTGAGGAGATTTCGTGCCAGCAAAGCAGCGGGTCCAAAAGGTGTATCGCCACGACTGCTGAAGGCCTGTGCATTGGAACTGGGCAGTCCTCTACAGCGCATCTTCAACCTAAGCCTGGAACAGGAGAGAGTCCCGAGGCTTTGGAAAACATCTTGTATCACCCCAGTCCCAAAGGTATCACGTCCTAGTGAGCTGAATGACTTCCGGCCTGTTGCTCTGACGTCACATGTGATGAAGACCATGGAGCGGCTCCTGCTTCACTACCTGAGGCCACAAGTCCGCCATGCCCTCGACCCTCTGCAGTTCGCATACCAGGAGAAGGTGGGAGCGGAGGATACCATCATCTATATGCTACACCGATCCCTCTCCCACCTGGACAGAGGCAGTGGTGCTGTAAGAATTATGTTTTTGGTCTTCTCTAGCGCCTTCAACACCATCCAACCTTTGCTCCTTAGGGACAAGCTGACTGAGATGGGAGTAGACTCACATCTGGTGGCATGGATCGTGGACTATCTTACAGACAGACCTCAGTATGTGCATCTTGGGAACTGCAGGTCTGACATTGTGGTCAGCAACACAGTAGCGCCACAGGGGACTATACTTTCTCCGGTCCTGTTCAGCCTATATACATCAGACTTCCAATACGATTCAGAGTCCTGCCACGTGCAAAAGTTCGCTGATGACACTGCTATTGTGGGCTGCATCAGGAGTTGACAGGAGGAGGAATACAGGAAACTAATCAAAGACTTTGTTAAATGGTGTGACTCAAACCACTTACACCTGAACACCAGCAAGGAACTAGTGGTGGATTTTAGGAGGCCCAGGCCCCTCATGGACCCTGTGATCATCAGAGGAGACTGTGTGCAGAGGGTGCAGACCTATAAATACCTGGGAGTGCAGCTGGATGACAGATTGGACTGGACTGCCAATACTGATGCTCTGTGTAAGAAAGGTCAGAGCCGACTATACTTTCTTAGAAGGTTGGCATCCTTCAACATCTGCAATAAGATGCTGCAGATGTTCTACCAGACGGTTGTGGTGAGTGCCCTCTTCTACGCGGTGGTGTGCTGGGGAGGCAGCATAAAGAAGAAGGACGTCTCACGCCTGGACAAACTTGTTAAGAAGGCAGGCTCTATTTTAGGAATAAAGCTGGACAGTTTAACATCTGTAGCAGAGCGACGGGCACTAAGCAAACTCCTGTCAATCATGAAGAATCCACTGCATCCACTTAACAGTGTCATCTCCAGGCAGAGGAGTAGCTTCAGTGACAGACATTTGTCACTGTCTTGCTCCACTGACAGACGAGATCGTTCTTCCCCCACACTATGCGACTCTTCAGTTCCACCCGAGGGAGTAAATGCTAACATTATTCAAAGTTATTGTCTGTTTTTACATGAATTTTTATTACTCTTTATTTTTTTTTTTTTTGTATCAGTATACTGCTGCTGGATTATTTGAATTTCCCCTTGGGATTAATAAAGTATCTATCTATCTATCTATCTATCTATCTATCTATCTATCTATCTATCTATCTATCTATCTATCTATCTATCTA
>JANRMT010027041.1:105719732-105733505 GCA_026402145.1 Polypterus bichir lapradei
ATTTTGTGTTTACTTGTGTTATATTTGACTAATGGTTAAATGTGTTTAATGATCAGAAACATTTTGTGTGACAAACATGCAAAAGAATAAGAAATCAGGAAGGGGGCAAATAGTTTTTCACACCACTGTACATAAAAATAGCAAAAAAATGGTAACTTCCTCATTGTTTGAATCACATTCTAATTCTCTCAAAAAAACTTAAAACTTGGATGCTGGGAACAGGGTTCTAACATCTGATATAAGGTCTGCCAATGATGGCACATATTTATGTCATCATGTGGTAGCAAAACAAAAATACAACCACAGCTGTTTAACATACATAAAATGGCAGTGCCGCAAAACTAAAATGATTAACAAAATGGTAGTGCTTAAAGGTAAAATAAAAATAATGGTAAAAATCAATAACACTATTAAATGGAATTTAATAATGCAAAAAATACGCACAACTATATTCTGCACCCTCCGAGACATTTGAATCAGTAAAAGCTTTAAAAACATCTGCGTCGCTTAGGAGTTTGAATGGTGGGTTAGGGGATTTGCACCCATTTGTTGTGAATAAAAAAGGAAGAAAAGAAAGTTTTTTTTTTTATAGATAACATGATTTTTTTGTGCCTGTTCATTCTATTTTTCTTTTATGACATCAAAGGCCATCATTAAAAATGATTGGATGAAGGCAAGTGATGGTTACATTGTTTTTTTAAGAATGAAATAACATCAAGAAAATGCTAGAGGGGATTTCTAGGATTCTGCTGTGTTTAAATAAGTTTTGAGAAATTTCAGAGGTAACAAGGATATAAGACTAGGCTGCAGAAACTGCTAGGAGAAAACTGCAACTAGAAAAGATGTTGAAGATGGCTCTTAAAGTAGTCCAGCTTTCAGGAAATACAAGCAGTCATTTGCGAAAGAGAAAGATCTGGAAAAAAGTGTGAGTCTTACAGTTATGGCTAGGTGACTCCCACATGATGACTAGTGTCCAGTTATTTGCTTGTTAGTGTTAGTTCTCCCTGTCAATATCCAACTTCCCTTTATTTGGTTAATGCCAGTATTCGTTTTATATAGTTTGTGCTCACCTGGCGTTGTGCCCCACACTAAGGGGCAGCCTGCTTATAATAAAAACATACGCATAATATTGTAGATGTACGTGAATTTATTAGCATAAAATGATGGATTGATTTATAACTGTTTCATTTTGCAATGCTTTTAAATCTCTGGTAAATGTACTTTTATTCTTATAAAATGCATGAAACAGTGGAGATCCCATACCACTTTAACCACTTCAGAATATATAATAACTCATCCTATCTTTAAAGGAAAAAATGGCTCACACTGCTCAGAGACAGCAAATAAATTTCTCTGCTTGGCTTTTACTGAATTAAAATAGAATAGTTTAAAAAGATGAAGTTAGCAATCTGTTGCCTCTGCTTTTTCTACAAAGTACTCAAACCTTATTTCTTAGAAATAATCAATATGCCTATTGTGATCTTCAGTGTACCCATCACAATCAGTGTAGGAATGATGCATAACTTTAAGGGGTTAGTGCGGTATATAGCATTACACAGCCCAATTTATGTGTGTCAGTTCGAATGAAGCTGGATGAGATATCACAATAAAGTAAGCACAACCTGCAAAGCACACTCAGTTTTAATTTACTGACATCGTCTTTAGGGAGTTTGAAGCATTACCATTGGTAATACCTTGTATTTATTCCTATTTAATTTTCAGCTTTTCTGAGCTTATGTGCATGACAGCACCATCTTAAGACACATATGTTCAAATTTTCAGATTTATCAACTGTTCACATTATTTTTATATAACTTTTATACATATGTATTGTATATTTTTTATGCTTGTAACAGATTAAGGGATTTCCTTACGGTAACATTGTAGACTAGAAGTAGGAACCTTTTCATTTTTTCAGTTAACTTACTAATATTTTAAGAAGTTAGATATTTTTATTTATTTATTTTATATTATTGTATTTTTGTAATACAATATTGAGCAACGCTTTTTGTACAAAAATGTGTTTTCTAATCATGCACGTAACAACAGATTGCCGTTGTTAAATAATGACTACTTATAAATATTTACAGTTTATATGAAACTTTCAGAAATCATTCCTGATAAGGAGTTATAATTATTCTTTTCAGTTTATGGTCATGTCACTGCTGTATATCAGTGAAACTATAAACATTTTAAAAGATATGTTTTCCTAGGGGGGCGGCATGGTGGTAGCGCTGCTGCCTCGCAGTTAGGAGACTTGGGTTCGCTTCCCGGGTCCTCTCTGCATGGAGTTTGCATGTTCTCCCCATGTCTGCATGGGTTTGCTCCGGTTCTCTCCCACAGTCCAAAGACATGTAGGATAGGTGCATTGGCGATTCTAAATTGTCCCTAGTGTGTGCTTGTTGTGTGGGTGTGTGTGCCCTGGGGTGGGCTGGCGCCCTGCCCAGGGTTTGTTTCCTGCCTTGTGCCCTGTGATGGCTGGGATTGGCTCCAGCAGACCCCTGTGACCCTGTAGTTAGGATATAGCGGGTTGGATGATGGATGTTTTCCTATGAACACAACATGCTTCTAGCATTACCAAGAAATTCAGATGTAAGATATCAGTGGTAATCAGTATTAAAATGACCGAATCCTTAATTGATTAACAGTAATTACATATCATACATACATCATAGTGTAGTTTGTGTTAGGAGGTAAACTGAACAAAAAATAAACTGAAATATCAAATTTGAGATTTTGTGCTTGAGCTTCCGTAATAGTTAAAGTTAATATAAAAACTTCATTAGTAGTGTGAAAAGTACAGCAAGTATTTACACTTACATGATAGCTTTTCATAAGATGTAATTGTTACTATGCAAGTTGCAGATTATGAATGAACCCACAGTTTATTTTAAAAATGTGAGAGAAATCATGAATACTTAGATTCTGGCAACACCTACCTACTTTCAACTGCCAGATAAATTATGGATTTAATTACAGGCATAAAAGGACGAAAGAAAGAGAGACATTAGCAAACCTAATATTATAGAAGTAGTTATTACCAGGGTGTTTCTGTGTGAAATATAGCATATGAACAATTGCTTTATCAAGTTGCAATGGGAATGATGAAGTGATAAAATATAGTTTGTATTGTTTGTTGCTTAAATAATTACATAAATTATGTGTAAATCATTAATATTAAAGACTACTAATACAAAGTACAAAACAATTTTCGAAACGGTTTAGTAAGAGGTTCTGTGTTTTCCAGGTGAATTATGATTCTGTTGCATTCCTGATGATAATTTACAGCACATAAGAATAGACAGTATGAGTCGAGAATAGCTGAGATGCAGACCTTATATATAAGTTACTTATCACATCCAAATTAACATATCAAGTCCTATTCACTTACTGTATGTTTGCCTGAATAGTTATTTCTCAAGTTTTTACATATTAAGTATTTCTATGGTTATCTTCTTCTTAAGAGAACTTTCTAAAAGAAAAATTCTTCCAGAGTGCTTATTAATCCACAAAAATGTTACTTTTCTTCTGCTAATATGAAAATATTTAATTTTTATCTAACCCATAAAACAGAAATTTATTTTGCAACAACCAGAAAGCACTTTTAAATTTAATACAGTTTTCTGATTAGCCTAACATCATTAGTTTCACCACTAAAAGGGAAGACATTTGTCATGTGAGAGCTGTTGGGAGAGTGGTTCGTGACTCAGGAGACAGACAAATCATCCTGTCATTTGGCAGAACTGCTAAAAATAAGGTGTCTTACAGGAAAGTGGTTTGCATTCCCTTGGATGGTGGACAACATGAATGGGAAAAAATTTTAAACCAATCAAATTAGATCAAATTTTATTTTTCAAAGCAAATTATGTATAAAACATTATATAGTGAAATGCTTAGTTGCTCATCTCCAATGGCTGTACCTTTAACAAGAATATAAAAGGACAATAATAATACCTGACTTTGTAAATATCAACAATCATTAACAGAATTATAAACATGATAAATAATAACTTAGAAAAAAAAACAATGTAGGCGTAACAAAAGGGAATTATTATTTCTAGACACTTTCCTTATTCAAGATGTAGGTGGAGAGCTCCTCACCAGTCTCTCAGAACTTGATTTTAGGCAGCGGTAATATTTACCTGGGCACAGTATGACATTAATCTGCATCCAGTGCTGCAAGCAGATCCTCCAACAACTTACAGGGAAAACTTGGGGGTTGGTGGTAAGATTGGCACTCCAGCCACTGTAAAAAAAACACACTGATCCAGTGAGTTGCTGTGGTGTCACCTGCTGCACTTGGATCCCAATCCAGTTAGTTCATCATGTGGTGGGTGTGGCAACACGGTATGACCACATGCTCCCAACAGTACAGAAAAGAGGCCATTGTTAGGACTGCTGGTATCATCAATAATTTTCTTTGCCCTGGTCTGATATCACTTGTAGATGTCATTGATGTCTTTACACCTCCACAGTTTACCTGTAGGTCAAACAAACATATCAGTAGAGGATGAACTGCTCCTAGATTTTCAGGATATTCCTAAACATCTAGAATCACTGTGCATTTACTGTACGTCTGGAATCAATTTATTAACTACAGATCTACCTTTAATACAATTATTCTGCTGATGCTTTTGAAGAAATGATACTTAAGTGTTGATCACTCCTTCTCTTATTGACTACTGCATTTTCTTTTTGATTTTATGCTGATGGTGAAACTGAAGGAAACCATATCCATATTGTCATATTGTCAGTTTTATTGTATGTGAATGCATGAGTCATAAAGTTTTTGATAATGTATATCCATTGTAATTTATGATAACAAAACTTGTTAGATGAGCCTAAATAAACTTGAATTGAATATCAAGAACACACAAAGAACTAGTTTTGTAGTTAAATGAGGCAAATGATCGCTATCATGCTTACAGGGTATCCATCAAAGCCCAGGTTGCAGGAAAAGTGCAGAATATAATTTGCTTCACTTTGATATAAGAATAGAATTCGCCTGTTATGGTCTAGAAAGCTCATTAGAGAATGTTCTTTTCGAGACAGAGACATCCAGAATGATATAATAAACATTTTCTGTATTACTAATAGTGTTTCGACATTTCTTTATTTAAGTTTAGTAATGGCAGTATGTCTGCCGAGAAAAGGAAACAGGTAGATATATTTGCATGCACCACTTCTAAATCAATAGTTTCTCCCTTTCCAATGTGGATTCACTCTATTTTTCCATATAGAAATGTAAAACCAGTAAGTTATTTTTCCAACCCACCTCACCTATCCTCTATTCACTCTTCTTTGGTATAATCTTAGGTCAGCCAAGACAGCAACTTGAGAAAAGGATTTACAAATAGTGTGAGATGTGTGAAATGAACATCTTGATCTTCAGTTTTCCACATTCATTCTATAAACATGCCCTTTTTGTGCTTTGTTAAATTGGTCATTTATGATCAACTGGAGAATCATAATTACTGTTTTTCTTTGTAGGAAAATGACACAGAAGGGTAAGCAGAATCTAACAAATACATAGTAATTTAAAACATAAATCAATCTATTTAATAAATCTTAGCATAGTCTATAATAAAGTAAGGAGAACACTATAATGGAGAACATATGAATAAGGCCCAGCATACATAACAAAAAACAACAGTCAACTAAATTTTTCAGGTAATGCAACTAATTTTTGAAGAAAAGTGAAACCTTGCATTACTGGATCAAGGTCACTTCGAGTTACAGAATCAGTGCCTAGTAATAAGACCATAATTTTGTCCATTGAATAGAGGTAGTGTTCAGTTCATGGTCACAAGACATCCATTTAGGTGTTTTTTGTCTGAAGGAGTCTCTGCCAGAGGGTCTGCTTTGCTATCAGATGAACTACACAGCTTACCAATACTTAGTACAAGCTGCAGTTCAGCCATTTACTCAGGAATGCAGTGAGGAGGAGGAATGTGCAGCTGAATTTCTGTATCCCTATTAAATATGTTGTCTTAACAGGCCTTATGTGACAATAAAAACCTAGCAAAACGGGCAAAATCCACTTTGTCCTACACCTTATTCTGCAAATTTCTATTGTTGTTTGTTTTATAAAATGACATTGCTATGGCAATAAGGAAATGAAAATATAGGCTTCTAACTATACATGTGAAGAAAAAAAAATTACTGTTTTCATATTGTCATATGGGCGGCACGGTGGCGCAGTGGTAGCACTGCTGCCTCGCAGTTAGGAGACCTGGGTTTGCTTCCCAGGTCCCCTCTGCGTGGAGTTTGCATGTTCTCCCCATGTCTTCGTGGGTTTCCTCCGGGTGCTCCAGTTTCTTCCCACAGTCCAAAGACATGCAGGTTAAGTGTTTTGGCGATCCTAAATTGTGCTTGGTGTGTGTGCCCTGCAGTAGGCACAACTAGCGCTGGATGATTTATCTCAGTTATACCAGTGAAGGGGTTAAAAAGGACAGGATCGATCAGTGTAGCAGCAGAAATATTTCTTTGAAAAGACAATGAACAAATATTCTTTCAAATATCTTGGTTAATTTCTGGGCACCTGTAGCCAAGGGGCTCATGGGCTGCAGCCCAGGTTATCTTGTTCAGAATTTGTTTGTGACGTTGTATGAGTGAATGACATTTGCCGACTCAGACTTAAGGTTGCTGTGATCGCCGGGCTAAGTATGCGTGTAATTCTTGAAACTGGATTGGTTGATTTTATGACAAAGAACGGAGCAATGTACAGTATGAAATAGCTGATATTTCCTATAGGTAAATTCACTTAGGACAATTTATCCTGCTCAGAAGAAAATGTCAACCAATTTTTGGGAAGTGCATTAAAGTATCATTAATACAATTTTATTATTCTTCAAGTTTTAGAATATGTGAAGAAATTCCACTTTAACAACAAATGTAACATATCCTTACTTCAATGCCATATTTCTTTGTCTTAATGGAGTAATGTGTAAGTACTAGAGAGTTATTTATCAGCTTTAGTATGGGTACAATCCTATACGGTGTATACTCCCTGATGGATACCATAACAGAGCATAACAGATAACAGATGCTCTAATTCCTGTTAATTGAAAGAAATCAACTACTTTTTCACTACTATTATACAATTACTGTTGCCATTACTCATCTCAAAAGCAGCCCGATTCAAATATAAAACTACATAAATAAAATGAGAGGTGCTTACAACAATCAGATCATGTATTTTACACAGTTACAGTATGTCATATACTGTTTGTGTTCTAGTGACATCAGTTATGTTTCAGTTATGCCACCAACAATAAATCCAGTATTGCTTGTTTTACTGAACTGAAATATCTTTTGTTCAAATTTTAGCCTCACTCATGTTTCAGACATATTAATGTTTTATACATCATTATGTAATTGGAATTGATAAAACAACACTGTGTGGTAGTAGAGCAATAATGTAAATCACTTTAGATGCTGTGGAGTTTGACCTCCGGACACAGACAGATGATTCAGAATGTCCCCAAGTACACACTGTTTATTTTACTACAACCACAATTAGTCTCAATAACTCAGTCCTTATCTTTTATGTTTCTTTTCTTTCCTTTTAATTTCTTCACCGCCTCCACTTTTTTCCTGCAAGCTCCGTCCTCTTCCACCCGACTCTGGCTCCACGAGTGGAGAGAGGCGGCCCTTTTTAAAACCACACCCAGAAGTACTCCAGGTGTTCCTCAATTAAGTCCCAGCAGCACTTCCGGGTGTGGCGGAAGTGCTGCAGACCACGGCTCTGGAATTATCCCAGCGGCCCCTGGTGGTGGCCATGTAACCCAACAGGCTTTAGCGTTACAGCCCCATGCTCGTGGCCCCGATATAACCCAGAGAGGCTATAATTTCCTGTCCCGGGGGATGGCTTGCCCTTTTCTTGGTCCCCTGCTCTCCCAGGCTTCCCAACAGGTCATGATCCCCAGCCATCCATCACGGTGCAAATAACTTAAATGTATTTATTTTCTTTAACAAGTACAGTTATATAATGGTTAAATATTTCATTTATAAATACCAGTTGCAAACGTTCCTTCCCTTTCAATGTTAATTAAACATTGTGCATAATTATGTACACATAAAGTATCAGAATATTAAGATGAAACAAAAAAACATCATGTAGACAATCATTTTACATTACTGCAACTAGACTGAACATTTTACTATATATATCAGAAATCTCTTTTGGAAAAAAGAAACTATAAACCCAAATAAAATAAAGTCGACAAATACACAAGTACAGTTTTAAATGAAAAATGAAAAGTGTTATACACTTGCAAAACAAGTAAATTGACAAGACATTTTTTTTTTGTTAAACTTCTTGAAAATGTCTTCTGTTTATAAAAGTACAGAATTTGGTTCTAAAATATATAAAAGTTCAAATGGCAGAAGTTCAGATGTTTTCCTCATAGGCTATCTAAGTGTACAGAATGTTTTTTCATAGGTTAATCATCATGGTGCACTGACCATGATAAAATGTCACTGGACAAATTTGAAAGGTCCAAGGGCCCTCCAACTCACTGATCAGAGAACTCAGAACTGCCAAAAGTAACCATTTTGTAGTACTGTTAAAGTAAGAAGTCAATGTTGCAATAGTTTTTGGATTTCAGAGAGCTGAAAACATACTGATGGTAGACCTATCCATGTAAAAGTATTTCCAGATACAGGTGCATTTATATTACAATCAATTGAAACCCATTGACTACAGACAAGTGATTTCCAATAAACTAATTATGTGACATCTAAATCTAATTGGCTGCATCAGTGATGATTAAGGAATTGGCCAAGATCTGTTTTCACTTTGACATGAAGATCTTTTTTGTTGATCAGTGTCCAAAAATCCAAATTAAATGCACTCTTCACTTTACAGCCACAACATTAAAACCATTGAGAGGTGAAGTAAATAACTATTTATCCCATTGCAATGGCATCTGTCAAGTGGTGGGAAATATTAGCCACCAAGTGAACAGTCAGTTCATGAAGGTGATATGTTGGAAGCAGGAAAAATAGGCAAGGGTAAGAATCTGAGGGCCAGGTTGTGATGGCTAGATGACTGTCTCACAGCATCTCCAAAAAAGCAGGTTTTGTGGGGTGTTTCCATAAGGCAGTAGTTACTACCTTCCAAAAGTGGCCCAAGGAAGGACAACCGCTGAACTGGCAATTGGGTCATGGGTGCCCAAGGCTCAATGATGAGCATGAGAATTGAAGGCTAGTCTGTCTGGCCAAATACCACAGGAGCTACTGAAGCACAAATTACTGAAAAAATGTACATCTTAGCATGAGGGAAAGGTTTCAGAGCACGCAGTGCATCATAGTTTGCTGTGTACTGGACTGTGTAGCAATGGACTGTTCAGAGTGTCCATGCAGACCTCAGTCCACTGCCAAACTGGACCATGGAGAAACTGAAGAAGGTGGCCTGGACTGATGAATTGTGTTTTCTTTTACAGCATGTGGAAAACTGGGCCCATGTGCATCATTTACATGGGGAAGAGACGTTAGAAGGTTATACTGTAGGAAGAAGGCAAGTCAGCGGAGGCAGTGTATGGCCTTACTAAATGTTAGAGTGCTAACCAGCAAGACTTTTTACATTATCAACCTTATTAGTGATAGGAAAATCGACTTTCTTATATTCAGTGAAACGTGGCTTAGCTCTGATGGTGCAGCAGTTTTAATTGAAATTGCACCTCCGAATTACAGCTTTACTCATGTGGTTGTCCAACTCAAGAAGAAAATATGTATTCTAGTCTAATTAATACTAGAATTACCAGAGCCTATGAGAAAACTTAAATCCATTTGCACCTCTCCGCCAGCGTCCTTTGTCCTGTAAATGTGCCGATAAAGACAAGCAGCCAGCTATTCCATCCTCACACCGACTTAGAACGTGCAAGAACTTCTCCCAGCTCATGCCTTGATTGAGTATCTGGGAGTGAAGTGGACTTTTAGAGTGGAAATAATAGATTGTTATGTGGAACACACGCATTTCATGTGTGTTCCGTTTCTGCAATAATCTGTGTAAAACCATTTTTGAAACAGAAACTTTTTCATATTTTAGTAGTAAATGACAAAATGTAGGCATAAACTGTATAATGTATGAAGCCTGAAGTCCAAAGATCAAATAAACACTTTCACAAAAGGTTCAAGGAAAAGACAACAGCTTCCATGGTGTAGTGGTAAGATTTGCTGACTTGTAAGCAAGAGTTCTGGGTTCGATCCCAACTCACTCCTATATTTGCCGTTTTCAGTAGTGAGCTGCTCTTATTGTTAATATTATACAGTACATACATACACTTGGTTTGCGTCTGTAACACACGGTGTACATTTATAGGAGTTGTAAAAGTTACCATTTTTTTTCACTTTTATTCTCTATAAATCACGTTCACGATACATACTACCACCCCACCCAGGGATCTGACGCTGTTAGATTTTATTTGAAACTGGGAATAACTGGAGATGTGAGTGGTGTTTTGAGACAATGGAACTGGACGTTCTCTCATCTGGAGGGATAAAAGCTGACACACAGACGCTGGCGAATCTGCCTTCTTCGTATCTCACCGTCACTTGATTTTTTTTAATTTAGTTTTATTGAGTGTTCCTCCTCACGCTGAATTTGTATGCACCTTATGGCCTATGATGTCAAAAAAAAAAAAAACAGAGACACAGGTATATATGATATTTGGAATAATTCATTTTATGACCTGTATAGTACATTTCGGAAAACTTTGTAGAACGGATGCAACATTATTCATATTATTCATATTCATTCGCATAACATCTTGCGGTTTGTAATCAGTGACCGTGTGTTTTTTTTCCCCGATCTTGCCAGTCCCCACATGTTGCTGTATGCTGTTTCTTTTGTACTCCAGGATATGCAGAGGACAGAATAGTACAGAGCAGTAATCTATTTCAACCAATATATATATATCTGAATGGATGTATCTGAACCGATGTACAGTGGAACCTCGGTTCACGACCATAACTCGTTCCAAAACTCTGGTCGTAACCCGATTTGGTCATGACCTGAAGTAATTTCCCCCATAGGATTTTATGTAAATACAATTAATCCATTCCAGACCGTACGAAATGTATGTAAATATATTTCTTTAAAGATTTTTAAGCACAAAAATAGTTAATTATACCATAGAATGCATAGTGTAATAGTAAACTAATGTAAAAGCATTGAATAACACTGAGGCAAACACCCAGGCTCCCTGCTCAGCTGCACGCGCTCTCTCTCTATTTCAGCTGCATACGAGCCTGCTCTCTCTCTCTCTCTCTATCTTAGCAGTACGCAAGCCTGCACTCTCTCTCAGCTGCACGCGAGCCTGCGCACTCTCTCTCCTGCACCGGCTTTATTTATTTAGTTATTTATTAAAACTTGCCTTTTTGTTGGGAGCTGTGGACCCGCTATACCACAGGAGGAAGCTGGTTTGACAGGAGGTTACAGTTTTGAGGGAGAGTCCCTCTGCGTGATGCACCAAGAACAATGTACAGTACAGGGAGAGACTGAACACATGCGGAAATCATCAACGCGCACAAACTTAAAGGGAAACTGGCTTGTTCGCATAACGAGTGTGTGGTCAGGAACAGATGCAAAAGTTTGGCAAACTTTTTGGCCATAACCTGATTTGTACGTGTTCCGAGACGTTCATGAACTGAGGTTCCACTGTATATATCTAAACCGATCTATTTAAACCAATATATATATCCTAACCAATGTATATCAACCAATACACAGTATATATCTCAACCAATGTATATATCTGAACGGATGTATTCAAACCAATGTATATATATCAGAATATGCAAACCAATTTATATATATCTCAACCAACGTATCTGAACCAATGTATATATCTGAACGGATGTATTTAAACCAATGTATATACAGTATGTGAACGGATGTATTAAAACCAATGTATATATTCAAACCAATGTATAGCCAATATATGTATCTGAACCAATTTATATATTTATGAACCAATCTTTTGTTCCTGAACTGCTCCTCATAATATATATATATATATATATATATATATATATATATATATATATATATATATGTATATAGTGGTACATGGCCGGCCATCCATCCCAGCCAATACCCCCAGGCTGCCAGGTGGAGCCCTCCCTGCAGCATGGCGGCACCCCGAATGCCAGCAGGGAATTATGGACAATGGAGTTTTTATCCACAGCCCTGCTGGATACCACGGGGGCCGCTAAAAGGCGCTGCAGGGATTTGCCCTACACCCCGGAAATACATCTGGGTCACATGGATAAGAGGAATGACGGGCTTCCGGGTTGAAGAAAAGGACTTTTTATCTGACCCGGAAGTGATAAGGAATCATGGACTGAAGGATGGGAAACACTTCTGGGTCAGGAAATATAAAAGGACTCTGGGAACTTCCAGACAACGAGCTGAGCTGGGTGGAAGGGTGGCAATGCGTCTGGGAGAGGAGGATAGTGATTGATTATTAATTTATTGTGTATTGGAGATTTATGTGAGTATTGTGGAGAGGAGGGTGCTTTGTGCACATTATTATTAAGGGAACGACAAAGCCCTAATCTGTCACTATATATATATATATATATATATATATATATATATATATATATATATATATATATATATAAAACACAATCCCTTTATTTCATGGTCTCAAAAGTAATTGGACAAATTAAATAACTGGAAATAAAATGTTAATTTCTAATACTTGGTTGAAAACCCTTTGCTGACAATGACATCCTGAAGTCTTGAAATCATGGACATCACCAGATGCTGGGTTTCCTCCTTTTTAATGCTCTGCCAGGCTTTCACTGCAGCGACTTCCAGTTGCTGTTTGTTTGTGGGCCTTTCTGTCTGAAGTTTAGTCTTCAACAAGTGAAATGCATGCTCAATTGGGTTAAGATCAGGTGACTGACTTAGCCATTCAAGAATTTTCCACTTCTTTGCTTTAATAAACTCTTGGGTTGCTTTGGCTGTATGTTTTGGGTCATTGTCCATCTGTATCATGAAATGCCGCCCAATCAATTTGACTGCATTTAGCTGGATTTGAGCAGACAGTATGTCTCTGAACACCTCAGAATTCATTCGGCTGCTCCTGCCCTGTGTCACATCATCAATAAACACTAGTGTCCCAGTGCCACTGGCAGCCATGCACGCCTAGGTTGCTTTGGCTGTATGTTTTGGGTCATTGTCCACCTGTATCATGAAATGCCGCCCAATCAATTTGACTGCATTTAGCTGGATTTGAGCAGAAAGTATGTCTCTGAACACCTCAGAATTCATTCGGCTGTACCAAACTGTAGATTTTGCCACTTGTAATATTGTAGCAATTTCTCGGATGGGTTTTTTCTGTTTTCGCAGCTTAAGGATGGCTTCTATCACCTTCATGGAGAGCTCCTTTGATCGCATGTTGTCTGTTCACAGCAAAATCTTCCATATGCAAGCACCACACCTCAAATCAACTCCAGGCCTTTTATCTGCTTAATTGATAATGACATAACGATGGACTTGCCCACACGTGCCCATGAAATAGCCTCTGAGTCAACTGTCCAATTACTTTTGAGCCCCTGAAATGAAGGGACTGTGTTAAAAAAATGCTTTAGTTGCCTCACATTTTTATGCAATCTTTTTGTCCACTGAATTAAAGCTGAAAATCTGCACTTCAACTGCATCTGAGTTGTTTCATTTAAAATTCATTGTGGTAATGTAGAGAACCAAAATTAGAAAAAAGTTGTCTCTGTCCAAATATTTCTGGACCTAACTATAGAAGT
>JANRMT010027041.1:105733605-105743926 GCA_026402145.1 Polypterus bichir lapradei
TATATATATATATATATATATATATATATATATATATATATATAGAGTGAGTGTGTAAATATCTTGGTAAGGAACTATAAACATAGTAAACAAAGTAAGCCCTTTTTCCACATCCAAATCAGAACAAAAAGTCCAGAAATGATGTGCAACATCACAGTCCAGTTCAGGTTGCTGGGTGCTGCTGTAGTGCTGACTGGTGGTAGGTCTGTTCCTTCCCATCTTTATCTAAGTTTCCAAGTAGTTTATATTTGTTATGTTCAACTGTTAATCGTGGGACCATGTTCCGAATGGGCTACTTTTATCTGTGTTTATTGCTTTGGGGACATATTTCCACTTCAATTACTGTCATCTGGATGCATCTTATATTTAACCTAAAATACAGCCAGTATAGCCAGGAGATACTTTAATGGAGCATGCCTAGTACAGGCAAAGTAAAAACTGAGTTGCTTCTAGACCTATCTGATTTTACTTAAGAGGCTAGCATTTTAAAGCTGCTAGTACAAGACATGTAAAAGTGGTAGACATGTGTTTATTTTTGGCATGGAGGCAACAGGTAACCCACCATATTCTTCTGCGATTGTGCACTCTTTAAGTAATGAAATGAGTGTATTACAAGGTAACAATCATCCATCCATCATCCAATCCGCTATATCCTAACTACAGGGTCACGGGGGTTTGCTGGAGCCAATCCCAGCCAACACAGGGCGCAAGGCAGGAAACAAACCCTGGGCAGGGCACGCACACACACTCACACCCACCAAGCACACACTAGGGACAATTTAGAATCACCAGTGCACCTAACCTGCATGTCTTTGGACTATGGAAGGAAACCGGAGCACCTGGAGGAAACCCACGCAAACACGGGGAGAACATGCAAACTCCACGCAGGGAGGACCCGGGAAGCGAACACGGATCTCCTAACTGCGAGGCAGCAGCACTACCCACTGTGCCACCGTGCTGCGGTAACAATCATTTTCAGTGAAATTGTAAAAAAGCCTGAATTATGGCTTCTACAGATACATGGGTCTCTGAAATGATCAGTTATGCAGAGCTCATGATTGATGGCTTTGGGGCACGAGATAGAATGGATCAAGTCAACAGCAAAAGGTAGATAAAAAGGCATGGCAGAGGAGCCAATCTGTACAAAAACAGATGATAGTGTAAACTAATAACCGTTAGGAGAAACAGTATGTTGTGTAGACATTCTTTTTCACCATTCTATATGCCTCCTGAAATTTCACAAATGCAGTATTTTTTACAGTTATATTTATATTATTAATGTGGTAAAAAGTTTGCAGTCACTCTCGCCGATATGTCATGTTTTGCTCTTGGGACCTTCAATAACTGCAACATGAAGGAATGTCAGACAAACATCAATAAATCAGTATCCTACTCAATAAGGAATAAATATTCTTGATGTTTGTTACAGGACAATTATGGGATCACACAAGGTTATAGTCAAACTATTGCCTGGGTGTTCTCCTAAGAGTTAATGTCTTTTCCACATTTATGTAAAAGACTTAAAAGAAAAATGCAGACAAAAAGATAATTAAGCTCTGGAGTGAAGATTTATTCTGCACTTACACAGACATATTGAATGCACTGACTGGGATCTATATAAGGATGCAAACACAAATTAACACTTGGAATGTGATTTACAAGTTAAGTTGTATCTCATTGAGCCTGTCAAAATACAAAATATAGAGAACTTACATCTCGGTATATAGCCACTACTGTGCAGACACAACCAGCTTGTTGGCAATCTTCAGTGCCATGTCTCAGTTACCTACTATAGTTCTGCCATTTAGTGAATTGCTTTAGAATTTTATTTTGGAGGCAACAGCTTTTAAAAAATTGTGCCATAAATACAATCTGTAGTTATGTTGTGCAAAAAATGTATAAAGGTAGATTTATAGCAAGATGAATATTTTAATTGTAAAGATAGTGACAATCAATTGGATATTCTGAAAGCTGGAGGCTCTTGCACTGATGCAGATAGCTGTGCCGAAGGTGTTTCTTCATCAGAATGTGTTAGACTTGTCACGACTGTCAGGACAGCAATACATGGACATTCTGCCAGCCACTGAGCTCAAAATGTCACCTACTACTAAATGAGTTGTGTACAAAAAGTCATGACCACACAAAGAAGCGTGTTATATTTGTGGAAGTCTGCGTGGTGCCATGCTTCTAGGACTGTCATTCAAATGGATACTTTAAGTCATGTTGCTGACGAAAATAAAGTAATTAACAATTTCTTTACATTTTTGACAGATTTATTATTTATAGTGCGACGTGGAAGCTTTGTTGGGATGGAGTCTTGGGGGAACACACTTTGTAAGGGCTTAGGGCACATCCCTAGAGAGCGAGAGCTGAGTGACAGGGATCAGGGTTAATTAAGGGTGTGCAGAGAAAAGGGGAGCGTGGGTAATCGGAAAAGGTAGTTTTTATTGGAGCAAGAGGAAGACAGCATCAGGTTGAGAAGGGAGCAATTATTTTGGAGGCATCCCTGTGACCCAGACAACAGGTGGCGGTAGGACACCATTTATATTGCAGCATATCAACTAAAAAGCCAGTTGGCATTTGGAAGACTTCCTTGGACAAGCGCCTCCTGAGTGTGTCTTTTTCGACAGGACATCACAATAATAAAATTGATGCTTTCCAATACATTACTTAACCTTTTTTACAAGTTTTGATAGAATGCATTATTCATTATATATGCATAGAGCTATACTGCAGTGCCCTGATAATAAATGGTCCAGCAGTCAATGTGTTAAGATGAACTTTCCGCTGTTATGACTAGCTATATTACTGTTTGTGAATACATGCTTATCCCAGCTGAAAGTATTAAGGTCTATCCTCACAAATATTCCTATGTCAAAAATACATAATGTCATTTTTATATAAAAAATTGCTTTTAGACAAGGTATTGCTCATGGGGTATGTGTTGCACAGAGAGATTTAAAGCTTGAATTTAAAAAAAAGCTAATTGATTATAAGAATAAAATTAAACAGAAATTGTCCCTACATAACCTGAGCTCTGCCATATTGGGCATTAAAAACTTTAGTATCCAGCATTAGTTAAAAGCAATAACTGGACAAGGGTTTCTAGTTGTAACTCCAACTTTGATTTAGCCAAAATGATTAATGAATTCTAATTAAGACTTCAGCAGTTTGATTTTACTTGCAAGGGCAATGCTTAAAGAAGAAGGTTTCTGATAAGGAAAAAAATTCTTCAAAGGGATCAGAGATATTTTTCAGAAAATTAAAAATAAATTAAAGTCCTGGTAGTCAGAAGACTCTTGGAATCTTAAGTTTTGCAATGGAACTCAATCTCATTTTTTTTTACCTTACTTTCATTTTACCATTAATACAACAGGAGGCCCCAAAGCAATACAGTGGATCGAGACTGTTACCTTAAAATGAGTTCATCAAGAACAAGGGGAAACAGTTGGAAACTTGTTAAGGTAAATTTCACACAAACATTAGGAGGTTTTTCTTTACACGGAGAACCAGAGATACATGGAATAAGTTAGTGTGGAAACAGTAGGACTTTAAAAACTCGACTGAATGACCTGTTCTCATCTAGATTGTTCTAATGTTCTAATGTTTCCTTTTTACCTAAAGTTATTTCTCTTAAGGAACTTTAGGAGCTGCGGTGAGCTGGTGCCCTGCCCGGGGTTTGTTTCCTGCCTTGCGCCTTGTGTAGGCTGGGATTGGCTCCAGCAGACCCCCGTGATCCTATAGTTAGGATATAGCGGGTTGGATAATGAATGGATGGATGGATGAACTTTAGGAGAAACATCTGTGACAAATTTTATTTCTTAAATGAAACATAAATGAAAATCTCTTTTTAAATCTCAGGAGCCATTGAAAGATCAACCTTAGAGCAGTAAAAATGTCTTAAGGTATGGTTTATTAGAATCATTTCAGTTTGCCAACCAGTCTAATAGAGGGACAGAGGATGCTACTGCTACTTTTCTTCATCTGTTGCATAACCACTTGTAGGGCATCAAGACTTCTCACCAACTTGTTAAGCCATTCAACCCCACATCTTTAAGAGAATTTGTAAAGGTTTTAATTTGGGCTTTTACTTTTTAACAGACTGGACTCAAAGATTAAAAGTAAATAGTTGTCTGTCTCTCTTGATGTCCAATTTCTCAGGATCCCCTAGGGGTTGTGTTTTTTCACCTCTTTTATACATTGTTACAAAAATGGTTGTTGAAGTATATTTATGCTATACTGAGTTTATTTTGGAAATTCCTACTGCTAGCAATAAAAACAGGATGAATCAAATTATAAAACAGAACAGTAAAATAAATCCCAAACCTAATAGTCCGATTTAATATGCAAAGATTGTAGAAAGCAAATGTGCTCTTTCAGACAAAACTCACCAACTGCATTCACTATTTCTGTTTTTTTTAATTTTCCAAATATAAAAAGCAACTACTATATTCCATCTAAATATGGTATATTTTAATTCACATTCACAGGCATAAAATATGGGCTGAACAGTTTTGTCAATCACTAGTCAAGTCTTAATGCTGGTAAATGTTTTTTGTGTAATAGCTATGATCTTATTTTATATTTAACATAATACTTTTAGCAAACAGTTTGAGATTTTGTTTGCTGTATTTTTATGTGATATCTTGTTGTACCTGCTGACAAAACTTGGGACAATAAATTTAAAGTTAATTAATGAGTAAATGAATTAAGTAATTTTTGATATAGTTGCAATTCTGGTATAAAACCTGTCTGTGACTGAGAAAATTTGAGTGGCTAACATTACAATACTTATCTCTCTATTATAAAAAAAAATCCTGTGGGAGGGAATGACTAGCAGACGATATTCACGTTAAAAACATGGAAGACAAATAAAAGACCCGCGAGACGAAAGAGAATGGCCACGGAGCTTCGCGGGGTTGGAGAACATGAGATTCTTGCAAGACACACCCTACTTACAAGCAATAGCAGAGCATGGCCAGCAAAAAAAATCAGTAGTGTAAAGGCATGCAGCACACACAGATACAGAGGTCTCAGTGCATATAAAGCGTTTAAAGGACAATACGTTATAAATGTCGACGGCTGAAAGATCGCATTAGCACAAACAAAAGGAAATTAATCATCAGGTCCAGGTGTAATTGAAAAAATAGCAGGACAAAGTGATGTCAGATATAAAAGGCAAAGAGCAGAAAACAAAGTCTTTTCGTATTCGCATCATTCAATGCACAAAACGTAGACTAACACAATAATGGACCATATGCTATGAGAATTTGTGGTCTCGCAACAGTTACAATTTCAAAGAAAACATAATTCGGTCAGGTGTATATTTATGATCACGGAGAAGCGATCACAACACGTGCAGCAGAGACACGAAGTGGCAAAAAGGACAGCGACTGTACAGGCTTTAAAAAGATCAAAGGGCAGTGCGACAGCAGCTGCTCACCCCCCCGCCCCTTCACAACGTGAGCAGCATTATACATCCTGCAAGAAAGAGATTTAACCACGCCCAGGGCTGGAAATAAACGACAATTATTGTTTTTACAACGTCACACGAGACAAGGCAGTGAACCATCATTTAAAACAAGTCTACAGACATCTAACCTAGCAGTTGTTGGATTGCTTTTGGCAGACAAGCATCATGTCCTCCCAGCTCTTAAAACAACGATATGCGACAAGCAGAACAGGCAGCTTACAAGCAGCAAAAAGGCAGCAGATCATCCAATGGCATACCCTTAGTGTGCGTTCAGCCGCCCCCCACCCGCCCCACCCCTCCTTCACAACACGAGCAGCGTTAAACGTTTGGCAAGAAAGAGATGTAACAATGCACTTTTTACAAAAGTTTTTAAAATAAAAGTGAAAATAATGCATATGTAACAATTCACATGAAAATAACAATCTCTTTAAATTGTAAACCAAACAAGGGAGTGGGCGAGTGAAGCAAGCAGGGGGCAGAGCCCCCTAGTATATTAAAAAAAAAAAACAATTTCACTAATCATTTCACTGTTGGTGCAGATGGCTGCAGGCGTGAATAATGTTTAAGGGTGGACACTATAATGATTATGGCTGTGAATATCTGAAGTCTGAAGTTTTGTGGATATCTGCTCCAAGAGAACTATAAAAAAGAGAAAACCATAGGTTTCACCACCAAAAGGGAAAATGCTGCCTGCCACCACCATCACATTCTATCTTCTTTCAGGGAGGAGAGCCTTTGCATATACGCCTACATTCAAAGGTTAGCACCCAAGAACATTTACAAATGAAATATAAACTCGCCAACCCCCCTGGCCTGTGCTACGTGCCAGCTACTTTGTGTCTCTGCTGCTCGCATTGTGAAGAGGGGAGCTGAACGCACCCTAAGGAGAGCGGTTGCTCCTCTGAAACCCCCTCTTAAACAGTGATACAATGGAAAACAAATACAGTTTTTTTCTTTACCTCCTCTTTGCTCAATCAGCTGCTGGCTTGCTGCTGCTGTTGTGCCACGCGATCTGCATCTTGTGTGGCGCTTCGAACATTTAAAAGCCTGTACAGCAGCTGTCCTACTCTTTGTCTTTTATTTCCGGCCCTGGGCGTAGTTAAATCTCTTGACACAAAGTCTCGTCTCGCGGGACATGAGTTCTTGATATTTTTTAGTTTATAATTTAAAGACAGAATAAGAATCTGAAAATCTAACAACATCACATTAAAGTTCGCCAAGTTCTGAAAAGAATGATACCAAACATATATACGTAGGTTTTAAAACAAGCCCGATTTAAAGCGTGACATAAAACGTGACATGAAAACATCACATAAAATCACTTCACTTTTAGGTTTAGGATTTTATATATATATATATAGAGTAGATAAATAACATTGTATTTACAGTATCTAGCTCCTCTACACACCTTTAAGATGAATTACAGAATGCTTCATACAGACAGAAGAATGTATTTTACAGATGGCTAAGTAAGTTCCTTTAAATGCTTTTGCAGCATCTAGAAATACTGCTTATATTTTCAACAGACTCACCAGGTTTGCTTCAGGGGTACATAATGATTTAAAATGAAAAATTCTAGACTGTATATAGGAAAAAACACAGTGTGTTGCTGATATTTATTTTAAAAATGCACAATGCACATACACAATGTACATACCTTATTTGTGTAAAGATCTATAAAAGTACATTAATTGACTAGTTAAAGGAGGCAGTAATACTGTATATATATTACACATTAAAATATGCCCCGCAGAAGCTAATCATTGTATTTATTAATTTGCCACATAAAATTATGTTATAAAGTGAACTATTATTTACAAGTTTTAAAAATTCCTTTTCTGTTCTTCTAGCTAACAATGATAAAAATGGATACCTGGTCTATATGTGAATAAGAAAGCCTTAAAATATACTGAATATGTAAATTTTTCAAGCCAAAAATGTTATTGAGTATTGATCACGTACCGAGTTTGAGATTGCACGCACGTTGCTAAACAGCGTATTCATGTCAGTATAAGAAGAAAAAATAGCAAAAAGCTAAGCATTGTTGTGGAATTCAGTGTAAAGGAGACAGTACACTTTACCTAGGAAAGTCATCAAGCACTGCAGTTGACACTAAATGTTGATGCCCCGATCTAAACTGCTGCCTGTGTTCTGTAAATAACTAAAAATAACTGAAAAAGGCACACTTACAATCACTTATATTCTTTCACTATATGGAAGGTTGTTTCATTATTTTAGTGTCCGCTTATCCCATGTGGTGACACACTCTCCTGCCTCATTCTGTTCATTCAGGATCAGAGGCAACATGTGCGCCACTCTTTTCCCTGGCTCCTGGTTGCCAGCTATGTATCAGAAGCATAATCTCAGTTGACATTTTTCTTTCAAACATGCAAACCGTACATGTAATCTGTCATGTGAGGTTCAGATAATAGCCAGCAAAGAAGGAAAGAGTGTACAGGCTGAGCAAGTGTTGTCTCTGTCTGTGATGCAGTCACCACTCCTCACAGGGCTCCTTTTATGTTGGTGTTTTCAGCAGAGCTTTCATTCCTGCCTCACAATTCCAGGGTCTGCAAGGGTTTTGCATTTGTTTTTCTCATGTATTTACAAGATTGATTATTATTTGTACAAAGTACAACGAAAACCTTATGTGCACTTTCACTATGCTGCCACTCAGTGTGAATCTCACTTTGTAGGCTATGTTAAATAACAACACAGAATGTAATGGGGAAAAAATAATTATACTGTTTGATGTGAGGACATATCTGTTATTAATAGCCATGAGAATACATAACTGTTTCATGACTTTTTCATTTACCTATGGACCTGTGTACAAACAGATAAAGTATTTTTGAAATTTAGAAAAAAAACTTTCACTTCAGAACACACTTTTTTATGTGTCAATATATACCATGATTGTGAAGAAACAACTTTGACTTGAAAAATAACAAATACTTTAACCTAATAAATTTTATTGAAATGGCAAAGATGAGTATGGGCCTATGATGAACAGCAAGATATTATTAGCATAAAGAGATACATTTTGTGTCAACCCTTCCATTATGATACCTTTAGACTGTATCTGAAAATGAACAGAAAAAGGTCCAATAGTAATCAGTAAAAGAATGGGTGATAATGGACTTCCCTGTCTGGTTTTGCACTCTAATTTGTAATAGTCTGAGTTTTAATAAGGTCCTTGCCTAGACTAAAGTCATTTAAACTGTACACATTTATTGCAACCAAACTAAAATTTGAGACATACAAAATGGTAGTATGCAGACATGACAATTAAAAAAAATGAAAAAATAAAACCAAAATACACATGCATTTTAATGGAATATGCCTTGTAATAGTTGCCTCATATTTGTGATACATTTGTAGTGGATTATGGTTATACTAGGCTGACCTGCCTTTTAAGGCGACCGACTTTTAAGTTGACCACTTCTTAAGGCAATTCAATATGTAGATCAATTTGATATTTTATACAAACTCATTAATTTGGTTATATTGCATTTGAGCAGTATTACTTTAATACTCGTAGTTTCTGTTATTTTTGTGATGAAATTTAAACTTTTTTTCTATATTGAGGTCGTCCTTTTGAACCCCCCTGATATTTACTACGCGGTGAGGCATTTGTACTACATCAACATTAATTATTTCCAAAGACATAATTTTGTCTATTTTTCCAGCGCATGGCGCACAAAAGCAAGGGAACGATGGGAGCACCAGAACTCTGCTCACATCATGTCGCTTCGTACCGCAAGCTGCAAGTAGTAAGTCTGTGATAAGCGGAATACCGCTACGCTTTCCACTCATGGGACGGAAGGACAATCCCGACCACTTTTATATAGTAAGAAAGAAGAAGAAGATATCGCACAGTCTGGAGTAGAAAATCATCTTTTACCTGGAAAAACGAAACTACAAATCCCATCATGCATTGCAAAATGGACGGGGAGTGTGTGAAACTCCGTGCTACTCGCACAGTCTGGAGTAGAAAATCATCTTTTACCTGGAAAAACCAAACTACAAATCCTATCGTGCATTGCAAAATGGACGGGGCGTGTGTGAAACTCCGCGCCTGCGTAGCACTCACGGGACGGAAGGACAATCCCGACCGCTTTTATATAGAAGGATTAGACAACAGTATATCTTGGGTGGAGGGGTTTATTTTTTATTAGAGATGATATGTAACAAATTTAGAATGAATAGTGTATATGATTTGAATAACTGTAACAAGCACAGGTAGAGAACCTTTGACAATGATAATCGCTATCCCTATAGGAAAAAATGAGTTAGAAGAATTCAGCTTACCCTGTTTTTTACTGCAGTCTTATGTATAAAATGCCAAATGCTTATGACAGTTGTTATGTTATTTTAAATTATTTTGCTTAAATGATGGCGGGAGAGAAGGTATAATGAGCACAGAAATATCAAGAGATGCATGGTCTGATTCAGATGTTGATTATTATTTAACAATGGGAAGTGATCGTTTTCCTATAATTAAGCTTCATAAAGCATGTAAATTAAATTATTTTAACATACCTTTTAAGTGTAATTTTGAGGATACTTTTAGGAATACTTGAAGTACACATTTGGTAGTATCTAATGTCATTATTTTTTTTAACAACTAACTATATATACAGTGGTGTGAAAAACTATTTGCCCCCTTCCTGATTTCTTATTCTTTTGCATGTTTGTCACACAAAATGTTTCTGATCATCAAACACATGTAACCATAAGTCAAATATAACAGAAGTAAACACAAAATGCAGTTTTTAAATGATGGTTTTTATTATTTAGGGAGAAAAAAAATCCAAACCTACATGGCCCTGTGTGAAAAAGTAATTGCCC
>JANRMT010027041.1:105763926-105859925 GCA_026402145.1 Polypterus bichir lapradei
AGGGTGTCCTATCTTTTTCCTCAGTTAGAATAGGCATTTTTGTAGAATGACATTTACAGAAGATCTTGAAAAGACTTTTCTTCAGTTTTCTTTGTTTAGTTGGATTACTTTAATCTCTCTGTATTGTTGAAACGGAGATGAAATAACCATTTATTAAAAATGTTACAAAAAACCACATGCTTTCAAAGGGTGTCCTAATGTTTTCACATGACTGTATATATACTCAGCAAAAAAAGAAATGTCCCTTTTTCAGGACTGTGTATTTCAACAATAATGTTTTAAAAATCCAAATAACTTTACAGATCTTCATTGTAAAGGGTTTAAACAATGTTTTCCATGCATGTTCAATTAACCATAATCAATTAATTAACATGCACCTGTGGAATAGTCGTTAAGACCTTAACAGCTTACAGAAAGTAAGCATTTAAGGTCACAGTTCTAAAAACGCAGGACACTAAAGAGACTTGTCTACTGACTGTGAAAAACACCCAAAGAATGATGCCCAGGGTCCCTGCTCATCTGCGTGAACGTGCATTAGGCATGCTGCAGGGAGGCATGAGGACTGCTGATGTGGCTAGGGCAATAAATTGCCATGTCCACACTGTGAGACGCCTAAGACAGCGCTACAGGGAGACAGGAAGGACAGCTGATCATCCTCGCAGTGGAATACCATGTGTAACAACACCTGCACAGGATCGGTACATCCGAATATCACACCTGCGTGACAGGTACAGGATGGCCACAACAACTGCCCGAGTCACACCAGGAACACACAATCCCTCCATCAGTGCTCAGACTGTCCGCAATAGGCTGAGAGAGGCTGGACTGAAGGCTTGCAGGCCTGTTGTAAGGCAGGTCCTTACCAGACATCACCAGCAACAACGCCGCCTATGGGCACAAACCCACCTCGCTGGACCAGACAGGAGTGGCAAAAAGTGCGTGAGTTTCTGCATGACAGCAATGTCAGTGTTCTGCCATGGCCAGCGAAGAGCCCAGATCTCAATCCCATTGAGCACGTCTGGGACCTGTTGGATCGCAGGGTGAGGGCTAGGGCCATTCCCCCCAGAAATGTCCAGGAACTTTCAGGTGCCTTGGTGGAAGAGTGGGGTAACATCTCACAGCAAGAACTGACAAATCTGGTGCAGTCCATGAGGAGGAGATGCACTGCAGTACTTCAAGCAGCTGGTGGCCACACCAGATACTGACTGGTACTTTTGATTTTGAGCCTCCCTTCATTCAGGGACACATTGTGAAACATTTTTAGTTTATGTCTTATGGTGTTGACTCTTTTAGTGTTCATACAAATATTTACACATTAAGTCTACTGAAATTAAAAACAGTTGAAAGTCAGGGGACGTTTCTTTTTTTGCTGAGTATATATATATATATATATATATATATACACTATAAAAGAAAAAATAAAGATTAAGTTAGTGGATGGTAGAATTTGAAGAGAAAACTGAGAAAATCGCTAATATATACAGTATTAAGCACTAGGCAGCAAATGTCAGAAAGATTATTAAATCTAGCATCAAAAGAATGGGTAGTAAGCTTAGTAGGAAAAACCTGTAATGTTTAAAAAGTGAAACTGGATATGTATTAAAAGGTCCTTATTGATAAAGCCAGTTCACCAGTCATTACTTATAATGTAGTACACTAGCAAGTGAAGAAAATATAACTTAATATAAGGAATCTAGACATAAACAGCTTAGGAAATTTGGTAATATTTTAGAGAAAAGAAGTAAATTTAATATTGGTATTAATGATAAATTCTGTTTAAGAGAATGAATGGCAGCAGTTAATGAAGAAAAATGTATATGTATATATACTGTATATATATATATATATATATACATATACAGAAATACACACACTTGAAGATGGTGATTTACAGATGTTTTCCACCCAGTGTAACACAGCTTGCTGCCAAAGGGGCTTCTACAAAGAAGTTAATTAAGAGTTTGAAAACTTATATGAATAAGATAACAGTTTTTGATGTTTCAATAAATTTGAAAACCTTTTGAAAATATGTTTTCTTTTTGTCAGTATAATTTATTGAGTGTAGATTGATGTGTAAAAACATCAAATGTATCCATTAAAAATGAAATGTACAACACAAGAGTGTTATTATATTTTTGATCTTTTACACTTGTGTATTAGTAGAAAAGAACACATTTTACATTTCCAAGCATTCATTTTCCAAAAAATTAAATAATGCCGAGAAATATTTTTATTTTGGTAAAGATAATTATATCTTTAGTAATAGGCCACGTTTCAGGCAGGTCAAATGATTTGCTCATGGTCACACATAGCAGGACTTGAACCTACAACCTCAAGGTTTGAGGTCCAAAGCCTTAAGCACTACACCACACTGCTTGTTTGACTTTCAGCTTCTCAGTTTTAATATCATGACAAGAGTGAACATCGCAAAAAGACATAAGGTGGTCATCCTGCATCTGAAAGGTCTCTGCAAAGCAGAAACTTCATGGCAAACAAGTGTTTCAAATTGTGCTGTCCAAGCTCTTTCGAAGAAGCACAAGGAAATGGACATGAATGGGGCCCATAAATATGGTAGTGTACCCTTGGAAAATGAGTTCAGCAATTTAAAGACACAGCAAATTGACACTGCTTGAAATTGGAGGAAGTCCACTGCTGCTATCATCTCTGAACTCCCACAAACTGTTAGAACCTAAGTATGTCGTCTATGGCCTGTACAAATCATAGACTACACTGTAAAGAGCAACATGAATGAGTGTCTTTAACCACCAATGAAGTACAGGTTCTAAACCACTAAACCTACTGCCTTTCTTCAAATGAAGTTGGTAATCTGGCCAGAATGAATGAAATCCTAAATGCTAAGAAGTAAATGCATATTCTAATCCATCACACATTACCATCAGGGCAGTGTGTGATTGGTCCCCATTTCATTACACCACAGGAAATTGACACCAAACACACAGCCAAAGTCAGATATGAATATCTTCAGCAAAGAGAAATACAAAGAGTACATATATTTCATATTTTATAAATATAAGTGATAAAAGTAGTAAAATTAAACTTTAGACTTGTTTAATGTGGTTTGGATTGCAAGCCTGCTATCAAAATCATAGAAAAGGTCATTAATAATGGAAACATAAAAAACAAGCAGGATTTATCACAACAATCGCACTGACTTAATTGCAATTCCCAGTAATGTTTGTTTCTTATGGAAAGGATAATTAATTAAAGTTTTTTTCTTGGAGGAGAATTCTGTTAACGTTCACAGTGGATTATATATAAGTTATGAAAAATTATCTCATTATATAAAAAGCATTATCAACCTGATCCAAGTAACTATAGGATGGCAAGGTTAACACGCATTAGGGATAAATGAATGAAAGTGATTAAGGAAAAGACTGAGTATCAAATGTCAAGAAATAGTATATTAGTGAACAGTCAACATGGGTTGAGTTGGGTGAAATCATGCTTCACATGTTTGCACTGGAATTATATGAAGAAGAAACAAAAACATATGATAAGAGAAATGCACATGACATTATTTATCTTGATTTTCAGGATGTTTTTCATAATGAATTAAATAAGAGGTTAATAATAAAACTAAAATAACTGGGCATTTGTGAACGGTCACAATTTGCTTAAACACCGGGTAAAAACAAAAGGTTAAGGTGAGAGGATCTTTTTCTGATTTAGGCAATGTTAGAACAGCATACACATAAAAAGTCCAAATAAGAAAATAAACAACAAGCTGATCAAGTCAGCCTATGACACTAAACTGGGAAGAAGGGTAGATAATGAAGAATTAGCATAATCATTAATCAGGGACCTGGAAAACATAGAGGCTTGAGCAGATTTTTATCAGTTGACACTTAATGTAAGGTATTACATACACATGTAGGAAGTAGAAATGTCAAGTCTGAATACACAATGCAAGGTTTAAAACTTACACACCTTATGAGCGGAGTCATATTAAACTTTCCATAATATACATATAGGATGTTATGTTATTTATCACAATGTGTGGAGTACAAGTAAAGGAAGGTTATGCTTAAATTATTGTAATAATGCACTAGTGGGGCCTCTTCTGCAGTACTGTATCCAGTTTCAGTCTCTGTGTTAAAAAAAAGACAAAGCAGAGCTGCGGAAAGTCCAGAGTAAAGCAGGCTGATTCCAGGACTAAGAGATATGAGCTATGAGGAATGGTTGAAGGAACTGAACCTTTTGAGTTTACACAAATGGTGGTTAAGAGGTGAAATTATAGAAGTGTTTAAAATATGAAGGGATTTAGTGCAGTGGATCACTGCTGTTACTTTAAATTAAAGTCAGAAGGGGTGGCACGGTGGCACCGAAGTAGCACTGCTGCCTCACAGTAAGGAGACTAGGGTTTGCCTGTTTGCCTAAGTCTGCATGGGTTTTCTCTGGGTGCCCCGGTTTTCTCCCACAGTACAAAGACATCAAAGTTAAGTGAATTGTCGATTTTTAAATTGGCCTCTGTGTGTGTGTGGTATGTTTGTAGGTGTGTGTGTTTGTTCTGTGATGGACTGGAGCTCTATCCATGGTTTGTTCCTGCCGTATGCTAGCTGGGCCTCCAGCACCCAACGAATAACCCTTTTCAGGACTAAGCAGGTTAGTAGGACACAGTTGACAAGAACAAAAGGACATAGTTGGACATGTGTTAAGGATAAACTTTTCTGAAATACACACATGGGATAAATTACCAAGTACTGTGGTTAAAAAAAAGGACTTTTGGGTCCTTCAAGTCTCTTGATGGTTACTTGATGTTAATATAGATAATCTAGGTAAAAAGCATTGGTGATCTTGTTGGGTTCAAAGGGCTGCACTCATAAAAATTATTCAAATTAAGAAAAAATTAAATAATGAGTCCAGCACTTTTTGATTTAGAAAAAAGCATATAATATGTTGCGGGAGGATAGTCTATTAATTAAAATTTGTACTATGGAGAAGAAAGATATATTGGCAGATTAGAGATTTTATTTTAAGCAAGACTAGGCAAAGGAACGTCTTCAGAAATGGTACTCGAAAATACCATACCTCAAGTTAACATTAATCCAGTTCTACTTAACAAAATGGTGTATGGTTTACCTAGTGTGATATTAAATGTAACTGTAACTTGTTTACTAAACAGGCAGTTATTTGAAATAAAGGAAGAAAATTAATTTTCCATAGCAAAGTGCAATCTTCAGCCTCTGTGGTTGAAATGTGGGCAAACTGAAGGGACTTTAATCCATATATATTAAAAATGTTATTAGTTTGTTTCACTCTTTAGAAGTTATGAAAAATAAGTCCTTTTTAAATAGAATTCACCAGATGAATGGAAGAATAAATGTATGCGTTTGGGTTAGTTAATATTACATTAACACGGTTATTACAAATACTTAAGGAAAACTTAAATGAAATAATAGATTAAATAGATTCAGTCTTTTGACATTATATTTCGCAATGCACAAGGGCTGCAAGAGGTATTTTATTAAAAATATGTATTGTTCATATAGTTCAGGAGCAGCAAATTAATTAACTTAATTATAAAAAATTCAATACAGGTATTTTTAATATGTTTAGGTTTTGTTTCAACAGCTAAAATTTAATTTGTTGCAGAAGTGGGTTAATTACCATATTTTAAAAGGAATATTTTAGAATTCAGCTTCCATTGTATTTAAAAAGTAATTTGAAACATGCAATAGAATGAAATATGAATCTTAAAGCAAAATAGTATCAGATTCACTAATAAGTATTCATTAGCAATTAGTAGGTTTTCTGTGTGGTCTCTGTGGCATTTTGCTAAACATTGTAATGATTTAGAAATTTGAGATGTGATAATGCAAATGAGCGCGATCGAATTACAGAAGGATTTTTGACTTGACTTGTGGTAAAGTAGCAGTATGAGGGCTTTATACAGATCTACACAGAGGGAATCATACATTTTGACAAATAATAGAGAGGCATCAGTTATTTTTTGTGCTAATTGGTGAAATTTGCCAAAACATTGTGTTCAATGGTGACCTTGTTTGCCATATACAGTATGTTCCTGAACATCTGCCATTCAGCCATCTCAGATTAACTTTGTTTTTCACCAATACTCTAAAATGTTTTGCGAGGCCAGAGGTATAGCAATCAGTCTTGGATGGGACAGCCTCCTGAGTATATAGCACTGATTCTAGCAGTGGGCTAAAAATTAGAGGAAAAGTTGCAAATTCATATAAACACAAAATGCAGAAGGAAACGGAAATGTGTCAGTGTATCTATGCCTTAAAGGTAATGTCTTTTTGTATGGAGATGTATGTGACCTGCGTGTAGTACATATAGTAGTATTTGCCAGAATGCTTTGTAGATGATGTAAACAGGAAACAGTGAAAAATCCATGTAATTTTGTGTTTCACTTATCTGGTACCAATGGCAATGAACATGTCAGGGAAAAAAAAATTGAACTAAGAGGGGTGAGTACCAGTTATCAAATGTGTGAAGGATAAGCCTTAGTAAATTCATGCTTCCTGTCTGCCACTGCCTACAAGAAATTTTACTGTTCTGATATTTACTTCTATTCATTTTATCTCTGGGAGGCATGGTGGTGCAGTGTTTAGCAATGTTGCCTCACAACTAAGGTCGCATTTTTGGTCACAACAATCGATCCAGCATAGGTTGCGGACATTTCAGTACGTCCTTATTTACTTCAATGCATTTCACTGAGTTTGAAGTTCCCGAATATTTCTCAATTTTGGCAAACTCAAAGTGAAGCAAATTCAGTAGGGTTCTCTCATCACTACTGTTTATGTTAAAAATTTGGAAAAATTAATTTGGGATTAAGATTTCTGATGAGGGCGGCATGGTGGTGCAGTGGGTAGAGCTGCTGACTCGCAGTTAGGAGACCCGGGTTCGCTTCCTGGGTCCTCCCTGCGTGGAGTTTGCATGTTCTCCCCGTGTCTGCGTGGGTTTCCTCCAGGTACTCCGGTTTCCTCCCACAGTCCAAAGACATGCAGGTTAGGTGCATTGGCGATTCTAAATTGTCCCTGATGTGTGTGCACCCTGTGTTGGGCTGGCGCCCTGCCCAGGGTTTGTTTCCTGCCTTGAGCCCTGGGATCCTGTAGTTAGAATATAGCAGGTTGGATAATGGATGGGTGGATGGATTTCTGATGAATTATCAGTCTGTTTTCAGCTTACATTTTGCAGCCTTAGAGCTGATAATTGAGGTACACATTGATAGTAATTTTATCTGGTTCATTGTCATCTTTATTTGTCTCTATGAAAGATTCAAATGCAACAAATCTAATGCTTAAATAATGTGGGATATATGCATTGAACTGTTTATGAATAATGTAAGTTTTTATTACATTTTATGGACTGTGAAGTATTCAGTCTTCGCCTTGTTAGGGGAGGCAAAATACTGTATATAGACAGGGAGGGAAGCAAGGGAGAGGAAGTTACATTTAACTTATTTTAAGACATTACAAATTGTAGGGCTTGGCAGCTGAAGGTTTTGAAATGATGCAAGGCAGCAAGATAAAATGTAGAATTTCACAGAAAGTACATTTATAAAAATATTTATACTGAAAATAGATATTTTTTCTTTCTTATTCTGTCTAGAATAATAAACCTGAAATACATAAAAAGTAAGTTTTTTAAAAAATCTACAATGTTAAAGCTCTCAATCATAAACTTAAAAGGAAAAAAGCTACTATCACTATTTAGCTCTTTAAAGTTGTATTTGTATTTTTTTGCATTATTTATTAATTACATATTATTTACAGTATTTGATATTTATTATTTATTTATTTTTTGCTTTGCACTAATGTAAACAGTAAGAAATCAACCAAGGTTGGAGAAAGATTGGGTTGGCCAATCTCTTTTTCGTTCTGTACTGCAAAAAATCAAAAGAGACTGCTTATATTCTCGCTGGAAATTTTTATTCATAAAACATTCCCTTTTGAATAAGGTCGGGCAATATCAAACTCCAAAGGGGGTATATTATGGTGGTGGAGACTAGTTTACATACACTGTCTTGAGAACATAAAGAATGTTTAGACAGTGTTCTCTATATAATTACCAATATGAGCATTCATAATCCTATAACAGCAGGAGATTTTAATTGAACATTAAAGCCTGCTTTAAAAATTGTGACCATGTAGTGGTGTCACCTCAGAAACAACTGCACGAATACACTCTCAGGTTCAAATAAATGTTATATCATTGAGTAAAGTGCCTTTCCACATGCTCCTCTCCCAGTTAGCGTAATCTGAGTCCAAATCCCAGTATAATTTCAGCTCCTTTTATTCTCCTCCACTCTTCTCTTGGCAAGCTTTATTCACCACCTCCAGACTGGCTACTTTTTTACCAGACTTGGGAGAATTTCAGGTGCCACAGCATTGCACATCGGAAACACTTCCAGCCATAGCTGGAGCAGCCATAAATTAGGAGAGACCTCCCTCAGCAGTACTCCCTGGCAGCCCCTGGGGCACCCAGCAGGGCTGTCCTTCTGGACTACAGCTCCCATAAATCTCTGAGGACACCCAAACTGGGGTCACCCAGTGGAATACCATAACCCAGTCCAAATGGGGGACTCTTTGCCCCTATGGAGCAGTTTCCCATTGTCCTTCCATAAAGGTTTCCCGGCCAAGTCAGACTTCCATTCTGGCTGGGATGCCAGCCCACTTGTGTTGTCTACAACCATAGGTTACCCAAAACTTTAGTATCAAAAATTACAGTGATATAATTTTTACTTTTATCAAAGTATAACAAGGACCAGAGGTTCTGCTTGTCAATGTTTCTTTTCTAAGTGTACTATGTGTTTTCTAGGGCTCTTCTGGTAATACTGTGTCCGTCTAGTTCATTGCGAACTACCAAAGCTGTAGTTTAATGCGGTGACATCACTCTCATTTGAAAGTACTGTAGGAAATGAGAAAAGAACAAAAGATCTCAGATTTGTAGTTCAAAATAACAATTGAAGGGTGCTAATGATAGTAAAGTGATATATCACATCTTATGATTTCTCTTTGTAATTATTTCTATAAGTCAGATAATGTTTTGCCTGAGGATGGTGAGACAGAACAACATTACATAATTGAACAGTGTCTTTACATTTGATCATCCTGACATTATACTGCTATTATTATTCCTGCTAGGATTAGCTTTGTGGATTACTTCCATGGGTACGTATATTTTGCTTGAGGTGGAATGAGATTTAGTTATATTTCAACTTATTTGCAGAAATTATGGGATTTTATAAAATATGGGTTTATGTGATCACAAAGCTTTAGGTGCTTCATCTTTCCTTCATTATATTTTATTTGAGTCCTATAGGAGCAACAGCAGCTGGAAGTCGAAAGTGGAGGTAAGGTTTTGCTATCACAGTGGGGTCTCACAATATCAATTTTACATTTCTTACTTTGTAGGCAAGCAAGAACCTTTTTTTGTTACAATGGATTGCAGCCTGTTGGATCCAGCAGATAATTTATCTAGCACACTATTTATTATGAATACATTAATTAATTAAGTCACAGATTATCCAGACGAATTTTGTAAAAAACAAACTGTCTGTTCAACTTGCTTCATTAAGGTAGTTTTGTTAAAGGAATTTAGAGAGAACAGCCTAATACCAGAAATGCTATGCCAGACACCAATTAGTTTTTCCAAAGAAGAACCCCTTGGAGTGTGCATCCTATAGACTAAATTTCCATATTGAAAAGTGGCATCAAGATTCTGATAATAGCTTTAGCAAAAAGAATTGAGAAAGTGATCCCTTAAATATATTACAAGATCAAACTAGATTTACAAAAGGGAGATATTTACTATGGAACCTCCAACAATTCTTTAGTGTAATATATACTCCCTGCAATATCTAAACTTCAAGAAATCACGCTGTCTCTAGAAGGTTTTATATAGTTTAATCCCAGAATATGGAAACATTATTTGCTGTAGCTGTTGAATCCCTCACTATTCGTCCATGCAATCAAGCAGAAATTTTGGAGACTGAAGGGGGAGCGACTTGAACAAAAAAGTACATGTCATGCTGATAATATAGTTCTCTACATTCATCTACAATGTTTCTCACTGCCACATGTATTGAATCTACTTGAGAAAGTAGATTTACAGGTTTAGGGTTAACTACAATAAGAACATATTTTTTCTGTAAATAGTCTTGCACTGCATATTAAATTGGATCAGATTTCTTTAATTGTTTCACAATAGTTCAGATGATAAGGAGATCTATTTAGAAAACTAAAATATTTAAATTCAGTTTTGTAATTAGATAAGGGTATAAAACCATATATTAATAAACAGTTATCTGAGTGTTTGGAAATTCAAATTTGAAAGTTGCTCTATCATTTTCAGAGTACTGTATATATATATATATATATATGTATGTGTGTGCATACTCTATGTGGGTAGAAGAAGGTGTATGCTGTCATAGACACCAAGCATGGGCTAGGGTCCCAGCCTGGAGGGTTCAAGGCTCCTTACTTGGTCAGAAGGCAAGTATAATAGAGGTACTTGGGGAAATAGCCTGTATGGCCTATTTGATGCTATAGGTGGTAGTTTCCCTGGGCTTCGATACCCACAGATAAGGCTGGGAATTGCAGATCCATGGGGCAGCCCTGTTGGGGTCCTTGGGACTGCTATAAGGGGAATGCTGCCCTACTTCATGTGTTGCTTAAGCGCACCCCTAGATGATAGGAATGGGACCTACTATTAAGTCTCTCAGATAATAAATGGAATTAAGCCATTAACAAGATACCATCTTCATTGTTTTTTTTTTAAAGCTTTGTGTAATTCTAACTCCGCCATTGTCGGCCCCAAGCCCGGATGGAAAAGGAGGAGGGTTGGGCGTCGGGCCAGCACCCCGACCCCGTAAAAATAAAACCCGCTACTGAAACGCCAAGAGAATCACAACAAATTCAACTAACCCGGAACGGAGGCTGATCCCCTGTGACGGTGCTGGAACAAAGCCCATCTGTGGCCGTCTAACACCGATGCACGACTCTCTATTCAATGCTAAGACACTAACATGAATTGAAACATGGAATGTACAATCGCTCTGTCGAACAGGCTACCTCGCCCAGGTGCTCCAAGCGTTCAATGACTACCACCTGAACATTTTAGGCCTCGCCGAGGTACGATGGGTGGGGTCAGGACGCATGGATGGAAAAATGCTTCTCTACTCTGGCCATAGCACCGAACATGCGCGTGGTGTTGGACTTGTACTATCACTACAGGCTACAGCAGCGCTCACAGAGTGGAAACCGGTCTCCGACCGAATTATCACCGCCCGCTTCTGATCCCGACAGGTGAAAGTCACAGTCATCCAGATATACGCCACAACAGAGGAATCCGACGAAGCAGCAAAGAAAGCGTTCTACGACCAGCTCCAAGACGAGCTGACGATCGCACCACGCCACGATTTGCTCCTTGTCGTCGGCGATTTCAATGCTCAGTTAAACGGTGACCATTTGGGCTTCGAGGCGACAAAGGGTCCGCATGGATCAGGCGCTAGAACAAACAACAACGGTGAGCGACTGCGCTCACTCTGCGCCATGAACAATCTATGCATCGGAAATACTTTTTACCAGCACAAAAGGATCCATAAGATGACGTGGCAGTCTCCAGGAGGACTATACAAAAACGAAATCGATTACATCTGCGTCAGCAAAAGATGGCGGTCATCCTTGCTAGATGTGAAAAGGCGAAGAGGATCGGACGTTGGCTCTGACCGTAATCTACTAGTCGCCAAATGCTGGCTAAAACTTATGCGATCGATGCCTAAACCTCAGCAAAACCAAGACCCTTCAATGTTACAAAGCTCAAACAGATGCCCGTGGCTAAACAGTTCCAACTCGAGCTCCGAAATTGCTTTGAAATACCCGCAGAAACAGACGGCGAAGAATCTATTGAGGATGACTGGACACGACTCCACCAGACTGTCATCGAAAGTGCCACAGCTATAATCGGTCGAAGACGAGGCACATACCGAGAACTCTGGATAAAAGATAACACCTGAGACCTAATCGATGCAAACAAGATCGCGATACGCCAGGACCTGGTCTCACTGCGGCAGAGGAGCGCTACCGAGCTGCCGATCGAATAGTCAAATGAAGCTGCTGCCAAGATAAGCGTGATTGGATTGAAAAGAAAGGACATGAGGCACAAGAAGCTGCGAACAGGAAAGATACTAACACACTATACAGGATCGTCCAAGAGCTGAGTGGTGGGCCCGGCGGGAGAGGTGTACCAATCAAAGCAAAGGACGGTCACCTGTTGCTAACCACCGAAGCACAAGAAAAACAATGGGTCGAGCACTTCGCTGAGCTCCTGAACCAACCAGAACCCACATCAACATTCGCAGACGATCTCTTAACACCGGCAAATGACCTTCCAGTCCAATTTGGACCGATCACGCCAGCTGAAACAAAGTTGGCGATAGCATCACTTAAGACTGGTCTCGCACCCGGCATGGACGAAATCGCTTTAGAAATGTTAAAACATGCAGGACAACCACTTATAGACCGTTTTACATCTCTCCTTAACAGATACTGTCCCAGAAGACTGGAGAAAAAGGGTCATCATAAAAATTTCAAAGAAAGGGAATCTCACAGACTGCAACAACTGGCACGGAATTACCCTCCTCTCCGCCCCAGGCAAAGTGCTGTGCTCTATCCTGCTCCGACGCCTACGCCAAGCTGTGGACCATCTACTCCGCGAGGAACAAGCAGGGTTATGCAACGGGAGATCCTGCTCCGAAGAAACCTTTGTCCTACAAACAATCATCAAACAAAGTACCGAATTGCAGCAAAAACTGTCTATAAACTTGATCGACTTTACTAAAACCTTCGACAGTATTCACCAAGAGACACTATGGAAAATTTCCGGAGCCTATGGCATCCCAGTGAAGTTCGCTAACATCTTACGAAATATATACCACGAATCGAGCTGCTACGTACGCACGGACTACGGCATCTCCGAGGCCCTTTGGATCGACACAGGCGTGCGCCAAGGCTGTATCATTTCACCATTTCTATTCCTGCTGGCACTTGACTTCGTCATGCGCCATGCCCTTGGACATGCCGACCATGGCTTTCAGGGCTGCGATGGGAGACGAATAGCAGATCTGGACTTTGCAGACGATATCGCTATACTTGGCCCCACCCCACAATCCCTCCACGATCTCACTAAACTACTACAACTTGATATGGCAAAAATCGGGCTCCGAATTAGTGAGGCCAAGAGCAAGGTCATGCGCATCAGCTGTGCCCGTGCAAACATCCCGGTCTCCATCAGCCAACAACAGCTTGAGGAATTTGACCGCTTCATCTACCTTGGCAGCACCATGGCGCCTGACGGGGGGGACAGACATCAACGTAGCCTGCCGTATTGGGAAAGCGTCAGTAATGCGACAACTGGGACCAATATGGCAATCCAACGCCATTACACTGCCAACGAAGATACGACTGCTAAATACGATCGTCATCCCTATGGCGATATATGCGAGCGAAACTTGGGAGTCATTTGCGGCGATCATGAAACGCCTGAACATCTTTCAGCAACACTGCCTATGGCGAATACTGAAGGTCCCCTACCAGGACCACGTCAGTAATGACAAAATGCATCAATGAACAGCTACCCAACCTCTAGTGAGCACTGTAGCAGAACACCGCTTTCGATTTGCTGGCCACATCCTCCAGCAACCGATACATCGCTTTCCAAAGATCGCTATGAGCTGGACGCCCGCCCATGGTACACGAAAGCATGGCCACCCAAAACAAACATGGCGACATTCTTTCAACAAAGACCTACGCGCTATAGACCTATCACGGGATGAAGCCGAAGCCGCTGCCGCTGACCAAATTCATTGGCGAACTCTTGGCGCCCAATGCACTACCCAGCGTGGGAGGAACTAAGTGTAAGTCTAAGTTGTGTAATTCTGTTAAAATTGTACATTGCACACACCTATGTTGAATAAGATTATCTGAGATAATATACTTTCTCTGGGATTGAATATAAGCAGTGAACAGTCAGTGTCATTTAGCATGGGTTTCACTGTGTCAAATGTTTTTAGGAATGTCTTAAACAGATTATCATACTGATAATTCTTGATAATTTGTCAAGTAATTTATAATTTGTAAACTATCAGTTTTACAAATACTTCTTCAATGGAATTTAAATACATTTACTCAAGTTTCATTACTAAAATCTGAATGCAGAACTTTGTGAAGTTAGAATAATACAACTTTAGATAGATAGATAGATAGATAGATAGATAGATAGATAGATAGATAGATAGATATTTTATTAATCCCAATGGGAAATTCACAATATATGGGAGATTGATGTTTCCAAAGGTTAAAGCATAAGGCATAATCATTCACTCAGCGGTAAGTGTACTTTACGATTTGATATTATCCAAAAAATATGTACTGTCATTATTTAGTCAGAAAAATAAAATTATTATTTTTCTTTCCCTTTATGACTGCTAAACTGTTACCTTAAGTGCCAGAGGTTTTTATGAGGGTCTAATGAGAGTACTTTATGAGGCCACAAATTTGTAATCAGATTCCAAAAAAAAAAAAAATAATAATTAGGAGATCTTTTAATGCTTATGACTTTGACTATGGGAAAATTAAAATCCTTAACCAGATGACTGCCAAGACCTGATAAAATAAACTATTAGATAAATAGAATCTGTCTTTGATCCTCGCCCAACAGTTCTGGACTTTTCTCCACACATTCTTTTCCTGATATTTCATTCGTAAAATCTGATTTCTGTTCTTATTTTCATAAAATGTATTTTTTTTCTCAGCTCAAGCTTGAGCCTATTTCTCTTTCAATACAGTTGATTTTGTAATTTACATAACATTCTTTCCCTTCTTTTACATACCTGAGCTTCCATTGTCCTCTAAATATCAGTCAGCTTTTTTTAAAATTATTATAGCTTCCTGCGCTTATCGTACAGAAGGTTGTTCTGTATTGTCCTTTATTGTTAGAGAGTCCTTTAGTTATTTTTACCACCAAAGCATCTTTTTCTCAAACACTTTTGATTATTTACATCACTGAGCTTCAAGCTACACATTTTTCTTGAAACTTTCACTTAACATTTCTTCCTAAATAAAGTTTTTTTTTACTCTTTTGATTAAATTGTATAGTAGTGAATAGAAATAATTAACCTCAGGTCAGGTTGGGGAGCATGCACTAGTACAGCATGTTGACGCACCCATTACATGTTGAAACAGCTCGGGATCCTAGTTGACAACCCTAAGGCATACCAGTCCAGCCACACTTTCAGACACTCGGTCCAGGCCCACCCTCAATAATTTACCTACTGACTTTTAATAGTTACTATGGTATTGTCATAAATGCAATTTGTAGGAGAGATTGTTACATGTAAACTGCATGTATGTTATAAATGTTAACACTTAATTTCTGTTTCAACAGTTTTTGTTTTTTCATCTTGTATAATGAAGCCTTAAATCCATCTGAGCAAAAGCAAATGTCTGCAGCCCGTTTTGGTTGCAGAATTCGAACATCCATTTTTTTGTAGTGATTTACTGTAGTGATTTACTGGAGACAGTAGTGACATGTTTTTTACTCCCTAATCTATACTAATAAAAGGCAAAGCCCTCACTGACTGACTGACTGACTGACTGACTGACTGACTGACTGACTCACTCACTCACTCATCACTAATTCTCCAACTTCCCGTGTAGGTAGAAGGCTGAAATTTGGCAGGCATATTCCTTACAGCTCACTTACAAAAGTTAAGCAGGTTTCATTTCGAAATTTTACACGTAACGGTCATAACTGTCGATAACGGTCGACAACGTCCGCCATGTTGAACTTTCTTATTTATGGCACCATCTTCACGAAATTTGGTAAGCGGCTTCCCTGCGCTAACCGAAACCGATGTATGTACTTATTTCGATGGTATGACGCCACTGTCGGCCGCCATATTGAATTTTCCAAACATCACTAATTCTCCAACTTCCCGTATAGGTAGAAGGCTGAAATTTGGCAGGGTCATTTCTTACACCTTACTTACAAAAGTTAAGCAGGTTTCATTTCGAAATTCTACGTGTAACGGTCAACAATGTCCACCATGTTGAACTTTCTTATTCATGGCCCCATCTTCACGAAATTTGGTAGGTGGCTTCCCTGCGCTAACTGAAACCAATGTACATACTTATTTCGGTGGTATGATGCCACTGTCAGCCGCCATATTGAACTTTCCAATGTCACTAATTCTCCAACTTCCCGTCTAGGTAGAAGGCTGAAATTTGGCAGGCTCATTCCTTACAGCTTACTTACAAAAGTTAAGCAGGTTTCATTTCGAAATTCAATCCAAGCTGTGAGATTTGAAACAAGATTACTGTTCACATGGCCAACTGTACGTTACATGCTCAAGAGTAAGCTCAGCGCACAGCTACAGCTTGGTCATAATACAACTGGAGGGCCGAACTGACAACGTGGCATACAAAGAGATCCTTAACAAATAATTATTGGTATATTTTCCCTCAGTTTTAAAAATGCTTAATTGTCTTCTTAATAAAAATTTTAAGGCAGTACTTCGCCACTGCGAAGCGCGGGTATTTTGCTAGTACAGTAATCCCTCCTCGATCGCGGGGGTTGCGTTCCAGACCCCCCCGCGATAGGTGAAAATCCGCGAAGTAGAAACCATATGTTTGTATGGTTATTTTTATATATTTTAAGCCCTTATAAACTCTCCCGCACTGTTTATAAATATTCCCCGCAGAGTTATACAGCATAATCCCTTTGTATTCTCTTAGATATTAGGTAAGATTCATTGAAATTATGTATATAAACACACTGTTTATATACAGTAAAACCTAAATATTATTTTAAAGATATTGAGTGTCTCCGATATCACATATGTTACAGACATTAAAATAGACAGGCCACCAGCAATAAACACGTACAATGCAAGAAAAATAGTATACAGTAAATGTGTGTACAGTGACACTAAACGTACGTACATGTACTAAGCACTGTAAGAAGAAAATTAATTATGGTTACTCACCAACAATGACACGATGACTTGTCCGATAACAATGAGTTTAATTTTACTGCACAACAAAGGAGAGCGTTACAGCCCTTGTAAAGGAGCCACTTCAGGCGATTGTGTAGCACTGCCGTTGTTCTTCTTCTGGCAGTCTTCAATCCAAATCCCTTAAGCAGATTCCATCCAGACTACTGCCTTATTACATCCACTTACAACTCGTTTTGCACCCTGGTTAAAAGGACACTGCAGCCGTAGATCTTATATTCCTTTCCTACTTTTTAAATAAAAAGAATCGTAGCCTTCAACAAATCCAAAACGTTTACCTTTTCGGCAATCATTAACATCTTCTTCTTGTGCTTGGGCACGGCCCCTGAAGCAGTAGCAGATTGTTTTGGAGCCATAATGAAGGGCTTGACTATGCACAAAGATAAACACTAAAGAGCACAACTCTTTACACAGCGAAACACGTTGATGCTGAATGAGTGAGACGAGACTTCCTGGTTAACACTGCATTCAGCACGCAGGAACTCAACTGCGTGCTCTGATTGGTTAGCTTCTCAGTCAGGAGAACTTAACTGCGTGCTCTGATTGGTTAGCTTCTCAGCCATCCGCCAATAGCGTCCCTTGTATGAAATCAACTGGGCAAACCAACTGAGGAAGCATGTACAGGAAGTAAAAAGACACATTGTCCGCGCAGTTAAAAATCCGCGTTATATATTTAGTTATGCTTTCATATAAAATCCGCGATAGAGTGAAGCCGCGAAAGTCGAAGCGCGATATAGCGAGGGATTACTGTACACTATATAAGAGGCTATAAGCAGCTGCGCCTTTGGCAGGTCTCACTTATATTATTGATTTCACCTCCTGAACATGCATCTCTTAATTTTCTGAACCAATCTGATCCATTTCAGGGTCTTAGAAACTAAAATAGTAGCAGCAGTATCTGGTACAAGGCAAAAAGCATCCCTGGACAAGGTGTCAGTGTTTCAGATGCACAATCATACAATTCATAAAGCAACGACGAATGATGAGTGAACAATAAAAGTAAAATGCACACTTTCAGAATATAGAACTAAAATTGGAATGTCTGACTCCATCTTCACATAGACACTGATCATGCTCTGATTCAAACCCACTCTCTTGTTGCTGTGAGACAAGACAGCAGTTGTAATCACTGCATGACACTGCCACCCAACAGCTGTATAAGAAATTCAGTATTAGTCAGTGTTTCTGTATTTTGTTGGTATTTTTTTAATCCATATGACATCAAACTGCATTTCAGAAATCTTTTTTCCTGGACAGATGATGTTCAAGAATGCTAATGTCTTTAATGTGCAGATATGTGTGTATAATGAAGGCAAGGCCAAATTTAAACCCCAACAGGCCCTAGGGTGTCATACCTCAAAAGGCCCTCCTCACCTCACCTTACTACTTCACTAGACACGTGCATATACTTATACTGTATGAACATCACATATATCAATAGTACATTGTAAATCAGATACAGGGATTAAACTAAAAAAAATCAAAACTTTACAGCATGCAACATCACTGCCTGCAAACAATGAAGTTGGTGGTGTGTTATTAAAAACACCATAGCTTCTGAAATGGTGCACCTCCAAGGTGTGAAAAATGGTGCCTGTAGCCATCATACAGAAAATACAAGTCATCATGTTGGCCACTAAAGTTTACAACCCTAGGTTTCTCAGTTTTTAGCATATTGGCTCACAGCCTGCATATTCTAACAACTACCACAACTGCTCTTTAATCAAATTGTAGAGGATCACTGTGCTCTAAGATCTCTCTCCCTGCTTGTCAGTGTTTCTGCATTTCTGTTGTTTTGTCTCTGTCAGAGAAATTAATTCAGATTTTCTACAGTCTTGGCTCTAAACATTATCTGGTAAGACAAGGCTATAATGGTGCCTCAGTTACGACTGAGAGGAACCATTGGGGTACAAGCACATATTAAAGAGGAAACACCTTTGTTTTTCTATGTGAACTGCAGTTAGCTTGTGGACACAACTAAAACAATCCCAGATGCAGATTACTTCTTCTTACTTTTACAAAAACTTTGTGTTTTCATGTCAGGATCATATATTCATGAAAAGTGGATTGATGTACAGAAAGACATATTTGATGGGCCTCATCGAGTTATAAAAGCTCAACGACAAACCTTGGCAATCCAGGTATTCGATCTGTAGGATTGTTAGAGAAATACTACCAGCCATCTTCCATGTGCTTCAGGAAATAGGTCAAAACCACAATCGAGAGAGACCAATGGATGTAATGGGATTGTTGGGGCCAATTGACATTCAATTTGTGGGACTCCTTAAGACCTTCAACTAAGTTTTTGGAGATGCAACAGACCTATCAGATATTTTGCAGTCACCACAACTGAAACTAGGAGCTTCTGCTGCTCTTGTTGATTCTCTCATAGACACATTTACTAGATATAGATATTAACTATGCTTTATGGAGATCTGTGAGACTATTTAGGCTCTTGCCCAAAAGTGCAGTATTCCCACTTTACTACCTGCCAAGCAAGCTCAAGGTTGGATAGACATAATATCACATCTCCACCTGTAGGAAGGTAGACTGAAACAGACCAAGACACTTTACAGAGTCATTAATCCCTATCCTGGATGTTATGATGCCCAAGCTAAAGCAACAATTTTCAAGTCAATATTGTGAAACCATGAACGGCTTTCAAGCTTTAAATTCTTCCAGTATACATTTTGTGATAAAAAGCACATAATTGCAGTTGTCTCAAAATACAAGTGTGATATTAAAGACTTGGGCTATGAGATTTCTCACCTAAAAAGAACACTTCTGAGACAACAGAGAAATAGCTGCAACACACCTACTGATTTATTTAGTCTCATTATATTTATAGAACCATTTAATCAAAGTATTTCAAGAGTTTTTTAGGCTCTGTAAGATAGAGCTTGTCCTGTCAGTTAGCAAAGCAGCATGTAAACACAGTTTTTCTATACTTCAGATAACCAAGACCTACTTAAGAAGTACGATGAGCAGTGAAAGATTAAGATATCTAGGGGCTTTAAGTATAGAGTCAAGGAAAGCAAAAGCCATTAATCTTGGGGATTTTGTGGGCCTACTTGCAAAAAGGCACAGCAACAAAAGAATAAAACTGTATTGAGTCATTTACCAGCATTGGGTGTCTGTGTGTGAGTGAGAGTTTGTGAATGAGTGACTACTTGACTGATAGGAATATGTACAGAGAACATAAATATGAGTGTATGTATGGTTGTATATTAGTATACTGTAGTTACTAATTTGTGAATGTTTGGTATGTTTTTACTGTGGATTAAACTGGAAATCAGATCTTGTTTGTGGTGCCCAGCACGAATCAATCTCAGATCATTGGCATTTTGCAATCCATAATTTATTCTTAATTATTTATAGAAAGCAGCAGCACACGGCATTGTCCGGGTAAGCAATTTTAAGCTCAGTTCCTTTTGTCTTCAGTCTGTTCTGGTGTTTCACTTGCTCTGCCCCTTAGTGACACAAGTGAGCCACCGGGTGGCACTGTCTTTAAAACCCTATGTAGTAAAAAGGTAAAAACTCCCCTAATAGTTCCAACATGGCCAAAATTCTAGGTTGCAAAGAAGTCTGGGGTCTCTTCTGACAAAGTAATATGTGTGCAAAATTTTGTTTAGATTGGACTTATGGTGTGGATAAAGAACAAAAACACATCCACATTGAGCTTTATCATATATAAGAAGATACATACCACTGTCTGCGGTGGGCTGGCACCCTGCCCGGGGTTTGTTCCTGTTTTGTGCCCTGTGTTGGCTGGAATTGGCTCCAGCAGACCCCTGTGACCTTATGTTAGGATATAGCGGGTTGGATAATGACTGACTGACTGACTGACATACCACTATCGGTATAAAATTATAATTATTAAGGCTGCTGCAGATGATTCTTTCAAATAGGAATTTGGCAAATTGGTATATAATAGGCCAATAGATGATTTGGTTTCTGCTCTCCTTAATATAATATTGCCTTCTAATTTTGCCTATTCTATAAACATTAAGTGTGCCACCCCAAGATATTCACTGGCTGTATCTGGCCACCCCATTATAAATCTTCTGGAGGTGGCCCTGTTTCTGGATCATCTCTACTCAAAAATTTGCCTTTTGTTCTCATTTGTTAGGGATCTACACAGTATACATGTTTGTTAAGAAACGCAAGTTTAGGTTAATGTCATACAGAATTGCAAATGCTTCCTTTAAAACAGACATCTGTGAATTCTTTAAGTGTTCTCTTAATTGACTGAAATTTTCAAACAGGAGAGTTATAAGGTGATAAAGTCACTTTATATATTTTTTAAAGTCCTGCTAAATATTTTTCCTTTGCATTCCCTGTTTTTTTAATGCAAAATCACTTGAATATACAAAAAACATTTGCCCTGATGGGTAGTACCAGATTAAAAGCATTTATTTATGACAAAAAATGAAAATGTCCCAAAAAGGTAAATGTTTTTAACCAATAAAACACATGCCTGTGTTTGCACTAACAAACACCTAGGATATTATTTCTGACACTAAAAAGAAGCCTGTAACATATGGATGTAATCTGTCACTCAAATCTCTCAAGGATGTCTAACACTGTTAGGTATGATCCTTACCTTTACATGTTTATCCTAACTGTAGTTTTGGCATCATTAATACTAAAGGACAATAATAAGCACACAGTACAACATTTCGAATATTATCTGAATGAAATAATACGTTTTTTAAAAGCATGATAATCAGCTTTTGTAATTGTCATTAAAGACTGAAATGAATTTGCAACTGAGTACTTTTTTAAATTCAATTTCCTGGGTGATTGCATAATTTTAATTTCTTTAAACACACTGTAGTAAATTAATTCTATGACTTAAGATCAAAGTTGGAGAAGTAATTAACCTTCATTAATGAAACCATTATATCTGTCTTATGAATCCAACAATCTTCATTGAAGTTGTCACAGAAAATAACTATTTACGTGACTTTTGACCAGATTTATTTGCCAGATAAAATTGTCACATTTACTTTACTAGACAGTTTGTAACATAGGTTTTGTCCTACAATCTGAAATGTGATTATATATATTTTTCTTCTTTTTTTCCTTTCCATTTTGACAACTTTTTTCTTTCACATTGCAGTGGGCCAAAGTCTTATTGTAGTCCCTCAGAGTCCATCAAATGACACATTTATGTATACAGTCTTATTTACTCAAACCAAAGCAATTTAGGTTTACTGGTCATCTTAACACATTTCTTTTGCACGTGAAATAAAAAACAAAACTAACATATAGTGAATGTACAAGCTTAACACAAGGAGTCACACATGTAAAAATTAAACCTAGTTGAGCACTACTGTGCTGCTACCCTGTCCATTTTACTGTATTGGCATTTTTTTTAATTTTCTTTGAAAACATTTCATTATCAGTTAGCATTTTATATACTCACAATTAAAAATATATGTATTTCTAGAATTTCCATATTATAAAAGCAAGATGTTAAACCTCTGACAAGAAGCTTAAGCTGTTTAAATTGCAGCATAAAAGACACATTGTATATTAGCTAAATGTCTGTAAAATCTGAAAGGCATGTGTTTGCAAGGACAGGAAATTAATAATGCAGTGAATACAGTAACAGTTGTGTAATTATTAAAATCTTAAAAGTTGATATTTTAAACTTTAAAAATTGTCAGGATGTTTTTTTTTTAACCTCAACTTTTTTAACCTTTTTTTTACCTAACTTTTAAGTCTTTTATTCATGTTATAAAATATCTTACAGACTGATAGAGTTGTGAAGGATCTGAAACATTCATTATTCAGTCATCTTTTAAAAAGTATTTCAGTGTAACAAAATAATTAATATTATTGTGTACAATTTAAAGGTACATCATGAAATTCCTAACTAATTTTTAAAGTATGAAAAATATTATGCTACTTTGTTTAAATATGGTCTTTAAATATGTATCCAATTTTATACAACAGTTAAACAATCACTTTTTTTAATCTTTTCTTTTTTGATTCAACACTAATAATTTAAAAGTCTAGTTTAATATTTACTATATATTAATTGGTCTCACATTGAAAAACACTTTTCCAGTAAAACTACTTAGATGGATCAAAGATTGATTGAAAGTCCTAAGGGACCTTTGCTTCTGAAATGTTTGGATAAACAATCTGAGCTACCGTATATACTCACGTATAAGGTGGGTCGTGAAACCTGAAAAATCTATCATAAAATCAGACCCCGACTTATACGCCCATTCAAAAATGCGACACTTAATTTTTTTTTAACATTTTCTTGCCTCTGCCAATCTCACATCAGTTTCTCAGACGCATTGTGTTGCAGCAGTACAGTTACCAATTTCTTTCACAACGTTTAATTTAAAACCAGATTCATATTTTCATCTGATCTAACACTCCATCGTATATAACGGATGCTCTTATGATAAAGGTGTATGAGGGTGTGAGATACAAAAAACACAAATCAGTGTGAACGTTGCTTCAGAATAGTTTGGATATTAATGTATGGTCATGTAAGCACAATACATAGGAAAAAAAGGCAGTGTGCTCCGTAGTTACTCTCTCAGCTGGGCACTAGCATATCATAATCTCTTGGACCAATAGTGTGAGTTTTCTGCATTTGACTTAAACAACTGACATTATAAAATACCAGAAATTATACAGTAAAATCAAGTTCTGACTTATCCGCTGGAGAACTTATCCGCCAGTATATAAGGTAATTGGATTCCTTGGGTGAACATTTCTCTGTTTTCACAAAGCACAATTGTGTCATAATGGCTCTTTCTATGAGTAACATCTTCTGTTCAGTGTTTATTCATTAGCATGATGCTAATCTACAGGGGTTAGCTGGCACATGCAATCCAGTGACTGTTCAAGTAAAAGTTGACATTGAAAATTGTCTAACTGACAAGTGTGGGAAAGGGTGCTCTTAGGACTGGATTATTTGAAAATGAAACAGACTGTTAAAATTGCTTCATTGTAATTGGCTGCTGCATAGGCTGCTGATTAGAGTTATTTGTTCTATTTCTAATCTGACAGATAGGGGGCGTTATCGCTCCCTTGAACCCTTGTCCAATACGCCAGACACCAGATAAAAGTCCAAAAGTGGACTATATTTATTAACAACAGTGCACAAAGCACCCTTCTCTCCACAATACTCATTAATAACACAATACCAATACTCAATAAACTCTCCACCACTCCCAGACGCATTGCCACCCTTCCACTCAGCTCATCTCGCTGTCTGGGAGCGGTCACAGTCCTTTTTAAGTCACTGACCCAGAAGTGTTTCAGTCCCCAGTTCATGTGATCCTTATCACTTCCGGGTCAGATAAAAAGTCCTTTTCTTCATCCCGGAAGTACGTCACTTCTGCTGTCGCTCTGCCTATGATGCACTTCCGGGTTATAGGGCACATATGACTCTTTGCTCCTCCCTGCAGCTCCCTCTAGTGGCCCCTATGGTATCCAGCAGGGCTGTGGATGAAAACTCCATTGTCCATGATTCCCTGCTGGTCTTCGGGGCACCTCCATGCTGCAGGGAGGGTTCCATCTGGCGGCCTGGGGGTATTGGCTGGGATGACAAGCCGGCCATAGACCACACTAAGTATGTTGACATTGCAACTGCCAATGCTGGAATGGTATGCACCATCAAGCACAAATGGCCACTTCACAGATGACTACAATGTTTCTGCAAAAAACTCCAGGGGTATCAACCAGTTTCTTACAATAACAAACTGAGCAACTCCATCAGCAGTGCTAAAATTGTTGTATTCCTCTTTCCCTTTCACCAATGGCTCTCCTCAGTTCCACTCTTGGACTCAATTCTTAAACATGACAATCTTCATTTTCTGCTCTGGGAAAATACAATTTGAATTCTTTTCAGTTTGTGCCTGTTGGCTTCTGTTTACACACACACTTAGCTTCCCTGTCAAACAGAAACACACACTTGAACATTATGACACAGAGTCCAACCCATTTGTCAAGTACTATATTTTAAAAAGGCATGTCGGTCTCTGTCATGGTGACATGTACTGTTCAGTTCTTGCTCCTTTCTTGCACTATTTTGTGCCTTTATTCTAATTTATTTTCTTTGGTTTTGTTTGCTGGTGGTCAGCCACTGTTCTCAGAGATGAATTTCAGGATATTATGAAGTTGTGGTCAACTAGCGTGATAGACTTTCCTACATAGCGGGCGTGTGACATTGCTGGCAGTGTTGGCTGCCAGAAAGCATGGGCAGATCTTCAGCTGTTTTTTCTCTGGAGTACAAAAGCCAAAAATGACATTCATATTCTTAATTATTTCTAAGCATTATTTTTATCTGTGCCTGTACTGTGTTTACATGTTATGTTTCCTTATATTTTAGTGCATGTTTTTGTTGTGAAGTAAGTTGTTGCAAGCTCAATATAACTCTTTTTCTGCTTACTGTTAGAGCTTGTTAAGGTTTTTGCATCATGTGCTGTTCCCTCACTTTTTCCATTGTTTCTCTGTTACTGCCAAAAAACATACAACTCAGAAGTTTTTATCTTTGCATGTAAAATGGTTGTTGCATGTGCATTAGACAGGAATTATCACTGACAGATAGCACACAAAAATGGACAGAAGACACTACTCACTCCCCTGCATTGGTTACTCCTTGAAGCAGACAAATATGGCCATTAATATTTTCCATTGGATTTGTACCATGCTATCAACAGTGATAATTGCCCTCAGTTTTTCTAACACAGTGCCAAATCTTTTCTGTCACAGTCAGGGGCCAACACATCGAAACAGCCTTGTTGAGTCTATAAGCCAAAGCATGCATTACACCATTTAATTCAAACTGTCAAGGAAATGAAATTAGCATTTGTCTGGCAATAGGTTACACATTCTTAATGAGAATTTCTTATAATGCATTATAAATGTCAAATATCATGACAGGTATCTCTTGCTTTCTAAAAGAGCTGATGGGACTAACAACAGTCATTGAGTAGATTGTGTAGCTCTGTGATAGAGCTCTGGTGCAATAGGATAGAGCTGGCGTTACATGGATAGCATATGGGCACATTCTCAAGAATATAAGAAAGACATTGAGAAACTTACCAAACCTGACATTCTAGACAGTCAGATGTTCACAATTTGTCACTAAAACACAGTGGCAATTGGATTCATTACAACATAACACATTTTTTTCACCCAACAGCCACTTATAAAATGCTTTCAAGGGCCAGCTTAATTCTTTGTACCTCACAGTTTCCACCTAATGCCACCTACATCACATCGAATTAACTATCGTCTATTGGTCAATTGGCAAAATTATTTGCACTAAGGGTTTTAACAAGGTTATTATTCAGATTTGTCTGGCTCATAAAATACCTTGTACACTTTGTGTTTAATTGTGGTATTTGTTATTGGGAAAACTCAAATAACATCTCAGTCTAGCTAATTGGAAACACATTTTTTTTATTTACAGTTTATCATTTCATTTATAAATTCAGTTGATTTTCTTTTAAAACATTTCTCAGAAGTGGTTTGTTTAACAAAGGTTAGTAAAAAGATGTGTTTGGGACAAATGTATTTTGTGAATACGTGTGTTGTGAGTTTATACTCATAATAATAAAGGTGCCAGAGCTGTAGTCAGAACAATGTCATAGGGGAACTATATTTAGTTCCCAAAAGACCCACCCACATGAAGGCTTTGTTGTGGAGGAAAAAACATGCAGAGTCTCTGGATAAGCAGTCAGAATACACTTTAGTGCAAAACATATGAAACCATAGCAGAGCATATAAAGCAGTTTCAATTCAGTGAAGTGAGCCCATTGCTTTGGGAAAAACTCATATTTATTAGAATTCTTATCTTGAAAACATCCCCACTGCGCACATTTTCTTTTCACCCACTGTACATGTTTTATCCTGACAATGACCTTGCTCCATATCTTTTCTCATAATAATCACCTGGGGCCTCATGTATAAACAGTGCATAAGCACAAAAATGTTGTATACTCCCGTTTCCACTCTCACTTTGACGTGTATAAAAAATAAACTTGGCATAAAGCCACAGACATTTTCACGCCAGCTCAATGTCTTACGTCCGCAAGTTCTCTGCTTGGTTTTGGAAACTGGTGGCATCCAGCATCAAAGCAGTGCTACTGTTCCTGTGGGGTTTCCCTTTACTTTTTAGATACACGACCCTGACGCAGCTTTATCAAATACACTGAAATTAACCGCATATTTATTAGTTTAAGACATCTGATTGTAATCAACATGTAACCATATAAATGGTGCACAGAATGGCCAAACTATTCCAAATACTATAGCTGCTTTAGTGTTGTTACTCTCAGTGCACCACTGAGTATTTAACCCACTGTATCTGAGTGTAGAATCACAGATCTACAGCAGCTGATCGGAAAGAGGATTATCGGGATGTAGCATTTAGCACACGCTGCCTCAGCCATGCGTCCAGTCTATTTGAACTGTTCTCATACAGCAAATGCTTTAGAGCCTTTCTTGTTGGGACCTGGCAGTTCAGAGGCAGTTTCATCAAGCTCTACACGCACTCAATCAATCCAAGTGCTCCCAGTAGAACTGTTTGTACTTATAAGTACAATTACCTCACTGTAAACTTGCAATACAGTTATAATATTGCACAACCTGAGTCACTTTATAAAGCACATATTTACATATGATGACGACTTGCTTCTAAGTCAATTCAGATTTCCAAGTGCTATCTTATTGGAGCACTTGATATCATTTTTAAGATGAAATACAGTAAAGTATGTTTATTACATTATACAGATAAATTTTAAACTTCATTTAAATAATGTACATTGTTAATAATAAAACATGTGAGGACATGGTGAACAGCATTAGCAATGAGCTGATGCCCCGTTCAAGGATTGTTCCTTCCTCACGCTGCATGCTTCCTGGGATTGGCTTGACCCTGGATGGATAGATGGATGGAATAATTAAACATGCACTACAAAGATATTTCAATGTTCCATAAAAGTTTTGAAGAATCAGTGTTCTAAGCTTGCAGATGGCTTGACATCTATTACAGAACTGATCGTGTGGCGATTGGTTACTTGGAGAAAGAAAAGGAAGGACAGGAATCAGGGGTTAGTACGTTCGAGAGAGACAGTACTGCTGCAATAAATTGTGTCATCGAAGGTTGCGCACGACACGCAAGCATCTTGGGGGAGGCATGAACAATCTCTGGACAGGGTGCCAGCTCATCACTAATACTGTGCCATCGTGTTCCCATGTTTAATACATGCTTTAATTCCTATCATTATAAAAATGATATCAAGTAGACATCTTAATATTTAAATTGTTCAGAGAGCTGTAATATCATGAATGTAATGTATTCTGTGTGCTGTAATGTATTCTGTGTTTGTCTTGTAGTCTTTCTCATAACAATTACCTTGCCCTACAGACTTTCTCATAAAAAATAATCTTCCCAGTAAACCTTCTCATAACAACCCCCTTGGCTTGAAAGGCCTGGAGGTGACCATCACCCAATCGCCTCTCCATTAATTCTGACATTCCTAATCTTGGGCTGTTAAAAATTGGTGGCCTTTTTGTTAATCAGTTCTCACCATTAAATTGGAATCACGAAGACCCACATGTAAAAACTGGGCTGCTCAATTAATAGTTACTTGTTGTGCACCAGCATCCCTCACCACTAAAATCATTGGCAGTTGCACCGTTAGGCAGTAGCAGATAGCCTCACACCATCTCTGACTTGCCAGGACAGAGGCTGAGCTGCTGGGACTGGAAGCAGGCGACCTCGAGCTAACAGTTATCCACTTAAAAAAGGTAAAAACACAAGCCTTTAATAATCAACTCTTAAACTCTTATATAGCTCAAACTACCTAGTACAATTTGATTTGCTTTAACTTGATTGCATAAAGTATTTATTAGCCTTGATATATGGCATCTAAAATGTTTATATTTATAGGTGCTAATGCAAAAGCTTGCTTAGTTTTCTTAAAATTTAACGCTTGTGAAAGCTTGTTTAGTCTTCTGTCAGTTAGAAGCCTCAGCAGCTGTTTTTCCAAAACAAAAGTCTGTTTGCTCAGTTCCTTCAGAGAACATAATGTCCTTGACTCGTTGAAGTGTAAAACATAACAGGTAGGCTGCAAAAGACAGCAGCCCTTATGCTAATAAATGGTGACCTACAAGCATAAGCTTTTAATAGGAAACAGCTCTAAACTAATAAGTCACATTGTTCCTTAATGTAAATTCTCAATAGTTCCAGGAAGAAGTTTTATTTATTTAGACCTGTAACAGAGTTCATACAGTGAATAACTATAAACAGATGGTAAAAGAGTTGTGAAATATCAGTGGGTCATGGTTTTAAAAGGGCTATTGCTGCATACAATAATACAGAGTAAGTCTCTGTTATACTGCTACAAAACATTAAAGATTTCAGGGTTTTTTTTCTACATATTAGGAAGTTTTTCAAAGCACAAAGAACCAACTTCATTTGCAGAGAACTTTTCCCAGAAAGAAATGGTTCTTTGTCAAGCAACAGTCCAACAAGTAATCACAAGACCCAGTAAAGAACCATAAATTGCCATTAAAAAAACATTATTTTTAAGCGTGTATGACTGAAGGACTTTGCATATAGATTATGTGACACAAGTAACCTGCATGAGATTCAGATTTTTTTCTTGGATTACCTACAAACTACATGGAGTAAGTAATATATCCATCCATCCATTATCCGACCCGCTATATCATAACTACAGGATCACGGGGGCTGCTGGAGCCCATCCCATCCAACATAGGCACGTAAGTAATATATAAAAAATATAATTTTTGGCCACAGTATATTATTTTAAGCATGTAGTGCAAAATAATTTAAAGACATGAAACTTGACCCATCTTGAAAATAGGCGCATCATATGGGATAAACATCCACTCCAGTGCAGATCAAGTGCCAGCAAGGATGCAATGAAGAGAAAAACACTAGCATAGATTTAGTAAAAGTTGAACAAACATATATAAAAAAAAATAAATGCCAATATTAAATAGCAATATAAATAGCTTAAGGAGCTGTTCTAACCAGAGAACGCTAGGGGTCATGTTTGAAATTTTGAGACTGATTGGGTTTCATTAATGCTGGTAGGCACATCATTCCAGAGTAAGCTGAAGGCTTTCTGTTCTATACGAGTTTAATTTTGTCATTGAATTTTGTATTTAGTCTGCATCTTGAGATCAAAATGTGCTCAATAAAGTAAAGGAACCAGTACAGTAATGGAGGGTTAAAACATATTAAATAAAAAAGAAAACGAGCATTTTAATATTGAGTGTAAACTTAATTAGAAACCAGTGAAGACTTTTAAGAAACCAAGGCACCTGAACCAAAATACATTAATGTGATGCCCCATGCTTTGCAAACACTGGCACACGTTCAGATTCTGGGCGTCTGGAACCAGTGGTGTAGGAACTCAAGACACAGATAAGTTGAACAGTGAAAAAATAGAGAGCCTTTATTTACAGTGCAAGTAAAAAAGAAAAAAAATCAAACATCAGAATTCTGTCATCAACAAAAAACACACAGTCCAAATGACAGTCAATCAAGAAAAAAAATATATTTACAAAAAGAATTGAACACTTTGCTGAGATTAGTCCCACCAAAATCACTCTGGGACTCAATCCTATTACATCACTCCTTTCCTTCTTATGTCACTCAAAATGTTCTTGCTGTCCTTCTGCCGGTTGACAAAAGGCAATCTCTCTGTGTTTGCCATGCCTTTTTACACTGTTGTGGCATTGGTGTGACCAGTCCCTGTTGATGCATGTCCCCTTGCCTTGAAAGAGGAGATGCATCACTGCTGGTTACAACATGTATTGCCCCAGCCTGATTAAGCACATGAGTTCCCACTCCTGCCCATGCACCTAGGCAAACCAAACACTTCTGTGGCCTAACTCTCTCTCTCCATCCATCCATCCATCCATCGAGTAACTCTAATCCTGGTAAACCTCTTTAACCAAGATCTTTTTCTTTCTTACTCTCTCTGTCCATCCATCCATCCATCCATCCAGTAACTCTAATCCTGGTAAACCTCTTTAACCAAGATCTTTTTCTCTCTTACAGCTCTTCACTAATTGTTTGTGCTGGCACCCTAATCACCTTTTCTTACTCTTCAAGTTTAGACTTAGATGGGCTGGCAACTTCCCCATCTCGAGAGGCATATGGGCCACATAGTTCTTCATGTGTGCTGTCATATGTTGAGATGAAGTTGTGTGTAGTTGGGTCTATTCCTGCTTTTTTATTTTGAGTTATTATTTTTCTTGTCTTTATGTTAGTTTTATAGGTTTCATATGTGATTACATATTAGTGTATTTCCTTTTTTAATTTATGTTCAGAGTTCCTTGTGGGTGGAACCCCAAGAGACAAGCCATCTGTCAATCTCTGTTTGAGAACTGGCCCCCGCCCTGTAAAGGTAGTGAAGAAAGGCAGACCAGTGGGAATATTTGTCTTTGCTTATGGAATTGTAAGTATAAAATTATTGTCTATTGGCGTTTCTGTCTTTTTGCTCATTTTCATTACTGAACTGGGTTGTGGGACTTTGTTTGCTCTAGGATTACCTCTTAGCCAACTACTTTGTATCTCTTTTGCTCTTTTGAGCTGTTCTTTGTATGTTTTTTTAATTTCTGTTCAAATGTTTTTTTTTTATAAAGATTCTTTGCTGGACCATCTGTGCACAAGCTGAGGTTCACAGTTACCCTATGCTTGTCAAGTTTTTGAGATATATTTTGGGACACATAGTTTATTATTATGGCTAAAATCCCATTAGAGTCTGCAAGGCCCGAAACCAATTGGGGGTGAGGCTGTTTCTAGGTAGTCTAAGGAGGCCTAGCCTAGACAGTGATGCTTTTAGGAGGCTTTACCTTATTTGTCACAGAAAAAAACACTAACTCATAATACATGCACAGCTATGTGGCTGTATTGCAAAAACTATATATAAAAACAAAAATAAGCTATAAATAATCCCCTCTCCTGATGCACTCCATTACAGTAAGCCAAAGAATTTTATATATTTTATTTATTTATATTAATAACAGATGCCTAATGTATATTGTTCTAAAGATAGATGGTAGAACTAAGCTGAACTCTGAATAAAAGCATGTTGAAAAATAAAAGCTTTCAGTTAATAGTTTTTGACTATGAATTTTGACCTTGATTTTCATATTTTTTGTTTTGAGAACTGAAAATGACTTAAGCCTGCTGAACTACATTTCTTCTACATAAAAACACTGTCTTTTGCTGCCATCTAAAATAATAAACAGATGCTACAGAGAGAAAACTCTAGAGAAATATAACGGATTGTCTCTCAAAAGTACACCAGGCATACAAAACAAGGAGAAAACATTTAAAAAGTCAAGTACTTAATTACATTTTTGTATGTCCAGTCCAGAGAGAATGTGGCAGCAAGAGCTGTAAAATGTCAAAATAGTAAACAATGTGATTGTATACTTAAAAGCATATTGTGGACTGTAGGAGAAAAAAAAAGATGCAGAGCAGCACATTAGTTTTAAACAGATTAACATTAACATGTGGAATGATTATGGATTGGAATTATACAGTGATCCCTCGCTATATCGCGCTTCGCAGATTTTAAATGTAAGCATATCTAAATATATATCACGGATTTTTCGCTGGTTCGCGGATTTCTGCGGACAATGGGTCTTTTAATTTATGGTACATGCTTCCTCAGTTTGTTTGCCCAGTTGATTCCATACAAGGGACGCTATTGGCGGATGGCTGAGAAGCTACCCAATCAGAGCACGTATTACATATTAAATAACTACTCAATGATATACGATATGCTTCCCTCACGGTGCTTTGTACACTTAAAAGCTCTAACAGCACATATTGATTTTTGATTGTTTGCTTTTCTCTGCCTCTCTCACTCTCTCTGACATTCTCTGCTCTTGACGAGGGGGTGTGAGCAGAGGGGCTGTTTGCACAGAAGCTGTTTGCTTAGAAGATATGGACGCTCCTCTAAAAAAAGCTGAAAGACTACCATCACATCGATCCCTTTCTTGCGGCCACTTTATCACGGTGCTTCCACTTAAAAGCCCAACAGCCCTATTGATTTTTGATTGTTTACTTTTCTCTCTCTCTCTCTCTGACATTCTCTGCTCCTGACGCGCACTTCTTTGAAGAGAAAGATATGTTTGCATTCTTTTAATTGTGAGAAAGAACTGCCATCTCTGTCTTGTCATGGAGCACAGTTTAAACTTTTGACTAAAGGGTGTTATTTCATGTCTAGAGGGCTCTAATAATGTTAAAAAAAGTATTTAGAAGGTCGTAAACAGGTTTTCTCTTACTGCGAAAATATTAGATTTATAAATAAAGAATCTGACTTCGCGGAAATTCATTTATCGCGGTAGAGTCTGGAACGGATTAACCGCGATAAACGAGGGTTTACTGTATTATGTCAAACTCTACTTCACTCTATCACACTGCCATTTAATGTACTGTAATTGCTCTGAATGAGTCCAGAAACATCAAGAACATGGTTTTAATGAAGGCAAGATGTTAGTTCTACATCCCTTATTACATTAGTGCAGCTCTTGCAGTAAAGTTATTCCAGAATGTATTAAATACAGGAAAAGTGAAATATTGGATCTCTGTTTCTGGTTCTGCTCTCTCAAACAGACTCTACTTCACATGTTAGTAGTATTTCAGGAATCTTTTAGATTCAGTATAGTAAGTGATCAATAATATATTTTTTTCTGTGCTTTGTTTTTAAAAGCTACGGTGGGCTGGCACCCTGCCCAGGGTTTGTTTCCTGCCTTGCGCCCTGTGTTGGCTGGGATTGGCTCCAGCAGACCCCCGTGACCCTGTAGTTAGGATATAGTGCAGGGGTGCCCAATGCGTCGATCGTGATCGACCGGTAGATCGCAAAGGGAGTGCAGGTAGACTGCATTGCATTAAAAAAAAAAAATTTAAACATTAGTCTATAATATATCCTCCCTATGGCATTTGCCACTTGATTGACATACAGGGCGGCCAGTCTTAGATCACTCAAACACACTGGTCATCCCACACGCACGATCAAATGCGTGAGCTACTGCAAAACTCCGGCTGTGATCTAGTTAGCCTTCCAATTTAAATAATCTATATCTTGCTTTGACTTCAAGCTTTCGTTGAATACAATGCACTCCTTTGTGACCATGAGCAAGTCACTTCTCCTGCCTGTGCTCCAATTGAAAAACCAAAACAACTGTAACCAATTGCATCTCAAACGTTGGATAAAGGTGTCTGCCAAATAAGTAAATGTAATGTATAATTTTAGGCTAAAGCCTATCACCTGAAGTCTGCCAGCTGAAAAGATTAAAGTATCTCCCATAAAATGTAGTATTGGACAATGGAATTAGCACAGATAGTGGTTTCGATGTTCTGCTGCTTGAATTTATAACACCACAGCAGGTATTGGAGGCGTTTTCAGTTGCCGTGATTAGAAGATAGCGACTGCTTTATACAGCGTCAAATACATAATTCATAATGAAAGTTATAATAACTGATATATGCTATATGTCTTGTTTTATTTTTTTCAGTTTATTTCAATTAAGTATTTGAATCCACAAAAGTCCTATTAATTTATAATGTCAAGCTGTAGTGTAGATAAAAATGTGGATAAATAAGTGGGAAGCATGTATACAAAAGTCAAGCACCTATTTATTTAGAAAATAGTTTTTTTACAAAACTGCTGGCTGAATATTTACAGCACTATTCAGGCATTTTTTTTGTTCCACTTGTTATTTATTTGTAGCTGATAACCAAAGTACCTGTTGTGGTGCATTGCAAAAACTGAATAATTAAATAAAGTCAAAATGAAATCATAGAGAGCATAATTACACCAAGAACTAAAATGTGATTCTCCACCAGTGGCACTTATATTAGTAACTTAATTTAAAGTAAAATAAAAAAGTATAACTTTGCACCTAAAATAACTGCAATGTTTGAAACACTTGCAAATAAAGCTGCTTTGGTAACCAACAATTACACTAATCACAAAATCTGATTTTTGCCTTCTTAATGAAATATGTATTAAATTTGGCACTCTTTCTTTACCTTAGGCATCTCTAAATGTTTTTAGATTCTTTCACGATATACCCGATGATGGGGCAGCCCTGGGGTAATTAGTTAGATAAACTGTATACTGCTTCTAAAAATGTATGTGAATTCCCATCCTTTGAGGCACTCATATTAGATATTAAACCTAATCCGGCACAATTGTGGCACTAATTTACATACCACAAGGACATATTCATTGTTCATAACTGAATTTGGAAGCCATTTATCTGACTTAGCTATAAATTACAATCGTAAGCCTGCCCTTTTAGTTAGCTTCTTTCTTTGGTGGGCCTCTCTTGAAGTGATGTAATTAGCCCAAAACACCACAGCATAGAAGATTGCACTGGCCAGCACAGAGTTCTAGATGTGAAGGGTATTATTTCCTACATTAATGGAACGCAGTCTTCTAAGGAAAAAGAGTGTGCTCTGCACTTTCTAATATAGTTTCATTGTGTTCTGAGGCCAGTCCAACCTGTTATTGAGGTGGACCCCCAAGTACTTCTTTGAGTGCACCACTGCTACATCCACTCCCTAAACAGTGAACAGACACAGAAGCTCTTTAGTGTCGTGAAAGTCAATAACCAGTTCCTTGGTTTTTCTAATGTTAAGATGCAGACAATTCTGTTTGCACTAAGAAACAAAGTACCCCTCCTGACTTCTATACTCTGTTTTATCTCCCTTACTGATAATCCACATAATTGCAGAATCACCTGAGAATTTATGCAAATGACATTACCTGGTGTTATATATATAGTCAGGAAAAGTACAGAGTGAAGAGAAAAGTAGTCAGGACTGTTGCTTGTGGCATGGTGTGGGAGGCCTGGCCATTGGAAGGAGCTGGTAGTGAGTTTGTTTTCTATTTTAGCTTTGTAAGCTTCTTTTCCTTTGCTGAGCTTTTTCTTTGGCACTCGCTGTTCATCCTTCAGAGCGTCTTTGTCAACAGATTTAAACGCTTTCTTTTTCTCATTCAGGAGGCCTTTTAGCACCTTATTAGTCTAGGGCTTGTTGTTGGGAAAGCAACACACTGTCTTTGAGAGTACTATAGTATCGACACAAAAGTTAATATAGTAGTCTGTGATACACTAACTGAGCCCCTCAATATCATCCCCATGAGACTCGCACATTACTTGGAAACAGTAATTCAAAGCCATTTCCGCCGCCAGTCTCCACTTCTCCAATATCTGGTGGTGCCAGGTTGCTGTTACAATTAATAGTATAGGCCATATTAAAAACTGAGAGATTAAAAACAGCAAGCGAGCCACCATATAAGGTACCATTACGTTTGCCAAGGCTACTCTACTTTGTCTCAAAATAAATGAATCATGGGTGAACCAGGCCACAGAGCCACGATATTTGTCAGTCTCCTTTTGGTGTCACAGAAGACTTGTGTCTTAATGGAATGCAACTGCTTTCTTAGTAAATAAAAGCATCTTCAATCACTCTCTCTGTCCTTCTTGCAATATGAGTGCAATAAAGTGCTCATTAGGGAAACCGGACTCTGCTTCCTATTGGCTTTTTGTGTTGGCAGAAAAATGTTATATTTTATATATGTACACCCACACCATATAAAAACTGAATGTAACATCTTGTTGATAGGTTAATGGATTCCAGCACTGCAGGCATGTCAGAGCTGAACCTTGGCTGATATATTCCTGACCAATTTCCTGAGTAGTGGCACCCAAACTCAATTGTCAGTTGGAAGCCCACCTAGGCTCAAAATTGGGGCTAAGGCTTCAAAATTTCTAAATGTCCAGAAAGGACAAAACAGTAATCAAATGCCTCTGGTCACAGGACAATAAAAATTTTCTTTAAAATTAAAGATTTATTTTTTCTTAAAGCAAGGTAGGGAAATGCACATTCATACATGAAAATGTCACTATTTGAAAATGCTATGCGAACATGAGTTGTCATTTGAACATTTTTTTTTTTTGATCTTGCCTGTACTCCGAGTTATGGTGCATGCTACTGAAAATGCAGACAGACTTCTTTTTGGGCGCATTCACTGTCAGCACAACACTGCCAGATCTAAACACTAGCATGGTGAATTGCTCACATACTAAAGTGACTATAGCTGCAGGTGCAAGTCCCATTTTACTTTATGATGCCAAGCACAGTTGTGTTGCGGTGCAGCAGTCTATTAGCCAATGAAAGTGATGTGGAGAAGCTGTCTGTTGTTATGGTTCTGCCTTTATCCAGTCTGATAGTGGTCAAGGGACCTCATATCTTTGATTGCCAGTACAACAAATAGTTCTGAGCAGGCATCAGTCACAGTACTGTAGTCATCACTGCTCTTGTGAAATAAATGGAGATAAACAGCATCAACACAGACAGGGAGAGGCAAGTTCATTGTACCACATGAACGTCACTGAGAGAATAAAACTAAATAATAAAAAAAGTGCTAACTTTTACAAGTAGCCAAAATTTACACCGCGTGTTACAAACTCAAATCAAATGTATGTTTTTATTATATTATAGTAATAATAATAGCAGCTCACTACTTAAAACATGCAGCGCCCATTTTTGAACCAGCAACCTTTCGTTTATAAGGCAGCACCTCATACCGCTACACTATCCGAAAATTGAGCTCAGGTTTGTAGCTCATTGAAAGCCACATCTAAATCGAATGCTTTATTTTTCTTTGGTTATATTCTTGAATAAAAGCACACGTGTTTATCTGATATTTGGACTAAAGTCTTCAGACAATTATTAGTATAACATGGAAAAAGTTTCTGCTTTAGGTATGTGTGCAGCATTTCTTGCCTCGCATTTCCTTTCATCCTACACTTACCCAGATCTCTGTAGACACGGAACACACATGAAATGCATGTATTCGAAACAATATACTTTATTATTTACCCTATACAACTCCAGGCACCTCACACACAGATAAGCAGCCTTGGCTTGAGCTGGGGGAACTTTTTACCTGAGTTGAGCTTCATCAAGGAAGGGGGTGGGGATAGGATAGCAGGCTGCTTGCTGCGTGTGCTGATCAACACATTTACAAAACAAAAGTCACTGATGGAGAGGTACGAAGGAATTTAAGGTTGGCCGGGATTATGAGGTTTTTCATAGGCTTCAGGGATTCAAGTGTTAAAGAGAATGGGGGGATAGAAGCCAGAAAATTCACACTAAGCAGAAAATCACCAAAAACAGAGATCAAAATCAAAAATACAATGCCATTTGTGTCATAATAAACATTTTTTTCATAACTGATATTGTTTGGGATTTATTTGTGAATGTTCTGAATTTTTATTATTTATCCTGTTTATTATTTACTTGATATGATTTACGAATCATGTTTTTGTAATCATCACGCTTGTGATGTTCTGGTATAAATACCTCCATGGTGTGAGTTAAGATTATTCTTCAGTTGTATAAAAATATAATCATCAGTTTTTAGTGTTTGTTAATTTCTTTGTTACTGTAAATAGTCCAGGTGCTGGGTTTGTTTTGGTTTCAATCTTTACTTTGTCTTTGACTTCGATTTTTGGTTTACATCAGTGCTTCGGTGGCTCAAAATATTTTTAATTTACTGGTTTTGACTTCGCCTGGTGCTGACTAAGAATCTGGTTGATGTTATTATCTTCTGGTTCTTTCGTCACTCACAATAAATCCAGAGGATCTGTCTCATCATGTTAAAATGAATTTAATTGAATTTGTTCCCAAATGAGTTTCAATCAATAAAAACTATGAAAAATAATATGTATTATGACAAAGAGTAACTGGAGCTTTGTCTGAAATACTAGCTGGGACAGTAACCCAGCTGCCTAATCAGGTGGTCTCACCTCCTTTTGTTGAACAAAGTGGGCATTGCCAATTCAGTGCCAAGGCTTTAGTGGCACACAAAGTCTGTTAAGACAGCAAGTTTTACAGGGATGCAGAAAGCTGTTTGCATCCCCACTTGCAATCTGCAGCTCAAGCTAAATTAGAGTTAGCTGGCACTTTTGCAGAGACTCCTTACGACAAAAGGCACCCTAACGGACATTAATGTTAGCCTTGTGACTGCAAACTGAACTCTGGCTGGATGTGATAGATAAAATAAGGTACCTATAAGCTGACACTGGATCTGTAACTGGATATGACTTTGAGGTTACACCTTCCTTTAAAAACTACTTTACTCATCTCTACAGGTTCTCTGAAACCAAAAAAGCTGATGAGCCACTCTCTCTTTGGGTAGCCAAATGCTAACAGTTCCCTTTGAGGACATGAAAGTTGAGATCCACTTTGCCAAGCTAAACTCTGTGCCAGTGACTGAGCCCAGCTTGAGAAGACTTAGAAGCAACCACTACTTCAAGGGAGAAACTTCTAAGCGTAAACTCTTGAATCAGGAAAAGTAATTCTTTTTCCTATACAGTTGCAAATGGCACAGCAAAGAGCCTACCAGCGAGTTGCAGAAGGCATCTTCACACCACACCATGCACAAAGGACCATGTAGCAAAGAGAAGGAGTGCACTCCAATGGAAAATAAAATCCTCCACTTGCACCCAGATCTGAGCTTTCAGTTCATGTGATCAAGATTGATCAAGTTATTTAGCTAGTTATGAAGTTTCTAGCATCTATACCAACAGTCGCATTAATTTCACAGCTAGTCTACAAGTCTTTACCCACCCCTCTGTGTGTGTTTGTGTTTACAGTGATACCAATACCATATTACATTAGCTAAATTTATCCTCACTACTAATTTACAAACAATAGTTATTAGAATCAAAGTAGATGTACTGATGGTAGGCGATGCTTTGTTCCAGTTCTTCTGAGTTGGTTTCCTCTGGCAGAGTATTCAGTGTACTATTCTTTCTTTGTTCAGGTGCTCTTCTTCTTTTCCTTGGTCATACTTTCTGGTTGTGGGTGGTACTGTAATTTTCTGTTCTGCTAGTATAAAGTTTATGTCTACTGGGAAGCTGATGATCAGTCAATTCCTGCCTAGCAAGACAAACACATGGCCATACGAGTAGTTCTCATTTCTTAATTGTGCAACTTTATTTTAGCAAGTTTTGGACTTATGGCACCTTTATCTAACTCTAATACAGAGAAGTCTTCTACTCTTCCAGTCCAGAACCAGGTTGTCCTTCAAAGTAAAAGGGATCACTTCACCAGCAGAGTTACAGCCAGGCCAAGAAAACTGAACATAATGAGTGTGTATGGATCTGGTACATACAGTGGTTTTTAAAGAAAGGAGTAGACTTTTTGCCATTGGTTTCTCAGGTACACATAATCCCAACATTTTATTTAACAACTGTTGTGAATTTTTGTCCATCACAGTTGCCAATCATTGAGTTATGGCTCTTTGTTCTCTGAGCAAGTATTTAGATGGTGCATCAAAGAGACATCTCTAGAATGTCACTTTGTGATTGATAACTTTATCAGATAAAACCCTAGGCTGCATTCAAAAGAGGCCCTATGAGGAGAACTGTTGCTTCAGCTGGAAATAAGGGGCTTGTAATTTTCGCTCCCACTTAATCCAGGCCATGATAGCAGTTGGGGGTGGCATGGGCTGAAGCCTATACTAGCTAGCACAGAGCACGAGACAGGAATACACCCTGGACAAGGCGCCAAAACATGACAGAGTAATCACAAACACCAAAAACACAGACATGGGGAGACCATGCAAACTCCAAGCAGGGAGGACCCGAGACATAAACCCTGGAGTATACCTTATGGATAAAAGGTGTGAACGCACAAAAATGTTGCCTAAGCCCGTTTCCACGCTCACATCGTGATGTATAAAAACTAAACTTGGCGTAAAGCCACACACATTTTCAAGTCAGCTAAAGGCTTGGCGTACACAAGTTCTCTACTCGGTTTTGCAAGCTGGCAGTACCCAGCATCAAAGCAGTGCTTTTGTTCCAGTGTGGTTTCCCTTTCTTTTTTAAATCCACATCCCTGATGCGGCTTTATCAAATACACTGAAATTAACCGCATATTGTTTATTAGTTTAAGACATCTGATTGTAATTAACATGTAACAATATAATGGTCCACAGAATGGTCAAACTATTCCAAATAAAATAGCTGCACCTTCTTCTTTCAGCTGCTCCCATTAGGGGTTGCCACAGCAGATCATCTTTTTCCATATTACTCTCACTTCACCACTCAGAGTATTTATATCACTGTATCTGAGTGGGGAATCACAGCTCTACAGCAGCTGATTGGAAGGAGAATTATCGGTATACAGCATCAAGCACACACTGCCTCAGCCATGCTGTCTATTTGAACTGCTCTCATACAACAAACGCTTTAGAGCCTTTCCTGTAGGGCAGGGGTCTCAAACTTGCGGCCCGCGGGCCATTTGCGGCCCTTGGTACAATATTTTGTGGCCCGCACCAACGCCGGCCTTCGCAAAAGCAATGAATGGATCGCAATTTTTATTGCGATTCAAGGGATAATGCAAGGGACGGCGGGCGGGAGCTGCTGATTGCGGAAATGACGTTATGCCATCATAACAGTTATTATGGGAAGACGTTCTGTGTGCACAATTAGCTGCTAAGCCAATTAGAATTAGAACAGACACAAGGGAGAGACGTTTAGTACAGAATTAAATTTTGTCATACCTTCATCATGACTTCATCAAAGCCTGCAGTGAAGAGAAAGACTGATGACGAGCACAGACAATTTCAGGAAATGTGGGAGACGCAGTATTTCTTTGTTGAGCACAGGGGCATCCCCACATTTCTTATTTGCACAGAGAAAGTTGCAGTGCACAAGGAATACAACTTGAAACGCCATTATTCCGCTAAACATGCTGAGGAATGTGCAAAATATCAAGGGGATGAGAGAGCCAAGCGGGTTGCCAGTCTTAAAGCATGTCTAATGAGGCAACAAGATTTCTTCAAGAAAGCAACCAAAGAGAATGTTGCATCAGTCCAAGCTAGTTACATGGTTAGTGAGATGATTGCTAAGGCAGGGAAACCATTCACAGAAGGAGAGTTTGTTAAAAAATGCATGTTACAGGCTGCAAGTATTATCTGTCCGGAAAAGAAAGGTCAGTTTAGCAAAATCAGCCTTTCTGCCAACACTGTGGCAGAGCGCATTTCTGACATGTCAAGTGACATTTATCATCAACTGTGTGAGAAAGCCAAATGTTTTGATGCATACTCAGTTGCTCTTGACGAGAGCACAGACATAACAGACACTGCTCAGCTCACAATTTATGTCCGTGGTGTTGATTGCAATTTTGAATTGACGGAGGAGCTGCTCACAATAATTCCAATGCATGGCCACACCACCGCTAATGAGATATTTCATCATCTGTGTGATGCCATTGAGAATGCAGGTTTGCCATGGAAGAGGTTTGTTGGAATAATAACCGACGGCGCGCCATCGATGACAGGGAGGAAAAATGGACTGGTGGCACTTGTTCAAAAAAAACTTGAAGAGGAGGGTGTAGAGGAGGCCATTGCTCTTCACTGCATTATCCATCAGCAGGCCCTTTGCAGCAAATGCCTGCCGTGTGACAATGTGATGTCTGTTGTTGTGAAATGCGTCAACCAAATCAGATCCAGGGGCTTAACGCACAGGAGGTTCTGTGCTTTTTTAGAGGAAATGGGGTCAGAATATGGAGATGTGCTCTATTTCACCGAAGTACGTTGGCTCAGCAGGGGAAATGTCCTGAAAAGATTTTTTGAGTTGAGAGAAGAAGTGAAAGCCTTCATGGAGAAGGATGGGAAGGCTGTTTCTGAGTTGAGTGATCACAAATGGCTCATGGACTTAGCTTTTCTTGTTGACATCACACAAAAGCTGAATGTACTAAACAAGATGTTACAAGGCCAGGGGCAGCTCGTCAGCGCTGCCTATGACAACGTGAGAGCATTCTCCACAAAACTTGTGTTATGGAAATCCCAGCTCTCTCAGACAAACCTTTGCCATTTCCCAGCATGCAAGGAACTTGTGGATGCAGGCATACCATTCAGTGGTGAGAAATATGTTGATGCTATTTTTAAGCTAGAGAAGGAATTTGATCACAGATTTGCAGACTTCAAAACGCACAGAGCCACTTTCCAAATTTTTGTGGACCCCTTTTCCTTTGATGTGCAAGATGCCCCTCCTGTGCTTCAAATGGAGCTCATTGACCTGCAATGCAACTCTGATATCAAAGCCAAGTTCAGGGAGATAAGTGGAAAAGCAGACATGCATGTGCAATTTTTGAGAGAATTGCCCCCCAGCTTCCCTGAGCTTTCCCGAATGTTCAAGCGCACCATGTGCCTTTTTGGGAGCACATATTTGTGTGAAAAGTTATTCTCCACCTTGAACTTCAATAAGTCAAAGTACAGGTCTAGACTTAATGATGATCATCTTCAAGCCATACTGAGGGTCTCAACTGCTTCCTCTCTAAAGCCAAATGTGGTTCAGATTTGTGAGAAGAAGCGCTGTCAAGTCTCTGGCAGCAAGGAGTAGGCAAAAGATGCCATGTTCAGAAGAACTGTTCATGATCTTCACTCAATGTTCTATTCATGTTCAGGACACTTCATGTTCAGAAGAAATAATTAAAACTGTTAATAATGACATTTGAGGACTTTTTTTTGTGAAATCCCTTATGCGGCCCAGCCTCATCCTGACTTTGCCTCCTGCGGCCCCCAGGTAAATTGAGTTTGAGCCCCCTGCTGTAGGGACATCGTGTTTCAAAAACAGTTTCATCTCAAGGACTATAAACACACTCAATCAGTCCATCAAGTGCTCCTTGTAGAACTGTTTGTATTTATAAGTACAATTACCTCACTGTAAACTTGCGATACAGTTATAATATTGCACAACTCGAGCCACTTTAGCACGTATTTATATATAATGACGATATCATTTTTAAGATGAAATGCAGCAAAATATGTTTATTACATTATACAGATAAAATATTAACATGATTTAAATAATCTATATTGTTAATAATTAAACATATGAGGACACAGTGGCGCAGCGCTAGCGACGATCTGGTGCCCCATTCAGAGATTATTCCTGCCTCGCGCTATATGCTTGCTGGGACTGGCATGACCCTGGATGGATAGATGGATGGAATAATTAAACATGTACTACAAAGATATTTCAATGTTCCTTAAACGTTTTGAAGAATCAGCGTTCTAAGCTTACAGATAGCTTAACATCTATTACAGAGCTGATTGTGTGGCGATTGGTTACTTGGAGAAAGAAAAGGAAGGACAGGAATTGGGGGTTAGTACGTTTGAAAGAGACAGTACTGATGCAATGAAGTATTTAATTGAAGGTAGCACACGGTGCAGCAAGCATCTTGCGTGAGGCATGAACAATCACTGCGCCATGTTCCCATGTTTAATAACCTGCTTTAACTCCTGTCATCATGAAAATGATATCAAGTATACATCTCAGTGTTTTAATTATTCAGAGAGCTGTAATATCACGAATGTAATGGATTCTGTGTCCTGTCGGAGAAAGAGAAAGCCATTTTAAGAAGCACATAGTGATTCATACACATAGAGCACATAGAAGATCAAATACAAAACAATGCATTTAACATGCTACTTTAGTTACGATGGGAATTGAGAAACTGGTAAATGATTTAAAGATGAAGTTTATGATGTTCTACTTTAATAACAAAAATAAACTACGTGATTAAAGTGGAAATTTAGAGAATAAAGTTGACATTTTGTGCTTTTTTCCCCACTGTGTGCCTATTTTGTTTTTCTCTGTACCCTAATAAGCTTTCATATGACACTCAGAATGTGGGCTATGACTCGCCTTTTCACGGCGACTTTGATATCTGACAACTTCCTTTTTATTTCGGGTACTATGCGACTTTGTGAACTTGAGCTTTCCAGTTTCTCCGACACTCTATGTCACTCGATCACCATCCTTTTGTTGTTTAAACCAACAAATAGTACGTTTTTCATTGCCTCCACTTGGTATTCACTGAAATTCTTCTATTTCCCGCCGTGCTTTTGCCATTGCCTTTTCACAAAGCGCTGAGCTTAAGGGCTATTTATATTGATTTGCATATTCAAAGAGGCGTAATTCTGGAAGGAGACGGGGCGGGACAGCAGGTGTGTGCACATGCGTTACTATTCATACTGACCGGGATTTATAGAGTGGAAGAACGTGGAAGTTGGCGAACGCACAGGTTTATGCATCTGGATTTTTTTGTGCGTAAGCACATTTCCACTTTTGTCCGTATGCCATGTTAGAGTGTACCATTCTACGCATGGCGTTATGCATGAGGCCCCAGTGATTTTAAGCAGTACTTAAGATTATTGTTTCTTTATACATAACTGAATAATGATAATCTATGTAAAAACAATGAAACTAGTTAGTCGAGTGCAGGTAGTAGGTCATTGTTTGATTTAAACTAATCACTTTTAAAATATAGCCCATTAGAGTAGAGTATGTATGCATGTGAGTATAGATGTCTACTGTAAAAAAATGTTTTACCTATTTATGTTTTTTTAATTTCTATTACTGTCAGAATCTAAAATTTCTTATGAAGTTGGGCATGTTCTAAGAGATTTTACAAGCGTTGGACATTCATCCCATCAACAGCACCACTGCTACTCATTGGGTCATCACCATTTAAAGAGGAAGACCACCAGAAAGTCCAGTGAATTGAAGATTGCGCATGGACTTGCGATTCCAACAAGTTCCAAAAATAAAAATGTATCAGTTTAAACTTGGGATATTTTATTTTTATGCCAAATCCATTCATGTCAGGAATGTCAATATTGTCATACCTCAGTACAAGAATCAACTGGTAAAGGTGATGACACAGCCGGACCTCTCCAGTGAACAAGGCTTGATTGAGGTTAACTGGGACAACAGGAAAGCGCCACAGAAGAAAATGGCTGCAAAACTGTTTTTATTAGGTTTGTACTCTTATAAGAACATAACAGAGGTGAAAATACATTGGTGTTAAAGTATTTTTTGAATGTATATAAGAATATAAACAAAAGAACTGGCAATAAAGTTGTTCATAAGTAAGGAATAATGGATAACATGGGTGTAATGGTCACAACGCAAAGCATCCCCACCTCCAACGTCCATTACTTTTTTGTTACCTGAACTTAATGAAGTGCAGTGCAGATGCAATATGTCACTTGAGTGCTATAAAACACCAGGTGGAATTAAAAAAAAAGTGTTTGAGTGTGAAAATCCCAGTAGATCAGCAGTTTCTGAACTGCTCAGACTAGACTATCTGGCACCAATAACTATACTACATTCAAAGTCACTTAAATCACCTTTCTTTCTCATTCTACTGCTTGGTTTTAAATGACAATGTCTTCACGATTGATTGATCATCAGATATTTGCATTAACAAGACGTTGAATAGCTGTACCTAATAAAGTGGCTGGGGAGTGTAGTTTACATTTGGTAAAATTGGATCACTTGGTAAGTATGGGGTAACAGCAGCCGAGATATCCCGTTACACAAAGTTTCTGGCCAAGGTCTAGTCAAAGAACTCCATGACACAGCGCCAGAGTGAAATTTCCTCCACCAAGTCCATTAATTCCATATCACATGACACCTCAAAGACCAATATCCTGCTTACAGTATATTCTGGGTGCCATACATGTATTTAGACATGGATGTATAGCCCACAAAGAAAACATTTGGTTCAGTTTAAAAACAAGCCAACCTGTTTAGTTTTTAGTACTGCTTTCTTTAGTCATGGATAAGGATTACATAGTGTAGTTTGCTTGGTTACAGTAGATTCTGATTTTGTTATGCCCAAATCCAATAGCTAGCTGTTTATGATTCAATGCTTGCTAGCATCTCAAATAACACAAAATTCATCGCGTTTACACCACTCGGCAAAATGAGATCTATTTAGTTCATTCATTAGCTTACCTAACAACATACTCACTGTAGTAGCCTCTATCAATGGGTAACTTTTTAATCAGCCATTATTTTTCATAGCTGTTACAGTTAATATTCAAACTTTCAAGAGCATTGAGAGAGAACGGTGACTTCATAGGTATCCTGTTGTATGGAATTAATAGCCACCTGACAGCCAATTAGAAAAGAGCATTTCTTGTTCAATATGTGCTATAGTCTAAAATTACATATTTTGATACATGTATTTTCCATCACAGCATCACACTGATCTTAAATTCTAGTCAATGCATTGACTACTTCAGTGACACTCTTATTCTTTTATAGAATTGTTCTGTTCAGCATATGTTTGATTCAAAGACCATTTGCAGAAATTACAGCTTTACAGACATTTGGCATTCTAACTCTCTACTGTCTTTCAAGGAATTTCTTCTGGTAACATCTTAAATTTAGCTCTTACTGACCATCTTTGTCATCTGCTACTGGTGGCATAATAGATCGACTGTAGGTTAACTTATGGGTGATTGAAGGCTAAAATTAAATGTTTGGCTGTTTTCTAGTTAACATGTTCTCTGCATATAGGGATTACATTCAACCAATCTACTGTGTATACTAATGTGGATAATTCATTTCATAGACAGAGATTCTTCTGGGCAGCACAGGAGCAGAACATCCCTCTTTACTCAAGAGCTAGGTGTCCTTCTATTAGGACAGGATTTGCTGGCATCTTCAAGCCTTTCTGGTAAATTGAAATCAGCTGAATCACAGAAGGATAAACTGGACTTTTATGTTTTAATACTCATATATATGTATTATTTAAAAAAACAACCAATATTTTTGTAGGTTGCATGCCTTACAAACAAACATTACTTTTTATGTTATTTCATTTGTTCTTTTCTTTTTCTACAGATACAGTGATTTATGAATTTCCAGGGACAAGTGAGAACAGTCATAAGACGGAAGCACCACAATGAGAATTCTCTCTCAAAAAAGAAGCTGTAATCAGTGTAATGTTACTTAGGTTAAATATTAAGTTATTTTGTTTTTTATCTCTTCACACATACAAGCACACACGCACCTAAACACACACAGGAGGAGGTTTGTGGCACTGAAGTAATCTGCCCCATTGAAAATGTGAAGCTGCGTGATAATTCTTTTTTTCATTCTGTGTTTTGTTTGTGTTTGTGCCCTGGGCTCACTTGAATATTTATGATTCATCAGGATTTTGGAAGGAGAAAACCCCTTTACATTCTATGGTGGATATCTTTCAGTTTTTTTATGACAATTTCCTTCTTTGGACAGAAGTGTTTGTCGAAATTTGTTTGAATGTTTGAAATGCAATTCAAATCCCAATAAAATGTTATGACAGAGCAACTGGTTTGATTGTTATTTGGCCCTTATGTACCAAGAATAAGCTGCAGAACACTTTGTTGTACTTACGTACATTTATTTGCAGGAAAAAAAGTACACTGAATTACACTTAAGTACACTACCTGTGCTTGCAAAATATACCAAACGTGTGCTATTTTTGAGTTGTAAATACATGTGAAATATATCACAAATACATTTTCAAAGTATTGTGGCTGCCAATTTTTCCAAAATTACCAAAGTTCAGCAGCTCTAGCTTAAAAAATGGGATTCAACAAAAGCCTGACACGCCAAAATGATTCCACAGACAAAATATCTTCGTTTTTAAAAGTTTTAGTTAAAATTCAGTTCACACAAAAAATAAAAATTTAAATAGCAAAAAAAAAGAAAAATTCTTAAGAAAAGTTCTGTTCAAAGCTTAAATCTTGTTACATTTCAAATCGTTACAAATCAGCAATGTTTCTGAACCATTAATAAATGATGACGTTTCTGAACCATTTCTAAATGATGACGGTCAGAAAACTGAATACCTACCCCATTTCTAAGTTGAAAATGGGTCTTTCAAGTCCCTGTGTACTGGGACCTGTTCTTAACAACAACTGACTCAATTATCACACTGTATCTCAGTTATGAAGACCGGTATGTTTCCTTCAGGTGCTCTTTTTCTCTTCTGCATTTCTGTTAACTTTGGGTTTTCACTGTAAAGCAACAACTTTCTTGACTGACAAACTGTGCATACCCAACACAAATAGTTTATGATGAAAAACTTTTATAAAAAAAAATCTAAAACAAAAAAAATTGTGTTTTTAAATGCTAGTGTGAACTAAGCCAAAGATAAACTGATCTTATTATCACCCAACAGAGACATCGGCCAAAACATTCTTGCCCTGGATATTTTTTGTGATGCAACAGAAAGAATTATTCATGGACAACATTATTTGCTTTGGACCAAGAATATGTGCATGCTTTCTCAGATGTTAATTGTAAATATAAATTTAAGCTAACAATAATTTCAGTACACAACTTGAATTACCATCTTTCTAATCTGAAATATTTTAAATTACTGAAGTGTACACTTATTGTTCAAAATCTTGAAATTGTTTAACGTAAATATATGCCGATTAGTGTAAAACTTAATTGTCCATATGTGCCTGGGGTGATCTGGAAAGAAATATAAAAAGATTTCACACATTAGTTCTCTATATAAAATACAGTCTTGATTTAAGTGCACTTAATATACAGTACTTCCATATTGTGTCAAAAATGTGCTGTTTTCAAGCATTAATTTTGTACTTAGTGTGCTAATGGTATATCATTAGTGTAACTAAATATATACTTAAATACAACTACAGTAAGTGTACTTGAATATGCTATTTTGAAACACCATTAAGATGTGTCTAAATATGCTTAAGTGCACTATTTTATTATTTCTGTACTTTCATAAATGCACTTGTTTCTACTTGAAGTATATTTGAATCCACCTTTCAGGTACTTGTTAATACATTTATAATACTGTATATAGGAAATAGATTTATGTTTCAATCAAAATATGATCTTAAAAGTTAAAGTTTTGAGTTAAACTCATATTAATGTTTGCTTAATTTGAATAGAATATACATTTCTTTCATAGTCATAAATAATGGTACAGTCTTTTCCCCCTATAAGTTAAAATAGAACTTTCTTGCTATAACTGAGATAAAAAGTACTGACCATATCTATAATTGTCTGGTTTGGTGCTGCCTCTGTTCAGGCTAAGACCAACCTGCTAATCATCATCAAAGCCTGTGAAAGAATCATGAACTGTAACTTACTACACACTGAAGTCCTCTATGAGTCCAGGGAGTCCAGGAAGAGGGTCGCAAAAATCATCGCTAATCTGAATCACCCAGGGAATCACCTGGGGCCTCATGTATAAACGGTGTGTACGCAAAGAAATGTTGCGTAAGAACTTTTCCACGTTCAAATCACGATGTATAAAACCTACACTTTGCATAAAGCCATGCACTTTTCCACGGTACCTCATACCTTGTCGTACGCAAGTTCTCGGCTCGGTTTTGCAGACTGGTGGCACCCAGTGTCTAAGCAGTGCTACTGTTCCTGTGTGGTTACTCTTTATTTTCCTGACGTGGCTTTATAAATACATTGAAACTAACCGCATATTGTTTATTAGTGTAATGCATCTGATTGTAATTAACCTGTAACAATATAATGGACCGGGGAATAGCCATAGTATTCCAATTACCATAACTGCTTTAGCGTTGTTACTCTCACTGCACCTTCTTCTTCTTCTTTCAGCTGCTTCCGTTAGGAGTTGCCACTGCGGATCATCTTTTTCCATATTACTCTCACTGCACCACTTGGAGTATTTATATCACTGTATCTGAGTGTGAATCACAGCAGCAGCTGATCAGAAAGAGAATTATCGGTATACAGCATCAAGCACACGCTGTCTCAGCCACGGCAAAACGTTTCAAAGCCTTTCCTGGACGGACCTCGTGGTTCAGAAACAGTTTCATCCCAAGAACTTTAAACGCACTCAATCAATTGCTCCTTGTAGAACTATCTGTACTTATAAGTAGAATTACCTCACTGTAAACTTGCACTACAGTTATAATATTACACAACCTGCACCATTTTATAAAGCGCGTATTTACATATGATGACGATATCATTTTTAAGATGAAATGCAGCAAAATATATTTATTATATTATACAGATAAAACTTTAATTTCATTTAAATAATCTATATTCTTCACAGGGACTGGCGTGAAGGATAGAATAATTAAACATGTACTACGTATATATTTCAATGTTCCTTAAACGTTTTGAAGAATCGGCGCTCTAAGCTTACAGATGGCTTAACATCTATTACAGAGCTGATTGTGTGGCGATCGGTTACTTGGAGAAAGAAAAGCAAGGACTGCAGGGGCGGCCATGCCAATATATATTGAATATAAAACAGAAAGAGAAAATAACGACACAGATAAAAACGCAGCGGCAAATTTTCACAAAAGTTAAACGCTTGTGTCATGAGCACGAGGTGGCTGTGCAGTGTCTGCAACTGACGTGGCCATCCACCGTGCATAAGATACCATATTGACATTGGCGGGCAAAGGGACCACCGATTCTTTCTCTGCCCAGGGCCGCCACGAGCCTAGAGCCGCCCATGAGTACTGCTACAATAAATAATTTCATCGAAGATCGTGCACAATCACTGCGTCGTGAAACCCATGTTTAATAACGTGCTTTAACTCCTATCATCAAAAAAATGATATCACGTATACATCTCAGTATTTTAGTTATTCAGAGAGCTGTAATATCACGAATGTAATGGATTCTGTGCCCAGTCGGAGGAAGAGAGCCGGTTTAAGAAGCAAGCAGTGATTCACACACATAGAGTACATAGAAGATCAGATACAAAACAAAGCATTTAATGTGCTACATTGATTACGATGTGATTTGAGAAACTGGTTAATTAAACGATTTTAAGATGACGTTTATGATGTTCTACTTTAATGACAAAATAAACTACATGATTAAAGTGGAAATTTCGAGATTGAAGTTGACATTTCGTGCTTTTCCCCCACTATGTGCCTTTTTTTTTCTCTGTACCCTAATAAGCTGTCATATGACACTCAGACGGTGGGCTACGACTCTCCTTTTCGTGGCGACTTTGATATCTGACAACTTCATTTTTATTTCCGGCACTGTGCGACTTTGTGCACGTGAGCTTTCAAGTTTCTCCAACACACTATGTGACTCGATCAGCTTCCTTTTGTTGATTATACCATGGTTTAAAGAAATAAATAGTATGTTTTTCCTTTGCCTCCATGTGGTATTCGCTGAAATTCTTATATTTTCCCCTGTGCTTTTCTTATTATCTTTTCACAGAAGGCTGAGCTTAAGGGCGATTTATATTGATTTGCATATTCAAAGAGGCATAATTCTGGGAGGAGTTGGGGCGGGACAGAAGGCGCGTGCACGTGCGTTAGTTTTCACGCTGATCAGGATTTATGGAGCAGAAGAACGCGGAAGTTGGAGTACACACAGATTCCTGCATGTGGAAGTTTTTGTGCGTAAGCACATTTCGGCTTTTGTGCTTACGTCATGTTATAGTGCGAATTCTACGCACGGCGTTATACACGAGGCTCCTGTTCCAAAGACTTCTTTCTGGCAAATGTCTTTGTGCAGTGAAAGCTAAAATAACCCATAACCTAAACAGTTTATTTCCACATGCAGTTATTTTTACTAATCAGGTCTGACTTTCTACTCATTATCTATGTATACCTTCACACTAGACTGCCTGTACATTTTAATCCTACAGGCCTTGTGTGCTGCATCACATATTATCATTTAATATTTATCTTCTTACATTTATCTTTTATATTCTTTGTTGTTCTATTGTATGTTGCACCAACGCTATCAAGACAAATTCCTAGTACACATTAGTGTATCTGCCAATAAAGGGAATTCTGATTCTGAGTCTGATGCTGAAATTTAACCATCGTTTTTACAGGAGTGCCACATTTAGATAATGTTAGTGTTAGGAAAGGACTCTACAGTTAGATTTACAGACAACAAACGGTAGTCTTAAACTTAAAAATACATTCTTCTTCAGTTTAGGCAAAATATGGTCTAACTCAGCTCAGAATTCTACATGAGATACACTATCTAAAATATATATGAGCCTGCACCCTAATTATTAGCAAAATTAAAGGTCACCTGCTTTGCTGGGTTGCATGTTCTTTGTTCAGTCTTATTAGAATAAGGGCTGTGATTGATGTGATTATTTAATGTGATTATCCCTAAATCCTTCTAGCAGTTCATTTTAGAATAACATTTGATAAGAAATTATTGCTTAATGAAGGGGCTGCCGTAATAACTTATATTACATTACTAGCACCCCATATTATCTTGCTAAAACAGAAGAGTCCTATCCCAGCTGCTATTACACAATGGAAAAAAGATGACCTACAGTACATTTTCTAAAATTAGTAAAAAATAAATTCACTCTACGAGGAATGGACAAAAAGGTGTTTATTAATACTATCTTCTATTAAAAGAGCATGGTGACCCATTAATATTTTGGATTATCATTATCTTTGAGTAATGACTTTACTTTAAATATTTTTTATTTCTCTGCTCTCTAGATGAATTAGGGAACGGGTATCTAATCCAGTTTGAATAACACATACTACTAATATGTTTTGTATGCTGTCAGACATACAGCATGCCTTACGGGTACAAGACTGGTTAAGAATACAAGGAATAATGTGAATGTAAGACCTTTGCTAACCTGATTTCCATTTGCCTTAAAGTGAAGGATGACTGACGTCACTTCTGTCCATCATCCTGCCTCTTCCACGTCTGCCTCCATAAAAACCACTTGACCAAAGGATGTGTCATCAGTTATGACTAAGAGCTCGAGTAAGATGGAAGTCACAGAGATGAGTTGCCGTATAAGTCTAAAACAATATCATTAAAAAGCACTATTTTTTCCATGGTTAATTTTTTGCCAAATGGGCATTAAATGGGGATCACCTTGGTGCTCCAGTTGTCTCTCTTTGTTTGCAGTGCTTCATTTAAAACATAATGAAGTTCAATAAATTGTGAAAAAGTCAACTGTTGTAACTTTCATTAGCCTGATTAATGCAGTGGCCTCTTATATCTATTTTAATTAATTTCCTGCACATCAGTATGTATATGAATGAAGAAATAACAACGGTTCAACAGAAAATAAAATCAATGAGGGAAAATAAAAACAAAGTTTTTAAAGAGGAATATTTAGCTAAATAAAAATAAATAAATATGATTTCCTGCATGCAGTAAGAAAGGCAAAGGATAAATACAGAAACACGGTAAAAAATAAAAAATAAGCATCAGTGACAGCAAAGGTGTGTGGTAAGAACTTAAGTTAATTACTAACTACAAAATGAAACATAAAGTGTCTGCTTATAATCCCACACTCCCACATAAACTAAACGGATTCTACTGTGAAACAGGATGAAGCAGTGTTCTGAACAGAAACAACCAAGATGTGACCTGACAGTTTTTTCACACATACAGTATACTTATGTCAGCTTGCCCCTTTTTTCGCAGATATGTTTAATTTCTTACACAAGAAAATAAAAGTTTCAAACTACTTTAAGATGCTGCAATAAATTACTTTTCCAAAAACATCAAACATGTGCTGCCTTAAAGACTGCATACTTATCCTAATGGATAATGAATAATTGTTCACTTACTATCAAATGTGGAAATTAATCCATACTAATTTGCTTACAGAGCAAACAGATCATCATATGATGCTGAATTTTCACGCACCTCATGACATTTTTCAACATCTGTAATGCCCAACACCTATGCCTGGATCCCATTTATCGATTATGACTCTATATGTAAACAAAATACGCCTCTCAAACTTTTTGACAAAATGACAGAGAGCAGAATCAGTAATTATTTGTATTATTAGCTATTTAAATTTTATGACAAAAACCAAATGAGGATGAAAGAACAACATCTCAAGGCCACACAGTTGTGTCCTACCACTCATTTATTTGATAATGGCAACATTCTTGTGTTTCTCTTTATAAATTATGAAATGTCTGCATACAGAACTTGTCATAAAATAATACTTTCAAATCTGTTTAATTCAGATCAGCATTGCACTGGCTGCAGCACTGGGCCTAAGGCAAGAAACAGTCCTTGGCATAGTACCAAATGTAGAGCCCACTCATGCATACACAAGGTGTTTATTTGTATCACCAGTTAACCTAACCTACATGTCTTTAGTGATATGGAAGATTAATTCACATGCAGACTCAAAAAGCAATATGCAAAATGCACAATGACAGTGTATAACCCAGGACACTGGGTCAGTTTGGATGCAACCATAACCAATGCACCACTTTGCCCCCCACTAACCTAAAAAATTGAAAGTAAATGTCAAAACAAAAGGATTTTTGGTGAAATAAATAGGAAAATATTACTGTTTCATTTATACATCAATAGAAAAGTTATAAATGTCGTGGAGAACTTTTAAGATAATTAGTACTAAACATTCTAGTACTCTGACATAGGAGGTCAAAACACTTTTGACATTTAAGAAAGGTCTTTAGAAACTATTCTTTCTGGGACTGTCAGATAAGGTCAAAGGAATAAAACGGCCATTTTTGTAGGGCATTGAAAGATATTGATTTGACCTACTCCATCTTTTTGACACTGTTTCTTACGGCAATCACTTTACTTCACTGATGGCAACAAACAGCCAGAGAGAGTGTTGTACATGACTCCTAAAGTGATTTATTGTTATCTAATCATTATAGGTTTACTCAACATTTGTAGGCTCAAACAAAGATTTTTCTGATACTCCATACTCCACCTCAATCTCCAGTCTTTGTTCACTCTTCTTCTATTTGGCAAATGGCTTAGGTCAATTAAGACAGGCACTACCAAATTTCATAACAGTATTTATGAACAAAATGTGAGATGCATAAACTTAACATCTTGACCTAAAGATTTGAGTAATATCTAAAAGTGTATGTCACCCTGTTTGCTCTGTTCCTGTTCAAATGAATAATCAGAAAAGTAATGGTTGTTCCGTTACAACCAAGCCAGTAGACTGTCCAGCATATTGTATGTTCTAACTTTCTGTTTTCTACAAAGCTGGCCAAAGTAGCAGTGGTCTTGTTTCATACTAACTTGGAATGGTGGCTATCCACCTAACCAGCTGCTATTTTGTTCCCTTTCAGTTGTCCAACAAGCAAAGTAGTGGCCGCTTTGTCTGTCATCCAATTTTGCAGTTTACCATTCATTAAATTAGAAGACAGGTGTCTTCTGTCTGTCAAGTCTGTGCAGCCAGGAAAATCTTCTTTAAGTGGCAGGTATCTTGTTTCATTGAAATGTGAAGGAATTTAAGGTGGCCCCGGATTACAAGTTTTTTTGTAGGCTTCAATTGCATGAATTTATCATTGGGACCCTGACTGTTTCCTGAGTAATGGTTTTGATCATGGTCTTGACTTTTGTTATTTGGTTAATAAAACATTTTCTTATTAGGAGTCTTTGCTTTATGATCATGATTCTATTTTGCCCTTTGATACAGGACCTCTAGCACTCAAAAGTTATAAAGAGATCCTCCTGCAAACAGAACTGAAAAGATACATTTTATGTCTTAACCTAAGTGGATTTTGATAATCCATGCTCAGGCCCTGCTATTGTTACTTCATTTCAGGGTTATATATAGCTGGGACAATAATGAGTAGTAATTGGAGTGGTTAATTAGTCTAAGATCCATGTTTTTGAAGGTGGGGGGACAACAGAGTCCTCAGCAAAAACTTTACAGAGGCAGAGAGAGAGAGAGAGAGGTTGAAAGCTGATATTGCATTGCCGCACCCACCACACGATGGGTGACACCTCAGCACCACACTGGAACAGTGTGAGGTTTTTTTTATGGTGGCTGTAGTGCCAATCGTGCCACCAACCCCCAAGTTTTACCTATAAGTTGGAGGACCTGCTTGCAGGGCTGGATGCAGATTAACGTCATACCCAGGATGAAGCAATTGCAGGTTAAGGGCCTTGCTCAAGGGCCCAATGGAGTAGAGTCACTCCTGGCATTTACGGGATTTGAACGGGCAACCTTCCAAATGAGAGCACAGATCCCTAGCCTCAGAGCCACCACTCAGGCAGAGACTGGGGTGAAAATTGCTTTATATACTGGACAGTATAGTGTAATTACATATTTCACAAAAGTACATATCTTACTTAGTGTAAGAAGTGGAAAATATATTCAAAATATGTGTCACAGTAAGAGTAAAAGAGTCTGAGAACATAAAATGGGATATATTAAATGTTATACTGTTCTCAGCTGGTAGCAATGTGATCACTGCTGCCTGGTATATTTTATTGCAGAATCAGCTTATCCAAAGATGAAATACGATGCAAGGATAAAAGTAAGGTAGAAAGTACTCAAAACTGGCATTTTTCCATAAATGTGGAATGTTTAGTAGCTTTTAATTATGTTGAATGAACTTTTACATGTGAAGGAGAATCACGCCAAGTTCAGGTACTGTGGCATTTGTTTATTGTGAAAAAACAGTTTAAACTTCTTATTTTAAACACTATTTTAATGTGGGACAGTTTTCACCTGATATGATCATACAAAGTGGAAAAGGCAGGAAGCGGACTGGAAAGAGTGATGGGAAAAAAGCAACACATTAAAATAAAATTAAAATGTGTTATCCATTTATTGAAATACTGACTGAATTTGTCTATGTTACTGCCTAGAGAAATATGTGTAAGCTACATCACCCTGATTAATGTTTATTAACCCTGGAATAGAAATTATTTACTCTGTATTAATATTCTAATGAATAAACCATTCTAGCCCTAGAATGCTGTTGACTTAACCAGAGGGGTGTTGGAATGAACAATCTTCAATTAGCATGTTGGATTTGAGAACACAACTGTCTGGACCTGCTTTATTCAAGGGGTGGGTAAAGTCAGTCCTGGGGAGCCACAGTGGCTGCAAGTTTTTGTTCCAACCCAGGTTCTTAATTAGAATACAGTCCTTGCCAATAATTTAATGTCATGTCTTGTTAGTGCTTTAAAGCTGCCATGTTAGCTCATTCTCGTATCCTAGTTTTCTTTTCCTTTCTAAGGATATCATCCAAATGATTTGGAGTCTAAAATGGATGAGTAGTTCTCAGTCCTTCACTTTTCTTCCAAGTATTTAATTAAACCAAATAATGCATGATAAATGCACAAAGATGTAAATGGAAACAAGTTAAATGGAGAAATGCTATTTTCTTTTGACATTTGCATCTTGTTACTAATAGGGAGTAATTAAAAACAAAGAATATGGCTATTTAAGACTAAAATAAGCAGTAAGGTTTCAAAATCTTAACAAGCAAGAAAACTAATATAAAGCAGAAGTGTTACTTGAGCAATAAGTGTGTATTGTTATGCAATTGGGTTGGAACAAAAACCTACAGCCACTGTGGTCCTTCAGGAACGACTCTGCCAACCCCTTCTCTATTTAAATGTCAAAGCCTTTTAATGTAAACTTGCAGTACAACTCAGCAGATCTGACCATGTCTTACTCCCACCTACAAGCCTGTGATTCGCAGTAGCTTTCTTATTCAAGCCAGAAGTTCTTGCATATTTTTGATGGTATGCTGTTTGTTTATTATACTGTATGTATGAGGACATCAGTGGAACTTAAGGGGAAGTGCATTTAAAACTGAAGCCAAGAAGCACTTCCTTACACAAAGAGTTGTGGAACACTGGAACTACCGAGACATGTAGTTGAAGAAGATACCCTGACAACTTCTAAGAAGAATCTGTATGAGACATTGGGACAGCTTAGCTATAAGCTAAACAAACAAGCTTGATGGACTGAATGGTCTCCTCTCATTTGTCAATTTTCTTATGTTCATTTTGTATACATCAAAGCAGTTGTGCAGGTGACAGCAGATTCAAGATAATTTTGACTCAAAAATGAAAATTTTTTTTTGAAAACACATTGTGATATCATTTGAATAAATAATTACATTGCTATTGTTTTCTCTACTGGTTCTTCTACTGGCATTCCTGGTCCTGATTCTCACCCTTGAGACTTGACAAGAATGTGGCAAACTGAAGCAATGAAGCAATGTTGTACCACACAGTGACCCAATGGATTCTTATACATTTTATTGGTCTTTTAATTAGCTTTATATCCGTAGACAGGGGGCTTGCTATGCCACACTAGGATGGTGATAATGAGGCAGTGGCAGATTCACCCTTTTAAAAGCTTCCCTCTGGGTCTTGCACTGAATCTGCTCATTTGAATAACAGTCTGTCAGCCAATGCTGTTTTTAGCCTTGAATTATTTTCCTCACTTGTTGAGGCTACTTGCGTCATTTATTAATATTAACAAAGGTAAGGCTGTTGGTCCTTCAGGTTTGACTGCACATTTATCTTACCCTGGTTGGCAAACCAGAACAAATGTTTGGAAAGCAACTTGAATGCATATAATTCAAAAGAAGAATGCCATTTATGTACAACAGTGTCAGGATATTAGTAAAGGCAAACTACCTCATAATTAAGAAATTACTGATCAGTTCATCCTTTCAGGCTTTCAAGTATTAGCTCATCCTACTAACACTGGATCATGTTATCTGAATTTTTTTCTGTCTGATGATAATATTAAAATAGAAGATATCTCCGTAGCTACAGGAATGCAGACTAAAGCATATGTTTTTCATTGTCCCAAAAATTAGTTTGTCATGCAGATGTGAATTTAATATTTCTGTTCTAAGCTCTATACTTAATGGATTTATTGCTAAGAACTGATTAAAGTTTACCTCCCCAGATGATTGTCTAAACCGACAACAACTGTTCTGAAAATATGTCCTGGAGTTTGTCATTATACTGTAACTAATTTATTCACACACTTGTTTTCCAAACAATTCATCCACCCCTTAGCGTGGTCCACGCTCCCACATGATGGACAATGTTGCCGTAATGGTCATGCAGCCATTAAGAATCTTTTTCCTGATCTACCTTCACCCTTCTTTAAAGGCCCATGCCTACCTCCATGTCCCCTTAGCCTATCTACTACAAACCTCTCCTTTATCCCTACACTCTGCATAATTCTTCCTAACCCCAAACTCCAAAATAACTGCTAAACCCTCAGAGGTGGCTGGTGGCTTGTAGTCCTTTTCTTACTCACTCTTAAATATATTCACTTTCAATGTTATTACCTCTGCTTTCATCACCTACATCTACACACACTCCAAGGGTGGACTTCTGTCACCTGTTCCCATTCTCCACTGGAAAGAGGCAGAACTTTCCTCTATTCCTAAAAAGTCATCGCTCCACTTTTCAAATCTGACTGTTTGAAACACAAGGAAGGCAGGGAACATTTCAGTTTGAAAAAACATACCTCCTATACTGCCATGTTCTTGTTTGGCCACTTACCTGGCTCTTATTCTATTCTGTCACTGTTCCTTTTACCCAGTTAGTCTGGGACTTAGGCAGTGGTGCCTTTAGGTAACCATTTTCCTCAAATTGTAGCATAGTCATGTGAACTGGTTTTATCAGGTTAACAGTCCTGGACTGCTGCCATTTAAACACTAAAAAACCTCTAGCTACCACTCACAAAGACCTACAGTAAATGTAGAAAAACAACATGGCTGCCGTATGCAAAAACTAGCAAGTCACAGAGATAAAAACAGAAACTACCAAAAGTTGATAAATTAGGAATCTTTGACAGTTCCAATTCTGTCCTGGGCTGTTGTTATCTATCATTAATATTAAAATATCTTTCCATTGTTTAATAAACAAATTAGCAGTAACTGTGCTGTACATATAGATCAGCTTGTATAAAATTAAACTGTGATTATTTGCCTGCAAATTAATTGTTTAGAAGAAGGCTGACATAGGATGCTGGGAAATGCACTTTGTATTGTTAAAGAAAACAAGGTGACACAGGAAAAGTGTTGGGGTCTGACATGGAGCCCAGTTAAATTCCTAATCCAAGTAAACATAACAACCCAAAGGTCAAAATCTTGGCTTCCATAGCCCAGAGTGGAACATAGATCTGTGACTTTTTAGAACAAGGACATAGATCTGTGACTTTTGTTGGCAAGTTCTTTAATGAATGGCAACTTCTGGTTTGTTATTTTATTAAGTAGTGGTTGGAGCAGAAGGGACTGTATGTCTAACATGGACAGTGAAAAAACATCTATGGTTTTCGCAGTTTTCCTTCTGTCTTTCTTCCCTATCTAAATCCAAAGAAGGAAGAAAAATTTGCTCTGCTGTCACACTACTCTCAATCTCTGTTGTTCCTACAAGATTTTAGCCCATTAGATACTCCCTAGGCATGCAGGCCTGATAGTATATATTCATGATTATTCTGTTTATGTTTGAACAATTTTGTGTTTTTGTTGCATTTCTTTTATTTATACTATTATTTAATTTTGCAGCACACTGGTCTCATGTGGACGTGCATTTAATAAGAATAAAAATGAAACTGAAAGAATTGTAAACTTTATAAATATATCACCTGTGAATGCATACAGATTGAAAACCTATTGTGCAGTCACAGAAAAATTATGTCATTGGTGTGAAATATCATACCAACTCAGATGCAAATGAGAAATCATGATAAAACAGCAGAAAGTCCCAAAGACAAACAAGCAAATGAAGTAAAAATGCATTTCAATGATATTTAAAGATGGTGCCCTTTGGGCAATTAATACATGCTATGAGTTAAAAATATGAATAATACAAGGAAATTCATAGTTAACAAAATGTACAAAGACATATACTGCTGCTGTTATATTTTGGTCAGAGCTTCTCCCTTGACTGGGGTTCATACCCATGTTTTGTGTCCTTTTTCTTCATTGTTGAGCCATTTATTTACGTTAATGTTATTTTTGTTAACTGTCTGCGGTGTTTTCTTAGCCTGTTATGCTCTGTGTGTTTTGTGTGTGGCCCTAAGAGATGGGGCCACCTGTCAATCAACACCAGTAAATGTCCTCCCCTTTATACAACCAGAGAGTCTCACACTGTTCCTGGTGGTTTATTTTGAATTCCCTAGGTTTTGCTGTGCTTGTGCCATTTTTGATTTTCTGGATTTTTTCATGCTATTGTGTCTTTTGACCCATCTTTTAACTGTACTGGAACTTTGTTTACTTTTGGGTTTACCTTTGATGGGTACTCTATGCCTTTTGTGTTCTTTGGAGCTTCACAGTATTATACAGTATTTTTCTTTTGAAGAATATTTTTATATATAAAGTGTTTTTGTTAGCCCTTTTTACAAGCCAGGTTTGATGCATTTTTGGGACTTCGTGCTTTGGAACTCTTTAGTGATTGGGACCTTGTCATAACGGCTGTAAATAGGAGATGTTCTAGATGATAATGAAATTGCAACCACGATTTATTATAACTGGTCCTTGATGTACTGAAAAAGAGCAAAATCGGCTGAGGCCATGAAGGGTTGACTCCAAAGCAATCCAAAGAGGTCAAAACTGTAAAAAGAAATTAATCTTAGAGCATAACTGACAAGTGAAATACATAACTCAAATTGTAATTAATCTAAATGTATATGACTGACAAAATAATTACAATTGCAGGCCTTTCTTTCATGGTTCATGACTAATTTGCAGAAAAAATAAGCAACAGAAAAGTAAACATGAGTGACAACAGTGTCATTTTGCTAAATATTTTAGAAAGTCTTAAATGTTGTACTGCTCAAAAATACATTTTCCTGCTGTGAACTATCATAGTAAATGAGATCTGTCACGTATGTGACAAGAAAAAGCAGAAAGTTAACAGTTAAGCACCAAATTGGCATCTAAATTTATGAAATTTTAAATTATGTCAAGCACGGTACTTCTTAGTTATACTTGGAACAGCAGCTTATTAAAGAGTTAGTGGAACTGATTGAAAAAACCAAAACCCTTCTTAATGATTCAGAAATGATTGTAAAATAAGCTTTTTATTATGTCTTCGTAGGGAAGCTGCCAAATAGGGCTAATCTGTCACAGGATGTTGTATAGCAGAACAATTTTACTTGCAATGTAAGTGCTTGGCTACTGTTTAACAATGGTAAATGCTAATGTTCCCTGCATAGCCAGAAAAATAATTATTTTTTCACAAAATTTAATTTTAAACATGTCGAGTGTAAATGTAATTTTTTAAATGGAATTCAGTTGAATTTCCTTTAATGTTTTACTTATGAAAATACTAAAAACAGTAAAATAAACTATTGACAACACATTTATACATTTGCTATCTGAACTTTCAGCTTCAGTACATACTTCCTCTACTTTGTTTCATGCTCCTGACTAAAAACTCTCCTAAATTAATCATTGCTGTGATACACAGCCTTCTCCAAGATCACTATTGGAAGAAGGCAGAGACAAATACATCCTCTGAGGTCTCTGCAGGAATACTCTGGGAAACCCTAAAGGCCTTCTTAAGAGGTCAGATTATCCCATATCTTTCCCACAGAAATAAATTGGAAACCAAGCAGGTATCAAAGCCAACCAGTGAAATTACTAGAATAGATCAAGAACATGCCAGGTGTCCAAGTGAGGCTCTTCATAGGAAAAGGCAGGCTCTGCATTCAGAGCTCGACCTCTTGACAACTAAAGAAACTGAACAACTAATTTATAAATCAAGACATCATTATGAACATGGAGAGAAAGCTAATAAGCTGTTAGCTGAACAAATCCACAAGCAAGAAGTTCGCAGTGCAATCACAGCAATCAACAACACAGAGATAAAATCATTGACCATAAAAATATAATGCACACATTTAGAGATTACTATAAATCCTTATATTCTGCTGAGTTTAAAGAAGACAAGACACAATCTAATGCATTTATGGATGCATTACAGATACAACAAATAGATACTCTTACTGCAGAGTAATTTGATAAACTGTTGGCACTATCAAAATTACTAAAAAGTCACTTCAGTGTGGGAAAGCAGCAGGCCCTGATGGCTACCCTGCCGAATTTTATAATTAGTTCTCCCCTCAGCTAGCTCCCCTTTAATTAGCAACATTTACAGAAGCTACAGACAATAAAATTCTACCTCAAACCTTTCGCCAAGCATTAATCACGTCTTTCCTAAACAAAATAAGGACATATTACAATGCGCATCATACAGACCAATTTCACTTCTGAATAATGATGCTACGATACTCTCCAAAGTCCTAGCTAGAAGATTGGAGAAAGTGCTATCACAAGATATATCACAAGATCAAACTGGATTTATTAAAGGCCGACACTTAGCGTCCAATCTTCAATGCCTGTTTAATGTAATAAATTCACCCGCAAAGTCAAACATGCCAGAGATTTTATTATCCTTGGATGCAGAAAAAGCATTTGATATAATTGAATGGAACTACCTTTTCACTACATTGGAGAAATTTGGGGTTGGCCCATTTGTGCATGGATCAAACTACTGTATACCAATCCAGATGCTTCAATTTGTATTAACAACATTAATTCAGAGTACTTAAAACTAGAATGTTGTACCAGACAAGGATGCCCCTTGTTACCACTACTTTTTGCAATCACCATTGAGCCACTGGTAGTTCACTGTCGAAATGCTTATGAGATAAAGAGGATTATCAGAGAAGGACTTAAGTATCTAGGGGTAAACATCACAAGTAAATATAAAGCTCTTTATCAACAAAATTCTGCTGTCTGGAAAAAATTAAGCAAGACTTGTATAGATGGTCAACCCTTCATCTCACTTTAGCTGGAAGAATGAACATTATTAAGATGAGTATCCTTCGTAAGCTTCTCTTTTAATTTCAAAACATTCCAATATACATTAATAAATTGTTCTTTAAGAAATTAGATTCAACCATAACCTCATTTATTTGGAATTCAAAACATCCATGTATCCAAAGACCGACCCTACAAAGGCCAAAGGCTCTACCTAACTTTCAATTTTATTACTGGGCAGCAAACATACAAACTATAAAAACCTGGACACAAATTGATGAACATATACAGGCTTGGTCCGCAACAGAAATAAAATCCTACAGTACTTCTTTATATTCCTTGCTTTGTGCCCCAATAAATGCAAGTTATCGGCAATATACTAACAACCCAATTGTGCTTTACTCACTCAGAATATGGAACCAATGTAGGAAGAATTTTAAGATAGAGAATCTTTTTATTGGTGGCACCTCTGCACGAAAACCACCTTTTTCAACCCTCACAAATATATCCAGTTTTTACTGTCTGGAAAACATTTGGGATTAAATCACTTAGAGATCTGTACATAGACAACGTCTTTGCATCCTATGAACAATTACATTCTAAATGTAACTTTCCAGCAACACATTTCTTTCACTATCTTCAAATTAGAAACTTTGTTAAACAGAACCTGCCTGATTTTCCTCATCACCAACCTCTCTCTATGCTGGAAAAAATATTGCTCAGTTTTGAGGACTTAGACAGCATTTCTGCAATATATAAAACAATTTTACAGTCCCTCCCTTTCAAAGATCCAAGAGGACAACGGAAAGAAGGATCTCTCATCACTCAACATCTCAGAAAAGGAGTGGAAGGTAGCAATGCAGAGAATTCACTCAAGCTCCATATGTGCAAAGCATACAATTATTCAACTCAAAATTATATATCGAGCACATCTGTCTCATTTAAAATTGTCCAAAATGTATCCAGAGCAAGATCCAACCTGTGAACGCTGCAATCTAGTTCCAGCCTCACTGGGTCACATGTTTTGGGTCGGCACCAAATTAACATCATTCTGGACCAAAATCTTTAAATCAGACAGCCTTGGTGTCACAATCCCCCCTAACCCATTAATAGCTGTGTTTGGTATACTCCCAGATGGGCTTAAAGTGGAGAAGGACAAACAAACTGTAATTGCATTTACTACACTATTGGCACATAGACTTATCTTGCTAAACTGGAAGAATCCTAACTCTTCCCTTTTAAGTCAGTGGGTAACTGATGTTTTATATTATTTGAAATTGGAAAAAATCTAATTCTCACTTAGAGGATCTGTGCAGAAATTTTTCAAAACCTGGCAGGATCTAAACAATAACATTTTAGAACAAGCTTTTAAAGCACTGATGAAGCAGATTCTCTCCCCATTTCTTTTTCTTCTCAATTTATCTATAATCACTTATTAATTTATCTATTTACTTATTTTTACTAGGTGTAAGTTTTATTCTGCTGCCCATGCTGTCTTTCTCACGGGTGGGGGTTGATTTGTTTTCAATCCTATTCTTGTAAAATTGATCTACTTGTATGGAATGTTGTGTGATTTCAATAAAATCAATAAAATAAAATAAAAAAGGAAGAAGGCAGAGACAGAATATAAACATGTACAGGGAGACGGATGATTCAAGAATCAAATTGAAAATAACTACTGGGAGGTTGGTTAGGTCAAAAATACCAAAGAAAACCAAACCAAATATGTAATACTAAAAATCAAGTTGACGAAGCATGCAAATTCATTTTAAGCCCTTAATTAAAAAACACACTATTAACACTGCAAAAAGGTTTTTATTTATTATCTAGAATCTTGGATAACCAAGAATGGTGTAAAGGTGTTGTGACTTCTGGTTGTCAAACGTTAGCAACTAAGGTAGTATCAGTACACAAACAATGACCAAAATAATGGCACCATAATGAAAAAAGATGGTATTGCACTAAGACACTAAATATTTTAAGAAACCCAGAATAATTTTAAATCAACAACAAAATGAAATAAACACATTTCTTATAGTTCAAAGTGTCTATTGGGAAGAAAAAAATTAAGAAAACACTAGCAGCACTTAAAAGTGTCCAAAAACGTAACAATCACCTTCACATTTTTCATGCCCTGATCAACTTTCCTTTTGAACAAATAGTCTATCTCCTTATATCACATATTTCAAAAACTTGTTTTCCTTCTTTCTTAATCATGGTGTTGTATACAATAATTTCCAATGCATCACCAAACTCCTGAATCCTCTCCCCCTCAAATTTCTTGCTACCAAGGCTAAAACCACCCATGCCCTAACTTTAGAACTGGTTCCAACATGCTTATTCAAGTTGTCACATCTTTCAATTACCCCATCAACCTGTCCCAAAACGTGCATTTTTCAGTATGGTTTTGTTCAATATTATTTCTATATTCATCAGTAATTTGCCAACAAACATCTTAACAACTATAATACCCTCACTTGCTGTCTTGAAATCCTACACTTTGCTTGATTATCTGACACAAGTAGAATCCCCACTCTCATGAAATAAAAAAGTTCTCTTTCCACTAATCCCACTAAGCATTTGCCATTCCTTGTTGCTTCCTGTATATAGCACAAATGTACTCTCCTTATGGTCAATACTTCAAACACTTTTAATGATATACTTCTAATATTCCAAGCCACAATCCTTATACTCTCTTCTTCATGGTGTCATACATTCATACATCTTAGTCAATGATTTCAAATCTCCCTCCCACAAAACCAACCTTCCCTCACTCCATTAGATCTATGACCATCATTACTCAGGCTACCCTGCCTATGGTTTGGCTGATGCGGTCCACAGAGAGTACTATTGGATGTACAGTACCCCACCCATCATTGCTCAGTATCATGGAGGTACTTCAGTAGAAAATGTTAAGGACAGATGCCCAGGTTTTACAAGTTAATAATCGTTATATTATTAATGAATGCTATAATGCACATGCAATAGCATTATTAGTGGTACCATATTACATCGCTGTGACACTGACTCATTTTTATTTTAATCTTTATTAAGACTAAATATTTTCAGAAAATAAACATGTTGAAACTTTAGTCAGTTGAAATTATATCTTCACAAACATGGTATACAAGCATTTCACACAAGTTAATTGCTTTGTATAAATTAAAAAAAAATCTTACCTGCTCTGCCGCTTTACAATGGAGAGAGCAAATGCTTAAAAACTTACCAAATATATAAATATTTCAAGCCAAGACAGTTGTCGAGTACTGATCTGCATCTTGCTGTTACACACACATTATAAAATAGTTTATATAAGTAATTTTGTAACCAAAAACACCAGTACTATGACTTTCAGCCATTTCAGAGAAAGATTTGCTTTGCACAATAGCTCAGCACTTAGTCTTCTTGTGCAATAATCTTTCACTGCCAAATCACAGTAACCTTTTTATGCATTTTTTTTTAATTTACTTCCATATTTATGTGAGAATTTGCACAAGCAAATAGAAAATGTATACTTGTCAGAAGAAAAACAGTACCAGGAATACATGATAAAATGAAGGGCCATCTTCTGCACCCTATTTCTAGGTAAGTCTAGTTAAATCAGTCTAGATTTGTAATGTCTAAAATTTTGCTTTCGTCTTTTAATTTCTGGTGTGAGGATTTTATCCTTTGGGATTCGTTTTTGCTATTGTGTGGAGAAATGGGAGAAGAGACCTGTCTTGGAGGAGGAAGAAAATGATAGGTATACAAATAAACAAGGTACAGAACAACGCAAATATGATGATGTAGAAGGTGAGTACAGTAATCCCTCCTCGATCGCGGGGGTTGCGTTCCAGAACCCCCCGCAAAAGGTGAAAATCCGCGAAGTAAAAACCATACGTTTATATTGTTATTTTTATATTGTCATGCTTGGGTCACAGATTTGCACAGAAACACAGGAGGTTGTAGAGACAGGGACTTTAAAACACTGCAAACAAACATTTGTCTCTTTTTTCAAAGTTTAAACTGTACTCCATGACAAGACAGAGATGACAGTTCCGTCTCACAATTAAAAGAATGCAAACATATCTTCCTCTTCAAAGAAGTGTGCGTCAAGAGCAGAGAATGTCAAAGAGAGACACAGAGAGAGAGAGAGACAGAGAGAGAGAAAAGCAAACAATCAAAAATCAATATGTGCTGCTGGGCTTTTAAGTATGGGAAGCACCGCGATAAAGCGGCCGCAAGGAAGGGAGCAATGTAAAAGTAGTCTTTCAGCATTTTTTAGAGGAGTGTCCGTATCCTCTAGGCAAACAGCCTCTGTGCAAACAGCCCCTCTGCTCACACCCCCTCCGTCAGGAGCAGAGAATGTCAGAGAGAGAGAGAGAGACAAAGCGAGAGAAAAGCAAACAATCAAAAATCAATAGGGCTGTCTGGGCTTTCAAGTATGCGAAGCACTGCACGGGAAGCATATCGTATATCATTGAGGAGTTTTATTTAAAAAGTAATACCTGCTTAAATTGGGTAGCTTCTCAGCCATCCACCAATAGTGTCCCTTGTATGAAATCAACTGGGCAAACCAACTGAGGAAGCATGTACCATAAATTAAAAGACTCACTGCTCGCAGAAATCCGCGAACCAGCAAAAAATCCATGATATATATTTAGATATGCTTACATATAAAATCTGTGATGGAGTGAAGCCGCGAAAGTCGAAGCGCGATATAGCGAGGGATCACTGTATAACAAAATGCACCAAAATACACAATACTCACCACAAGACCAATACTTTACAAAGAGAGAATTTGAAGGTGTATATGACAATAGATATGAAAGATTAGAATTTAACAAGAAAGACTGGGACACTAGAATGAATGATTATGATGTAAGAAACGAAAGAGCGAACTATAGAGATGAATACTTCAAACAGGATAACTGATGCTATTATGGTAATTTTGGAAATAATTTTATTAGAGAAAGAAACTTTAGAAGTAACCCATTTGATAGAAATAATAATTATGACACATATTGGGATCGAGACAGGAAACAATATAGGGGGAGATATGAGAGAAGGTACGAAAAGATCACAGTTTACTTGGAGAGACCAAGAATATACCCCAAGCTACTATGGGCGCAGAGGTGCATATTCTAGAGGAGGGAGATTTACTCCAAGAGGAGGTAGCTATAATCAAAGAGTGTTTAATGATGCTGTAGATCAGGAGGATTTCCGAACTCCCTTACACCAAGAAATAGAAGAAGATGGAAACAGACTATACTCACAAAAAGTTAAAACCCTATTTAGGTGGGCACAAGTGAGTCGACATTTAAAAATCATATCACAAGCCTTAAAAGAAAATGCCCCTAGATCTATAATGCAGCAAACAGAGAACTTGGCAACATTCATTTGACATGCCTTTTGTGAGACAAAGGTCAAAGAATTAATCGAGGCAAATGCCCAAAACTGGCAGGCAACTATTGTACAAATACTTTTTGAACACTATACAGAAAAATTAGAAGAGACATAGACAGAGGTAATAGAAATCCTAAAAGAAGACCTAAATTGGACTAATTATTGGGATACAGCAATCATATGGTTCAAAATGAGAATCGCGATTCTGGAATCAGGCACATGGATTACCTAATTGATGAGTGACTTGAAAAATTTTAAAGCTGATCTTATTAAAAGAGACCAGCAAAGACAAATGGAACTACAGACTCAATTGATACTTAAAGATATCGAAACAAATTTGAGTACTAAAGACAAGGAAACACTGATGTAAAACATATTGCAATCAGCAAAACAGAAAGAGACTAATGCTAAAAGAAGGATCCCAAGTGAAACACATACTGAGACAAATAAGATTGTAGCAACAACACCAAAAACACTTATTCAGAAAAACATCTCTTGGTCACAGGCAACTACATGAGGTGGTCAATCCACAATGGAGTCTTACTCTCTGGATAGTGATTGGTGGGTGCCGAAAAGGAGCACAGATAATTAGACAAGACAGAAGGAAGATAAACATAAACAACAAACAGAAACTCTGCCACTAATGGCAGTTCAACCAGAAACAATAGATTTACCACCAAGATTACAACCCCAAAATACTCAGAAGATATCTAAAAAAAAGTAAGACAGACCCCAAAATTTATAAATCTGTCCATGAATTGAAAGGGCTAGATTTAAGTTTTTATTCATTTAGTGAACTGAACACATCAACCTCTATGAAATCATATCACACCAATGTAACACTAAAAGAGGCTAATACGCAGACTACACAACCTATACAAATAGTACAACATTAAGAAGGGACAGAACATCAGGAGGTGGAGGTAGTGGAACTTATTTTGCTTTACTCCTCAGAAAAAGAAACAGATTGGGTACTAGAAAAAAGAAACCAGAAGGTTTCTATACTATGTTTCAAAACAGGAAAGAAATGAAAGAAAAGGAGAAGGAAGCTGAATCAAAACAAAAACAGAGATATATTGAATTGCCAATTTGGAGTAAGAGTAAAGATTTGATGCCAGTTTGCAAAACTATCCTACACAGAGAGGCTAATGTTGAAAAACCAGAGTGTAATTTGACTTTAGAATCCAAAAACCGATAGCGATACACAACAAGCTATAAAGCATTTATTGGAAGCTGAGATTCAAGATCCTGAGATTTCACTAGAAATTGACATAACCCCACCAAACCCCGAATTGAGTAAGATTATTCTGGTTAATTATTTAGGTATTATATTATGTAATAATGGTAATATTTGGGATTACTATTTTTTGATTATTTATCATAACAAGTTTAATACCGAGTTATTTTTGTTTTATTACAGGTATTTAGATTTACTGTTTGATTTTGCTGTTGGGTGTTGTATTTAAATAGAAATTTTTTATTCTTTTATATTTTTTCCCTTTCCTTATTTTGACTCAGTACATTTTCGGTTTTATTTAAGTTTTTTTTTCATTCTTATCTATTATTTGTATTTTTCTAATGATTATTTGGCATAATTCTTGTCAGTTTTTGTGAAATGTTTCAGGTAGGTATTACATCTTGTTAGCCATCTTTCTGGGAGAGCACATGAGATAAGCATTACAATAAACCTTACCTACATGTTTCACTTCATCATTCATTTTCTGCTGAGAATCGCTATGGCTTTTTATGATTCATTCATTCATTTGTTATCCATTCCCATTTTTGTTACCATATTCTCTGAATCTTGAGCATGTTCCCTATGTGCTTTCACTCAGCACTTTATTTTCTTTGTTTATTTATTTTACCAGTAGTATGACACACAGGAATTCTAAGAAAGTTTAACTAAATAATGCAATTAGGGATCTGCTGTTGGAGGAGAGATTGTCCATACCTAACAACAGACATGGACAACAAATTGACCAATATTTCTATTCTTTTTCTTTATATTGAATAATATTCCCTTGATTTCTTTTAGTTTGTAATGAAAGTTTGTAGAAATGAGCTGGTTTGTTAATGTAATGTTTAAAAAATGCTTTGCAAAGACCTGGCTGTGTATACCTGGTCAGCTTTTTAGAGGACTACACACATCCTTACCAGCCTAAAAAATTGAAAGTAATAATAAATATTTAATTAGGTGCGATTTTATTAAAACAAAAATATAAAAAAAACATTTAAAGCACAAAAACATTAATAAAAATTTTAAATGGAAATATGCAGTAAATAAGCTATTTTGTTCAGTATTTTTTTAAACAAAGGAATAATGGAACTAATTAACAGTGGTATTTAGAGTAGCTAATTAAATAAAAAAAAAGGCATGAGGAAAAAACCATTTTATTCTGTTCTCCAATAAAACTTAAACATCCGATATTAGGTCTTTCTCTCTTCTAAACAAAGATTTATTAATTATTCACTTACAATATAGTATATTTCTACCATTTTTATTTCAGCCCTAGTACTCATACTACATAAGGATGATTTTACACACTAAGCTTTGGCATTTAAAATGGTATTGTAAGTTGTCAAAAAACATTTTTTGCATAATTATAAATACTAAAGGTACTCTTTTATTTTACCTATATATACCTTAACATCACATTGAAATTGCTTTGCTTTTATTTCCCATTTGCGTTCAAAAAAATCAAATAATCTGTAAAATATTTCTGCACCATTATCTTATTATTTGTATTGTTTTCTTTTTAGACACAGAAGTACACAATTTATAAACAGTATGTAGTACAACAGAACTAATGAAATACACAAAAAAAATGTATGTTGATGTATAGAATTTTCAATCGTTCTGTTTCCCTTTCTAATAATACTTCTCTGATCTCCCTGCAGCCCATACGACATGTTTCCTTTTTTTTATAAAGTGATAAAACCACATACAGTCAAGCTTGAAATTCACTTTGACTTGCAGCTCTGCTCTCATTAAGCATACATTAAACTGATTTTAGTCCAGGGTAATGACATGAAGCTAAATATCCTCTTCACAAAAGAGTTTGAGCATGAATACTTTACTTACTAGCAACAAACATTTTTTGAATTTGTAAGAATTACTTTAGAGGTTTCTCATATGTAAATGTTGTTTATGCTCAGAAACAAGCCTAAGCCATTTTTTATGCAAGAGTCAGGATTTATAAAATAAACATTCCATTAAAATTGGCTTAACATTACAGAAGTTTTGACCTTTTCTACAGTATTCTGAATTTTTTGGTGGTGATTTTACTGATTATAGGCTCCAGAAAAATAGAATAAAGAAAAAGTCTGATTTCATTGCGTATTTAAATGACACATCAGTTACATTCCAATGTTCCTGAACTAATTATAACACAGTGAATATGTTCTCTCATTTTCGGTATTGGTAATAATGCTTAATATATATGCGTAATTTTAAGTGTCTTAATGTGTAGTCTATTTTACCTTAAGAAAGGGTGTGCTGTGTGTTGTATGATGTAACTGGCAATGGTAGTGTTGCCATGAAGCTGTCACACACAGCATGACCCTGAAGTCTGCTTTGCATAATAGTATTTCATAAAATAAAGGAATCGTGGGTTAAGCTGTGCCACTTTGCGACAATTTTAGCTGGACACATTTAAAATCATGTAATAGTTATATATTAATTATATGAAACTGCTATTTATATTTACAAAAGCAAACTAATTTTGTGATGTTGCCTTTATCACAACATGTGCAGATAATTGTACAAGTTAAATTAGGAGAATCAGCAATAGCTACAAATTAATCTGTCTTTTCTTTGTGTCTGCCCAAGCTAATACACAGATATCAGCATACTGAATTAACATCCATTGCCACTACCCCCGCTCCCCAACCCCGTGTTCTCTGGGCTAACTATATGTACTTCATTACAAATTGCAGAAGAAAATACAAAAGAAGAGGACAGGTGTAGTTAGTCACCACTAAATATACCATCCCATAAAGATGGCATGGCTTGGCTCGGCTCAGGAATGACTGCAAGATTTCTGACTGGTTAGCCAGTTCACATTGAAAAGCGCCTGTAGCCAAATACTTCAGAGTTCTGAAAACCTGTAGAGCAACAGGGTTATCATGATTTCTGCATGATTGTCTCTGTAATGTAGGCCCTAAATCAACACACAGTTTCCATGAGGATGGCTCTTATTTAGCCAGTCAACAACATGAGCCAAAAACCAAATGATTCCTGAAAACAAACTCATTGCTTGTATTGACTACTGCACTGCTATACATCCATACAAAGGTTTGCTGCATTGTGATGGCTTGTGCAGTAATGTACAGAATAGCTCAGAAAAACAGAATGCCTCTGCCACCTGAGAAACTCCAGGATGAGTGCATAGATGATTCAAACCCCGTCCGTCAGGACATCAACGCAATGACAATTCAGAGTGATTTAGATGTTATATGTCAAATGTTAAGAGACTTCTGTATATTGCCACACCAACATTAACTTACAAAAAGTTTTTTTTTGCTCTTTCCACTCAGTTGCTCTATTTGTGACTCCTGCAAAGATAGGTACAAAAAAAATTTTTGTGGCCTTCATATCAGTCAGTAATACCTAGAGTTCACGGAGACTGAAGTTTAGTTTTCTGTGTCCTCCTGTGCTTTGTAGGGAAGAAGTCACTTTGTATTATGATTAGGTAATGTTATATTCAAATAGACATTTTTTTTGGACATTTTTGTACATAAGTTAAGCTTCTCGTTTTTAGAGGAAATAATATTAAAGCAGAGAGGTAATTTGTGTTTGTGAAATCAAAGATGGATTTCAGATAACCAATGGTATTACTAAAAAAAAAATGAGAAGGTCCTGTTTAACTTGGCTTACCTTTTCTGATGAACTTTTATGAAACTATAAAATATAATATTTCCAAAATATGAGTATTTTTTCAATGTAGGAGCTTCTGCCATAACACAAACGCAACACTGAACAACTCAGGGTGCTCTCAGTTCATCCTTTTCCAGACTCCTTATGGTCCCTTCAAAGGTCTTCAAAGTGTTTTGGAGAAACAGCATGTACATTTCTGTTTAACTGTAATCCTTTTCTCTGGTCTCATTATCAGTGTGTTTCCATACATATATAGAGAAGTACATTCTTCTTGTCCTAGGCTTGGAAAGTATGTTATTTTTTTTGGCGAGCCAACATTTTAACATCTTTTTCATAACCAGAGACAATGACAGCCATCATGTAGGCACTTGTCTAAGAAGATGATCTCATTTTATTTCCAGAAAAAAAATCTCATTAATTGTTTCTGCACATTTTTGAGGAAATTGAAAAGTGATGAAACCCTTTTATTATGTAAGTCCCAAAGTCACAGGTGCAGAAATCATTCCCATTTTTAGCAGAGTTGTGTACAAGGTGTGTAGGGCATTAAGCAGCCACTTCATTTTCTTTGTGAAGAAGTTTATATATGTAATTTCCCAAAATGTACATTTGCACTGTTTGCAAAATATACAGATAGATAAGCATAGTCTAGTTTCTATTTGGGCAATATATCAACAATATAATAACTGTCATATTTTTGACTGTTTGAACTGAACGCTCTGCTTCTCCATTGCTTTGAGGGAATTAAGGGCTGTGTGTGATATGATGAAACCCATAGGCAGCCGAAAAGTTGACAAAATCCTGTCCAGAAAATTGTGGCCCATTGTCAATAAGTAAAATCTCTGGTATGTCCAAAGACGAAACATTAGCCAACACTTTGGTGCAAATGCAAATTTGCATATGCATATGCAAATAACACAGGTGCTGAGGCTAAGATGCCCTACAGCAACTTAAAAGCTGCAACATGGTCTGCAACCTGGTTTCGCTTTGAGAACAGATCTCGAAAAGATTTATCTTTCTCTGTTCACCTGGTTAACCATGCCAAGAAAGCTCTAAACTTCACTCATATTTGAAGGTGGCTGCATTTTCAAACCCCTCCTCGAACCGTCACCTTATCGTGGTGGAGGGGTTTGCATGTCCCAATGATCCTAGGAGCTCTGTTGTTCGGGGCTTTATGCCTCTGGTAGGGCCACCCAAGGCAAACTGGTCCTAGGTGAGGGATGAGACAAAGAGTGGTTCAGCAAACCTTCTATGATGAATGAAAACTTTGGACGGCGTTTTCCCTCACCTGGACGCGGATCACCGGGGCCCCCCTTTGGAGGAAGGCCTGCAGGTGGGGCTTAATGGCGAGCACCTGGTGGCCGGGCCTGCACCCATGGGGCTCGGCCAGGCACAGCCCGAAAAGGCAACATGGGTCCCCCTTCCCATGGGCTCACCACCTATGGGAGGGACCAAGGAGGTTGGATGCGGAGTGAGTTGGGTAGTGGCCGAAGGCAGGGACCTTGGCGGTCCAATCCTCGGCTACAGAAGCTGGCTCTTGGGACGTGGAATGTCACTTCTCTGAAGGGGAAAGAGCCTGAGCTAGTGCGCGAGGTTGAGAGGTTCCGGCTAAATATAGTCAGGCTCACCTCGACGCACAGCTTGGACTCTGGAACCAATCTCCTTGAGAAGGGCTAGACTGTCTACCACTCTGGAGTTGCCACCAGTGAGAGGTGCCGAGTGGATGTAGGCATACTTATTTCCCCCCGACTTGGAGCCTGTTCATTGGGGTTTACCCTGGTGGATGAGAGGGTAGCCTACCTTCACCTTCAGTTGGGGGGATGGGTCCTAACTGTTGTTTGTGCGTATGTGCCAAACAGCAGTTTGGAGTACCCGCCCTTTTTGGAGTCCCTGGAGGGGGTGCTAGAGGGCATACCTCCTGGGGACTCCCTTGTTCTGCTGGGAGAATTCAATGCTTAAGTGGGCAATGACAGTGATACCTGGAACTGCGTGATTGGGAGGAATGGCCCCCCCGATCTGAACCCGAGCAGTGTTTTGTTATTGTACTTCTGTGCTCATCACGGATTGTCCATAATGAACACCATGTTCCAGCATAGAGGTGTTCATATGTGCTGTTGGCACCAGGACACCCTAGGCCTCAGTTCGATGATGGACTTTGTGGTCATGTCGTCGGACCTGCAGCCACATGTCTTGGACACTCGGGTGAAGAGAGAGACGGAGCTGTAAACTGATCACTACTTGGTGGTGAGCTGGCTTCGATGGTGGGGGAGGATGCCAGTCAGACCTGGTAGGCCCAAACGTGTTGTGAGGGTCTGCTGGGAATGTCTGGCAGAGTCTCCTGTTAGAAGTTGCTTCAACTCTCACCTCCGTCAGAAGTTCGACCACGTCCCGAAGGAGGTGGGGGACATTGAGTCCGAATGTGCCTCTATTGTTGAGGCGGCTGACCGGAGCTGTGGCCGTAAGGTGGTCGGTGCCTGTCATGGCGGCAATCCCCGAATCCGTTGGTGGACACCGGCGGTGAGTGATGCCGTCAAGCTGAAAAAGGAGTCCTACAGGACCCTTTTGTCCTGTGGGACTTTGGTGGCAGTTGATAGGTACCGGCAGGCTAAGTGGAATGCGGCTTCGGTGGTTGCTGAGGCAAAAACTCGGGCGTTGCAAGAATTTGGGGAGGCAATGGAGAATGACTTTTGGACAGCTTCAAGGAGATTCTGGTCCACCATTTGGTGTCTCAGGAGGGGGAAGCAGTGCAGTGTCAACACTGTATATGGTGGGGATGGTGCGATGCTAACCTCGACTCAGGACGTTGTGGGTCGGTGGGGGGAATACTTCGAAGACCTCCTCAATCCCATTAACATGCCTTCCAATGAGGAAGCAGAGCCTGGGGTCTCGGAGGTGGGCTCCCCCATCTCTGGAACTGAGGTCACCGAGGTGGTCAAAAAACTCCTTGGTGGGAGGGCCCCGAGGGTGGATGAGATACGCTCGGTGTTCCTCAAGGCAATGGATTGTGGAACAACATCGCATGGACATCAGGGACAGTGCCTCTGGATTGGCAGACTGTGGTGGTGGTCCCCCACTTTAAGAAGGGGGACCAAATGGTGTGTTCCAACTACAGAAGGATCACACTCCTCACCCTCCCTGGAAAAGTCTATTCGGGGGTCCTGGAGAGGAGGGTCCGTCAGATAGTCGAACCGGATTCAAGAGGCAAAGTGTGGTTTTCGTCCTGGTCGCGGAACAGTCGACCAGCTCTACACCCTCAGCAGGGTAATGGAGGGTGCATGGGAGTTTGCCCAACCAGTCTACATGTGATTTGTGGACTTGGAAAAGGCATTCAGCCGTGTCCCTCGGGGAATCTTGTGGGGGATACTCCGAGAGTATGGGGTACCGGACACCCTGATAAGGGCTGTTCGGTCCCTGTACAATCGGTGTTAGAGCTTGGTCCGCATTGCCGGCAGTAAGTCGAACCCTTTCCGGTGAGAGTTGGACTTCGCCAGGGCTGCCCTTTGTCACCAATTCAGTTCCTAACTTTTATGGACAGAATTTCTAAGTGCAGCCAGATCGTTGAGGGGGTCCATTTGTGGACTCAGGATTGGGTCACTGCTTTTTGCAGATAATGTTGTCCTGTTTGCTTCATCAGGTCGTGACCTTCAGCTCTCTCTGGATCTGTTCGCAGCTGAGTGTGAAGCGGCTGGGATGGGAATCAGCACCTCCAAATCTGAGACCATGGTCCTCAGCCAGAAAAGGGTGGAGTGCCCTTTCAGGGTTGGGAGTGAGATCCTGCCCCAAGTGGAGGAGTTCAACTATCTCAGGATCTTGTTCACGAGTGAGGGAAGAATGGAGCATGAGATTGACAGGCGGATAGGTGCGGCGTCCGCAGTGATGCGGGCTCTACATCGGTCTGTCATGGTGAAAAAGGAGCTGAGCCGTAAGGCAAAGCTCTCAATTTACCAGTCGACCTACGTTCCTACCCTCACCTATGGTCATGAGCTGTGGGTAGTGACCTAAAGAACGAGATTGCAAATACAAGCGGCTGAAATGAGTTTCCTCCGCAGGGTGTCTGGGATTTCCCTTAGAGATAGGGTGAGAAGCTCAGTCATCCGGGAGGGGCTCAGAGTAGAGCCGCTGCTCCTCCGCATCAAGGGGAGTCAGATAAGGTGGCTTGGGCATCTGATCAGGATGCCTCCTGGACACCTCCCTGGTGAGGTGTTCCGGGCACGTCTAACCGGGAGGAGGTCCCCTGGAAAAGACCTAGGACACGCTGGAGAGACTATGTATCTGGGCTGGCCTGGATTCCCCCGAGATTCCCCTGGAAGAGCTAGAAGAAGTGGGCAGGGAGAGGGAAGTCTGGGTATCTCTGCTCAAGCTGCTGCCGCCGCCATAGCCTGATCTCGGATAAGCGGAAGAGGATGGATGGATGGATGGATGGATGGATGCATTTTCAAAATGGGTTCAGTTTTGCTTGGGTCAGGCCTGTTCAGGTTGCACTTTGTCAACATTCAGTGTGATGCCAGCATTTTAAATTTTCTGCAGCAATATGTGAAAGCATGTGTCATGATCCTCTTATGTTGTGCCCCAGACCAATATATTATCCATGTGACAAATAACACGAACAAGTCCTTCTGTGACCTCAGACACCATTCTACACAGGACATGTGTGCACATGTGTGGCAGAGGAATTCGCCTTGGCGTTGGCCTTTAACTTTTTCTCCGCTTTCCTCATCCTAAAGCCACTATTCCGGTCCTCAGAAGACAGCCAACATCACTTCCTCTTCCAGTCCTCAAGATCCTGTCACCATCTGATGTCATTTACGGTTCCCAGAATTCCACATCACTTCCCATCTACCAGCTATATATGTAAGACATCTTTCTCTTTTCCTCAGTTCTGTTTTGAGCTCATGTCTGTAAAGACCTATGTAACCAACCTTTTTTCAAATATACGGGGTGGATCCCCAAACCTTTCACTTTCGTGTGTGCATTCTTTTACAATATATGTATAATTTTTTTCTTTCAGAAGGGTCTGTCAAATTTATTGTCTTGTAGAGTATTTAACTGGAATTGTATTCAAACTTTACTTCTACTAATTCTAAATTCATAACAATTTTATTATATTACTAGGTTACTTCAGTCTTGACAAAATATGGTATATTAGCAAGATCTTAATGTACAGGTAGATAAGGTATTGGAATAGACACTGGAACACTAGGAGGAAAATTTTGAACTCCTTATTTTTTTCCAGTCCAATTTCATGTGATCAGTTATAAAATGAACAGAATCACTTGATGAGTAGCAAGACTATGTGCATATACCTCTAACTATGCTCTACATAAAAACAAGGTTCATGAAAAATAGTAGAGTTGGTGTCTTTTATGGGTTTAACATAAGCAACCCATTTAATATTTTATTGTATTTATCCCTCTTGTGTGATATCTATGAATCCAGGTTTCCAGTCCCCATTTTAAAAAGCTATAATTTAGTTCATTTAGTTCAGTGTAGTGTGGAATGGTGCCCTTGACTTCAAACATCTCAGTTAGTGGTTCAGTCTACACCTCTGATTAACTGAAGTCTCACTATTATAGTCTAGCATTCCTTGACTAGAGCCGCTGATTAGCTCTACATACTTCATCTCTGTTTGTTAGTCATTTGTATATAAAAATAAATAATACAGCATTTACAAACTTATCAATCCTCCTCTATTCTGTTTCTCTTCTCTGTATCTTAATATAACCAAGTTATACAGGACTGTGACTGTGTCTGACTTTGTCTTTGACTTTCTCTTTCACAATTTTTATCTCAGACATTAGCAGCTGACCACATTTCATAAATTATTTAATGGACAGATTTAATTTCCTTTTGTTTTAACCAGTTTCTACTTTGGTTTCTGTGTGTTTTAACAGATATTTTCCTTTATATGTACTAATTCTGCATTTAGTAAGTTAGAATAAGTTATCCTTGTACTTTACCTGAGAAATTGCTGACAGTGCTCTGTGCCTACACTCAGTGAAGAACGCTATGAAGAAAAAAGTTGTACTGTATACCATTTGATTCTGCCCTACTACAGTCTACTCAGATTGCCTGTGCTGCAATTATTAAAACCAAAATTAAAGATGCATTGTCTGCATCTCTGTACTTGTACACGTTTTTGACATACGAAGGCACTATATAAAATAAAGATTTTTTGTTACCTTGAATACATACTCTTACACTCACTTTCACTATACTGGCCTATTTTGAATTATCAGTTCATCGAAATGGATGTCTTTAAGAAGATGTGACAGTAGAAGGGCGCTGTTGCTCCTCCAAACCCGCAGTCAACACGTCCAGACACCAGGTAAAAGTTACACTTCCTCCCAACTCCGGCTTAGCTTGCTGGGTTTCCCACAGTCCTTTATATAGTCCTTTACCCGGAAGTGCTCCTGTCCTTTAGTCCACATGATTCACTAGCACTTCCGGGTCGGTTGAAGATTCATATTTTTCTTCAGTCCGAAAGTACTTCTGTTCTTCCGTCCCCGTGACTTGGGAGTACAGTGGTAACTCAGTATACATAAGCTTTGGAATAAGTCCAACTTGGTATACGTCCTGTTTGGATGCGAAAAATTTTGCTTGGTATACGACCTTTGTTTGGAATACGACTCGCGTGCTACCCTTGTTCACCTCTCTTGAGACAAAGCCATGACTGCCCACGAGCGTCAGTGCGCCAGTTGCTAGCATTCAGTGAACAACCTGCGCTATAACTCTCTGTGAATTTTCACGTGTGTGGTATAGAGGGTCCACAGCTCCTGTCAAAGGCCAGTTTTAAATTAAATAATCACCGTGTTCGCGGCTTGGTGAGGGGGCGTGGTGGCTCTGCAAGTGGATAGTATTGGGCTGAAGCGGTTCTCAGGGTGATTCGTGATGTGGGCGTTTCTCACCTAAGTGCACAGGTGACAGACCATCCGCATTCGTGATTGTTCCTGGGACTGCTGATTTCAACTGCCATGCCCTCTTGATAAACAGAAGCACGAGTCGGCTAGCAGGGGAGGAAAAAGAAATAAAGAGAAAGAAAGAAAGAACAAACGGACGGGAGGTTGCAGGAGAAAGGAGGAAACAGGAGAGAGAGAGAGCACGAGCGCAGAGGCAGGCTCGCGTTGCAGCTGAACAGGGAGCCTGGGTGTTGGGCCGACACCCGGGAAATAGTAGTAGTGGTCACTCCCGTTGAGTGATCATGGAGCGGGATTGACCGGAAGGAGGTCGCTGTGGATCCCAAGTCGCTGTCAGGAGGAGCCTACCGGAGCCAGGGATCGGAGAGGTGAACTGAACAGCTGAAGTAGGCAGAGTGAAGGTCAGCTGCAAGTAGGGCGACTCCCCTGTTGAGAAGCCCAGAGGGGGGAAGCAGGGGGGCCGCCAGATAAAAAAGCACCGGGCTTCTTGTTGTGTTTTTTTTTTTTTAAAGAATGCTTCCTGCTGTATTTTAACCTCATTGTTTTTAAGAAGACTTTTTTTCTATTTTTTTAACCTCCACGTTTCACTTCTGATTTTATGGATTTATTTATTGGAACTTTGGACATTGCACTTTAATTTGAACACCTTGTTTTGTTGATTGTTTTAATAAAAGCACTTTGCACTTTTTCACCATCACGTGCTTTGTTGTGTCTCACTGCTAAGCTCATCGGTAACATTACCGACGGTGTAGGGTTCAAGGGCTCCCGGACGGCAGATGGGAGCATACAGCAAACCCGCATCGTCACAATGTGAGTTTGTGTTTTTTCACCTAAATTTGAATTGATTGTTGAAAAGTATGAAGGTGGCATGCGTATTCGGGACATGGTTGCTGCATACCGTATGCCGAGAACGACGGTATCTATGATTGTGAAAAACAAAAAAAAAAGACGTTATTAAAAAGTAAAGTGAGGTTAAATTTTCATTTATTTCATCTAATTGCTTTTGTATTTATGTATTTTAGTATTAAGCAGTGTTTAAATTTTATATAACCCCATCAATGTATAATATGCCAATAACAATAGGATTTTTTTTCATCGGAACGGATTTTTCCATTATTTCTTATGGGAAAAATTTGTTTTGTATACGTCCTGTTTGGTATAAGTCAAAGGATCTGGAACGGATTAAGGACGTATACCGAGGTACCACTGTACTTCCGAACTATAGGGAAAATAGAAATCCCGGTGTCTCCCTGCAGAGTCCCCCGATGGTAGCCATGGCATCCAGCAGGGCTGCGAAGTCACACTCCATCTCCCATGATGCCCTGTGGGAATCCGGGGCACCTCCATGCTGCAGGGAGGACTCTATCTAGCGGCTTGGATGTATTGGCCGGGATAAGCTGCCGGCCATCTCTCACAAAGACTAGAATATTTTTGAGATTTAGATTTCCATACTGTACATATTCTGTGAACAAGCTGAGAAGCATGGCTGAGAAGCATTGATTTAAAAAGCACTGTGTGAAGGATTACTCCAGATTATATAAGATTTTTAAGGTGTTTACCTGCCCCACGTATAGCATAGTGTGCATATGTAAGTAAAGTACTATGATTTACACATATTTTAGATACTCCTTAACACAACTTGCTCACTATTTGATTTATGTCTACCTGTATGTGTGAGAGAGATCTGTCTGTCAGGACGTATTCTGTGGACACAATAACAAAAAATGAATCCCAAAGAAAGTTTTTTAATTATCAGTATTTTGAAATTCTAGAAATGTATTGATTTTGAACTACAGAGATACTATTTTTTTATTTTTGCACACATATGTGCCCCAGCAGTAGCACATTTGGGAGAGAAGAATATAAATATTTTAACAAGATATGATTCTTCCATTTCATTCCATATAAAATATTAGCCAGCATTATGTAGGGAAAGTGCTATAGTGCATATATGAGTGTTTTAAGTTGGAGCAATTTCCAAGACATTCATTATTAATGCTCAAAGACCTTGGCTGTAACCGAGAAGCAGTGACTTAATAAAGTACATAGGTTATCTTTTGTCTTGAACTACTCACTGACCTTTTCAAAATGTCAAATACTGTAAAGCAAAACTTCACAACAATAAAAATCACTTTGAGCATGCTTAATTCAAAATATTAGTTTAAAATATCCACTGAAGCACAATTAAAACTGAACTTATGCAGAATGACCAATATATTTTTTACTTAAGATATTATAAAGAATATGTGTCATTTTCAAATACTACGGCAAAAACTGTCATTAATTTACAAGATATAAATTAAGTCTAGTTTAAAATGATTCAGGTAGAGTTCTACAGAATACCCTTTGTGTTGATCATGCAGGTGAAAAGGAGAAATGCAGGAGTGAAAGGGCACGCTATGTTCACCATTTATAATGGTCATCCACATGTGTGTGAAATACATTAGGTAAATCTGTAATAAAAAAGGAGTTAGAAGAGCTCAATGTCAGAAGGCAGAAGACTCAATTTTGTGCAGTCTCTTTCTTTTAAACTGCTCTCAGCTCTGTGGGGTTTTTCAGAGTGTAGTCATTCTTTCTCTAAGGCTTCCCTAAGCCTTGACTTCAGCTGTGTCGGTGCGGGATGGGATAGCGAGTTGCTTGCTACTTGTGTTGACACTTTTTCAAAACAAAGACACTGACGAACAGGTGGAAGGAATTTAAGGTGGCTTGGCATTATGACTTTTTTTTTTGTAGGCTCCAGGGATTCTAGTGTTAACTGAGATAAATGTGGTCAATAAAATATTTTGAGTTGAATGATTGAATGCTTTGCATATATGGAGCTGGAGTGTATTCTGTGCATGGCTGCCTTCCACCCCTTCTCTGAGATAATAAGTGAAAGATCCTTACCCTACCGTACCCTGGGAACTTTTAAATGAAGGACTTCCTGCATTGGTTCCATATTCCGAGTGATTGATGGACAATTGGATTATTAGTAAATTGACGATAATTTGTGTTTACTGGGGTACAGAACAGGGCATTTAAAGAAGTACAGCAAGATTTTTTTCTATTGCAGGCCAAGCTTGTGTATGTTAATCAGTTGGTGTCAATTTCCAGTTCTTTATAGCTTGTATATTAGCAATCCAGTAATAAAATTGAAAGTTAGGTAGAACCATTCCCCATTCTTCTTTAGGTCACTGTAGAGTCGAACTGTGGATGCTCTGAAATAGAAAAAGAAGCTTAGGAAGGATTTGCGTTTTGACAGTGTTCTTTCTCTCTGCCAGTGCAAGATGAATAGTAGACCATCTGTTCATATATTGTTTAATTTTTGTCCATGGAAGTAGTAAAATTTTGTTGAAAAAGATCTTTATATTTACTTGTGATGTTTACCCCCAGGTATTTAAACTGATCTGCTAAAATAAATGAAAAGGTATCCAGTCTAATATTGTGTGCAAGAGAGTTAATTGGAAAAAGCACACTTTTGTTCACGTTCATTTTAAGTTTAAATTTCTTTTGAAATTCTGCTAGTGCATTAAGGACTATTGGTATGGAGGTTTGTGGGTCTGATATATACAGTACCAAGTCATCTGCATATAGTGATATTTTATGTTTAAGTCCTTCTCTGGTTATTTATCCCCTTTATCTCTGATACATTTCAAGAGTAAATGGCCAATGGCTCATTGGCAAATTGCAAAGAGCAATGGTGATAGGGGGCATCCTTGTCAACTCTAGTTTGAAGTTCTCTGAAATAATGTTGTTGATACAAACAGGCTTTTGGACTGGTGTAATTTTATTCATGCACATATGTTTTGGCCAAACCCACATTTATGCAATATGGGGAATAAGTAGTCCCATTCAACCATGTCAAATGCCTAAAGATAATAAGATCTCTGGTTAGATTTGCTCAGTGTCTACCTTAAATAAATCCAGTTTGGTCTTCAGATATTACAGAAGGAATCACTTTCTCAATCCTTCTAGCTGGAACTTTGTAGCAGAAGTGAAATTAGTCTATATGATGCACACTGTAATAAGTCCTTATTTTTCTTTGGAAAGACAGTATAATTAATGTTTGGTGAAAAGTCTGAGATAATGTTTTGTTGTCTCTGGCATCTGTAAACATTGCTAATAATAGTGGTGCTATGTCATTTGAAAATTCCACTGGGTAGCCATCAGGGCCTGCTGCTTTCCCACTTTGGAGTGAGTTTATAGCATCCAATAATTTTGAGAGTGTCAAAGGTATGTCCAAGTTCTCTGCACTATGAGTATCCAGCTGTGGTATATGTAATGCATCAAAAAATTCATTAGATTATGTCTTATCTACCTTAAGCGGAGTAGAGTATAATGAGCCTCCCGAAGTAAGGCTGGACCACACTTCACAAAGTCCTAGTGCTCTGACATGATAAACCACCAACAGCATTGCAGAAAAGATTAAAGTTAAAATTGAAATATCATATAATAGTACAAAATTTGTAGTCCAAATACAATAAACCCCAGGATATGATGTTAAATTGTCTTATTTAGGATAAAGAAAAAAAAAATTGATATGTCTTGTAGTAGTATAGTCAGGATACAATGAATATGGGGTATGATGTTAAACAGTCCCATTAGGTAAGAGAGAGAAAAAAAAAGGAAGCTCTTATGATAGTACAGTCCAGAAGCAAAAAACAAGGGTATAAGCTTGAATAGCCTAACCCTTAAGAAATAAAAATTACTGTAAAAATATTGCAACACAAGGTCAAAAAATATAAACATAAACTGTTCATATGCGCGACACCATACAAGACGTCGGCGGCCATTTTATAAGGGAGGAGCTGGAAGTGGAGGAATGCTGGGAAGGAACCGTGAGGGAGGATGGGACTGATGACGTCAAGGAAGATGGCGGAGGAAGGGCGGAAGTAACGTACTGCGGGAATGAGGCTTATGGTGGCGGAGCGTCTTTTTTCCTGGAAGAAAGCAAAGGTGAAAGGTTAATACCCCGCCACTCCCTGCCGGCGAACGTCTTCCGAAGCGTGTTAAGGTCCGTCCGCGGTCTCCTATTCGCGTGTGCGTGACACGATATATATATATATATATATATATATCTGGGGCGTGTCTGCGGAGGAGTGCCGGGAAGCAGCTGGAGCCCATCCGGGTTCCTATTTAAGGGGCCGCCTCCCTTCAGTCGATGGCGGAAGTTGGGTGGAAGAGAGACGGAGCTGGAGAGAGGACTGGAGGCGGCCAGGAGAAAGAGACATTTTGACTGTGAGGCCTGGACATTGGGGAAACGGTGCAAGAGGCACTGGGGAGTGCACTGTAAATAATTGAAAATAAACGTGTGTTGGGTGAACTTACGATGTCCGCCTGTCTGTGTCCACTCTGGTGGTCATTCCGAGTGTCAACTGAATGATAACATGCATACAAGACCGCAAGATCACCCCCATCCTACCCAGAAGGGGGTGGATTACAGCTGATTTCACCCTACAGTATTTTTAGTTGACCAATGAAGAACACGTGTACCAAGTTTCATGAAAATTGCTCCAGCTGTTCGGACGTGATGCTGGAACATACATACACACATTGACTTTTATATATATAGATTTACCATTGTAGAATAAAAAGTTTATATGTAAAACACTAGGGAATTCAATAACTAAATTAAATATATATTTTACTTGACATTTACTGTACATCAGGAATAACAGTTGTGCAGTCAAGAACAACAAGGTCATTTTGGAAGAAGAACTGTGCACGTATGTCTTGACAATTCCAGTTAATTACACAAACAAAAGCTGAACCTATGTTGATTTTCTATTTGGATAACAGTAAGAATCATTTTTGTACATGTTAACATTTTATGGGCTGATTATTCAGATTAAAATTTATTTTTATTGTTAATTACAAGAAACACATCTTACTTGCAAGTGCCACAATTGTGTGTCTGTCTCGGTATGGTTTTAACCATATTGTTTATGGTCAATATGCTTATGGCTAACATAACTCAAGGTAAATCTGTTTTTTAATGTTGTTCTTCTATGATGTTTTTTATATCATATTTTTGAGTTTGCCTTAATTGTTTATGTAATTTTCCTTTTTTTTTTTTCATCCTTGCTTGTCCCTCTAATGACTAATCATGTTTGTTTTTTCTGTTACCATTTTTCTTTTTCTTATTATACTCAATATAACTCCACCTAGCCTTTTAAGGTATACTCCCAACAAAGCAAACAAATAGTAAATAAACTTCAGTGACTGCTGGAAGTGGTGCTGGTGAGGCAGCAAGAGGTGCTTACTCTATGGTCTCTTTGTGGGTCCCAATGCCCCAGTGCAGTGATGGAGACACTGGTGAAAACAAATGGTGCTGTCCTATAAATGAGACATAAAATCAAGGTCCTGACTATCTGTGGTCATGAAAGATACCTGGGCATATTTCAAAAGAAGTAGGGTACACATACTCTTTATATAGCAGGGTGTACACTCTCTATTTTAACTCCCTAATTATCTCCTGTTTCTAAATATCTAACTATTTCTCTCTAAAATGAATGTCTCAGATGTAAATTTGACCGGCAAAGTGCTTACCAGAACAATAAAATATTTAATGCTCTCCAGGGGCCTCATGTATAAACGATGCGTATGTACAAAAATGTTGCGTACTCCCGTCTCCACGCTCAAATCACAATGTATAAAACCTAAACTTGCCGTAAAGCCACACACATTTTCACGCTAGCTCAAACCCTGGCATACGCAAGTTCTCAGCTTGGTTTTGCAAACTGGCGGCACCCTGCGTCAAAGCAGCACTTTTGTTCTAGTGTGGTTCCCCTTTCTTTTTTACATCCACAACCCTGATGCGGCTTTATCATATACACTGAAATTAACTACCTATTGTTTATTAGTTTAAGGCATCTGGTTGTAATTGACCTGTAACAATATAATGGTCCACAGAATAGCCAAACTATTCCAAATACCATAGCTGCTTTAGCGTTGTAACTCTCACTGCACCTTCTTCTTTCAGCTGCTCCTGTGAGGGGTTGCCACAGCGGATCATCACTCAGAGTATTTATACCACTGAATCTGAGTGTGGAATCACAGCTGTAGAGCAGCTGATCAGAAAGAGAACTATCGGTATACAGCATCAAGCACACGCTACCTCGGCCATGCTGTCTATTTGAACTGCTTTCATACGACAAATGCTTCAGAGCCTTTCCTGTAGGGACATTGTGTTTCAAAAACCATTTCATCTCAACTATAAACACACTCAATCGGTCCATTAAGTGCTCTTTGTAGAACTGTTTGTACTTATAAGTACAATTACCTCACTGTAAACTTGCGATACAGTTATAATACAGTTGCACAACCTGGGCCAATTTATAAAGCGCGTATTTACATATGATGACAATATCATTTTTAAGATGAAATGCAGCAAAATAGGTTTATTACATTATATAGATAAAATGTTAACATTATTTAAATAATCTATATTGTTAATGATTAAAGACGTGAGGAAACGGTGTCTCAGCGCTAGCGACAAGTTGGCGCCCATTCAGGGATTGTTACTGCCTCACGCTGTATGCTTGCTGGGACTGGCACGACAGTATTGCTGCAATAAATTATTTCATCGATGGTCGTGCATGGCGCAGCAAGCATCTTGCGGGAGGCAGGAACAATCTCTGGACGAGGCGCCAGCTCGTCATTATCACTGTGCCACCGTGTTCCCACGTTTAGTAACATGCTTTAATTCCTGTCATCATGAAAATGATAAGTTTACATCTCAGTATTTAAATTATTCAGAGAGCTCTAATATCACGAATTTAATGGATTCTGTGTCCTGTTGGATGAAGAGAAAGCCTGTTTAAGAATTATGTAGTGATTCATACACATAGAGCACACAGAAGAACAAATATAATACAAAGCATTTAATGTGCTACTTTAGTTACGGTGGTATTTGAGTAACTAGTAAATTAAAGATTTTAAGAAGTTTATGATGTTCTACATTAATGACAAAATAAACTATGTGATGAAAGTGGAAATTTAGAGATTAAAGTTATGTGCATTTTTTCCCCACTGTCAGTCAGTCATTCTCAAACCCCCTACATCCTAACACAGGGTCACAGGGGTTTGCTGGAGCCAATCCCAGCCAGCACAGGGCGCAAGGCAGGAACAAATCCCGGGCAGGGCACACACACACACATCAAGCACACACTAGGGACAATTTAGGCTCGCCAATGCACCTAACCTGCATGTCTTTGGACTGTGGAAGGAATCCGGAGTACCCGGAGGAAATCCACTCTGACACGGAGAGAACATGCAAATTCCACGCAGGGAGGACCTGGGAAGTGAACCCAGTTCTCCTTACTACGTGCTGCCTTTTCCCACTGTGTGCCTGTTTTTTTTTTTTCTTTTCTCTGTACCCTAATAAGCTTTCATATGACACTCAGACAGTGGGCTACGACTTGCCTTTTCATGGCGACTTTGATATCTGACAACTTCTTTCTTATTTCAGGCACTGTGCGACTTTGTGAACTTGAGCTTTCGAGTCTCTCCGACATTCTATGTCACTCGATCAACTTCTTTTTGTTGTTTATACCACTGTTTAAACCAACACATAGTACATTTTTCCTTGCTTCCACTTGGCATTCACTGAAATTCTTCTATTTTCCTCCATGCTTTTGCCATTGACTTTTCACAGAAGGCTGAGGTTAAGGGCTATTTATTTTGATTTGTGTATTCAAAGAGGCGTATTTCTGGGAGGAGTTGGGGAGTGGCAGCAGGTGCATGGATATGCGTTACTTTTCACAGTGACCGGGATTTATGTAGCGTAAGATAGTGTAAGTTAGTGTACGGACCTTACTCTTTTTCTATGTTAACTAATGTTGTCTTATTTTAATTTCTTATTTTGTCTTTTATTTTTCTTCATTATGTAAAGCACTTTGAGCTACTTTTTTGTATGAAAATGTGCTATATAAATAAATGTTGTTGTACGCACAGATTAATGCATCTCCATTTTTTTGTGCATACGCACATTTCCACTTTTGTCCATACGCCATCTTTTAGTGTGAATTCTATGCGTGGCATTATGCATGTGGCCCCAGATCTTTGGAGGTGTACAGCCCCCCCCCCCACGGGCCCCCCTTTTATTCAACATCCAATACGTTTTGCTTGCCAACCAGTTCTTTTTACCAGCTATTGTATAATTGCTTGGCTTTAAGAAACAACATTCTTCTACTAAAATCCTCATTCCCAGCAGTGTTTTGAACTAAATATTAATCTGACTGAGGGTTATTTACCCTCCTTCCTGTTAGACAGTCATGAAAATTGACATCCAATGGAAAAAAATTAAACTCTCTTCAAAGGATTTCATTCTTTGTTGTGGCAGCATATCTATTAAAAGTGAAATCTTCTGGTTTGCATTATATATAAAAATTGTACTTAAGTACAAAAAGTAATATTACATAAATTGATAATACAAGGCAGAAACCCAATTATGTGGTACTACTACAATTAAGGGTCAAAAATTAACAAAGAAAATCTCAAGAAGGATAATTTACAACTGCTAAACAAAATAATATAATTAAAAGGAATAACAAGTTTGTTTCTTTGTTTCTATGTGAATAAAAGGAGACTGAATTTAATATATAAGGGACAGAAGACAATAATATTTGAGTGTGTGCTATACCTTCAAGCTATGTCGATTATAGCACAAATTCTCAATAAAGATTTATTTTAAGTCTGACTCCATGCTTTCTTTTGTAGAGAGTAGACTGCTAATTATACAATACTTATCTGTGAAATCTTTTGCATGATGCTGCAGTAGCTGTTTTACATCTAATTGTTTGTGTAATCTCCAATCAATGTGACTCTTTAATTTCTTTCACAGTCTAAGTTATCTGTTCATTCAAAATAATACAAGAATCAACCTGTTGTAACTTAGGGCAGCTATTAGACCATCAATGAACTAATGAAAACGTTTTAAAAATTCTGACAATGTTAAATATATATTTCCTTGTATTTTACTTTCTATTGGCAGATTTTTTATACTTGTGAATCATTTATTGAGGAAGATGAAACCAAATATGAGATATCAAGAACAATTTTTCCCTCATGCAATTCAGATTCATCATGGCTTAGGATTTCTTTCTAGAATTTAGGAGAATCTTTAAGCATAAAAATTAATAAATTAAGTCTATGTCTATGTTGCAAGAAAACACAAATAAATGTTACAAAGGTTTGAGGTGTTACCAGGACAGTCCCATTTATTTGCCTCCAGTGGCTGGATGGTACTTTATGTTGAACAAAAATAACAATAGGATAAGCAAGCATTAAGAAATTTGGTATCTATTTCAGAAGGAGAGTTTGAAAAATCTTTGAATCACAAAATTAATTCTGGCTTGCTATAGAGGGATTTCACACCAGCAGACTTAGGTTTTTCATAGCGAAAAATTGTCACCAAAGGGCTTTTACCTGAAATGAAGGCTATTAGGAACTCAGAGGATAGGCAAACAGAGTTTATAGCTTTATTGCAATAAAACAATAAAACAGACTCAACCCAATTCTGCCAAATCAGATTGAGCCTTGAACAGTTCAGAAATCTAAGTTTATATAATAATTTCTTATCACTCCGACCTCGCTCAAATTAGCTCATTCGCTATTTTCTCTGACTCCCCTCTGCACCTGTCCTGCCGATACTTTTAAGTTCTTATGGGAACCATTATTATCTCCGGACCTTCTTCTGCAGCTGGCCTCCGGTATTTTCTTTCTATTGTCCATCTTTATCTTCTGTTTTGCTTATTATGATTGGCCTAGGCTGAGCAGATGTTCCCTTCTTCCATTTTTGGCCATTCTCTTATCATTTCCCCTTCCTTGGCTTTCAAGCTATTTTATATTAATGACCAAAGCTAAGCTTTAATTAAAAAGAAAAATGGCATGTACCTTTATTTAATCATTTGCTTGGCATGCCTGACTTACATTAATTTTTGCACTAAGGTTAATGTTAATATATTTTTCTATATGTATTTATGCTAGTGTATTTTTATTTTCCATACATTACATCATCTTGACCTTGTTGATCAATGCCTTTGCTGTTTCTGCTGACTCACTATTCCAGCTGACTTCTCACGTGCCTACCATGATCATTTTTCTGTATTATGTCATTGGTATCGTTCCTTGCTTCCTAACCTTCAAACAACAGGTGTTCACATTCCCCCTTCTTCTGTCCTCAATAGTTTCTGTGTGTCATTCTCTTTCTATTCTGTCCTTCCTTTCCCAATATTGGTAATTTTGTTTCAAGCTTAAAAATAATGCAATATGACTAATATCTTTTATTTAACTATTGCCTTGACATATCTTATTTGCTTGACATTCTAATTTATGCTAAATCTAATGTTTCAGAAGCTGTTAATTACTTTTATGGCTATGCTAATATATAAATTTTTATCTTAGGTCATAGGTTCTGGTAATCTTGAGATAACAAAGGTTATTTTCTTGAAATCCTGAGTAAATGCGACCCTATGCCCCAGCAGCCAGCAGACCACCCATGGCAGATGCTTCTTGAGTGATCATGCTGAACAGGAGAAGTCTGCATTCTAACAGAAATCCCACAGTGCCAGCAAGATCCAACTCAAAGCTATTTGACATGGGACTAAAATGTAAGAAATGTCAGTGGTTGCGGACTGTTTGAGTTTATTCATAGGATTGGGAACAGATGATCTGAATGTAGATTAACCTCTGAAAGATATACTATATAAATATAACTATGTTAATAATAACTGCTTGCAGTTATTTTATTATTATGTCTTATCATCAGTCTTCTAATTAGTACTATTTTATTGTAACAGTGCATGCAGTCAGAAACCTTGCAACTTAAAATTAAGTATAATGCCGGGCCACCGTAAATTCCATCACACCTCCTCATCAGCATCTTTGTTTTGCAAATTTGTCAATTAGCATAAGTAGCCTGGTCACTCATCCTCCACCGAAGCATTTGAAGTCAAGTCAGATGCAAAATTCTCAGAGCTGAAGTCTCTTTACCTGGGAATTTGGTATCTGAAATTTTACAGAGTAAATAATATATTGTTATTTGGAACACATACATTTCATGTGTGCTCTGTGTCTACAGTGATCTGTGTACATATAGGATGATAGGAAATGTGAGGCAAGAAATGTTGAACACAAAACTAAAACAAAAACTTTTCATGTTGAATGCTGAAGTGAAGTGTATAATGTGTGAAGACTGAAGTCCAAATATCAAATAAACACTTTCACAAAAGATATAATAAAAAGTGTGCTTTAATTCAAGAATACGACCAAACTAGAATAAATTATTTAATTTACATGTTGCTGTCAATGTGTAAAAACCGAAGGCACAAAGTAGACATGTCCGCTTGGCTGATGCAGAGATAAGAACTGCCATCTCATAATCAAGAGGTTGTGGGTTTCATCCTGGGTCCTCCCTGCATTTATTATTTTGAGAAGTGAGCTGATATTATTATTATTTTTAAACTTGTTAAACAGGCCACATTAATCACAAAAATTAGCATGTTAACTTTCCCTGACCTATATACTGTATATATATATATGGAGGCGAAGGTCTATAACAACAGCAAAAAGGAGGCACGACAGTTGTAGTGGACAAAGCAATATGTCACAACAATGGAGGAAATGCTCTCTGACACCACTACTTATGAGTATTTAACCAGCAAGCCTACAAAACCCATCCCAAGTAAAATCAACACCACCCTGGGTAAACTCCAAAATAACAACTGTTTAAATGTACAAGATTACTATAAGATAAAATCAAATGATGTGATCTGCCTGGAATTCTACAGCCTCCCAACAATTCACAAGACCCATTTATAATTCAGACCCGTGGTCAGCCTAACAGTTGGACCAGCTTACAATTTATCTAAAACACATTTTCATATGCTCAAATATTTAACATGTAACTCAGATTATTCTGTTAAAAGCGCTGAGATGGCATTACAATGCCTGAAGAATATATCCATTGCTGATAATGGGATCATTGTCTCTTTTGATGTTGTGTTGTTACATGCTACAATCCCAATTCATCTGTCCACAGACACTTTACTGACAAAACTAAACAATGACCCCACCATAATGGCATGAACGAAACTGACTACTAACGTGATAATGCATTTAATATCACTTGCCAAAAAATCCAGTGCCATTTAATGGACAATACTATAGACTGAAAGAAGGCATGCCAACTGGTTATGCAGAGATTTTAAAGAGAAGCTCTAACTCAGTTCAGATTTAAACTCAGGATAAATTACATCAACGACACATTTGTCATATTAAAAAATAACCAGCTGAATGAATTCTACAGCCACATCAACTCAGTATTCTATGCAGTCCAATTCACAATGGAAAAAGAAATTAACAGATTCTTCAATTTCCGTGACATTTCCATTGAAAGAGGTAACCATAATCTGTTTAATTACGAGTGTTTATCGCTAGGAATGTTATGCGGACATAATACTTCACTTTTCCAGCCTTTGTCGCATAAACGGAGTTGTGTTAGGACTTTGTTCAAAAGGATTAACACCTATTATAGCACAATAGACAGAAAAAAAAGAAAGATGTTATCTTTTTCATCTGTTCACATCCAACCCCTATCCCAAGACATTTATTGAAAAATGCCTATATAGGAGATGCTCCAGAACTCGGCAAACTGTCAGCTCCAACTTGGTCCCTTACCACACTCTCCCTTATCATTTTGGCGTCTCAGAAAGTACAGCATGCATCCTCTGCAGATCTTGGATCTAAATAACACACAAACTGGTAAAACACTTTATGGATTGTCCTTTTCAAAGCCAAAAGCAAAAAATCAACCACAGAGACAAGAAACACAGTTTATAGTATACTGTGCAGTACATGCCAAGTGGTAAACAAACATCTAAAACACTCACAATACATATACAGGAACATCGCAATACCATCAGAAGGAAAGACCAGCGGTCTCTGATTTACATACTGTACATACCAGTTGCTGGAGACAGATTTATGTGGGACATTGTGAAAGTAAAATTCAGGGCTAATACTAAGAATGCCAGAGAGCTGGCTGGATCGTAGCTCTCTAATGATACTTGGACTTGAATTTGGACTTGAGCCTATACAGGCTTAAAAAGAAGAACATCCGAATAATAAAAAAGACATTATGACTAACACTTTTCGAACACCACTGTATTAATCCACTCCTCTCCTTACACCCACCCCCGCTATATATTGTCTTTGATATGTCTAATCATTACCCTCTGATGATGACACCTGTTAGGTTGCCGAAAGCTTAGGAATAAAAAGCTATTAAGATACGTGACTCATTTTCTCCCTTTGTGGATCTCTTGCTATAAATATATATATTA
>JANRMT010027041.1:105860325-105938467 GCA_026402145.1 Polypterus bichir lapradei
TGGTAGATCAGGCCAGAATCAAATAGACACCAGGACACACAGAAGACCAAACACACACTATTTATTATTTTCTGCACAGTACAGTGCACCAATCACCACAATACTCAGCTCAGTCCTTTTAATTCTCTGTCTTTTTTTCTGCCAACTCTATTTCTCTCTCACAAGCTCTGTCCTCTGCCACCTGACTCCGGCTCCCCAAATGGTGTGAGGCGGCCCCTTTTATGTTCCACCCGGATGTGCTCCTGGTGCAGCCTGACAAACTTCCTGAAGCACTTCTGGTGTGGCTGAACTGCTGCTTGGGCACCGGAAGCACTCCAGGTGCATTTGGTTCCTTTTCCGGCAGCACTTCCTGGTGTGGTGGAAGTGCTGTCATCTAGGGCTCTGGGATTGTCCAGGTGCCCCCTGGCGGTGGCCACAGACCCCAACAGGGTTGAGCTTCCAACCTCCAATTCAGTGGCCCTGATGTAATCCAGGTGAGCTGCCCTCTTGCACCTCAGGGAAGATATTGCCCCTCTCCCACTCCTTCTCTTTTCCAGACATCACAGTGGGGCAAGGTCCCCGATCGTCTGCCACAATATATCTCTCTAATATAAAAAAAAATCTTGAGCTAAGACAAGACTATTGCCAAGAGATTTTATCAAGTCTCGCCCTCCTATCAACCATTTACGATTAATGGCCCATGCCCACAGTCCTCTTACTTCTCATTCATGTGAATGCTTTTGTCAGACATAGTTCCTGCGCTCTCAGCTCTTATAAATTTTTACATTTTCCTCACTTTAAGTTCTCAATAAAAGAAGACATGTTATGTTCAAATCTTAATGAAGAATTTCATCCTGAAGGGTTATCAAAAGAAGAAATGAGTACATGGGCAATCCTAGCACTGAGAAACAATGAAGTCAAACGAATTTACACAAAAATTGTCAATCGGTTACATGGCAAAGCGGTTAAATGTGTATCAATAGACAATGTTGAAACAGTTGGTGGTGATTGTCCGGAAGATGAAAACATCAACTTTCAATATTCCTGTAGAATATCTACAACTGTATATAAAGTAATCCCTCCTCGATCGCGGGGGTTGCGTTCCAGACTCCCCCGCGATAGGTGAAAATCCACGAAGTAGAAACCATATGTTTGTATGGTTATTTTTATATATTTTAAGCCCTTATAAACTCTCCCACACTGTTAACATTATTAGAGCCCTCTAGACATGAAATAACACCCTTTAGTCAAAAGTTTAAACTGTGCTCCATGACAAGACTGAGATGGCAGGTCTTTCTCACAATTAAAAGAATGCAAACATATCTTCTCTTCAAAGGAGCGGCGTCAGGAGCAGAGAATGTCAGAGAGAACGCTCGCTAAGAAAAGCAAACAATCAAAAAATCAATACGTGCTTTTAAGTATGCAGAAGCACCGCGATAAGGCGGCATTTTGTAGAGGAGCGTCCGTGTCCTCTAGGCAAACAGCCCCTCTGCTCACACCCTCTCCGTGAGGCGCAAAGAGAGTGAGAGAGATAGAGAGAAGCAAACAATCAAGCACCGCGCGGGAAGCATATCTTATATCATTGAGGAGTTTTAGTTAATATGTAATACATGCTCTGATTGGGTAGCTTCTAAGCCATCCGCCAACAGCGTCCCTTGTATGAAATCAACTGGGCAAACAAACTGAGGAAACATGTACCATAAATTAAAAGACCCATTGTCCACAGAAAGCCGCGAACCAGCGAAAAATCCGTGATATATATTTAGATGTGCTTAAATTTAAAATCCACGATAGAGTCGAAGCGCGATATAGAGAGGGATTACTGTATATATATATATATATATTATATTCTCACACATGTGCATGGGTGGCAGCTAAAGGGCTCAAAAGAGGGTAATTCCATGCCACACCAAGGGGTGGTATAATGTACTGATCCTTTCTCTTTTTACTCTGCAGACCAACTATGGGAAATTCTGCCTGGGCCAGATGATGTCATTTCCGGCCCCAGGCCTGATGATGTCACTTTCGGTTTCAAGCCAGACAACATCACTTCCTGTTTCCTGTCCTGAACACCATTTTGTCTGTTGCAAGTCAGTTCTGTTTTGGACTGAAGTCTGTAAAGACCTATTGCTCTTGTTTTGCCTTTTTTCCATGACCAATTTTCAAGTAAATGGAATCTTTTGTATCATTTCACTATATTTATTTATTTATATACAACTCAGCCACAACATTACAACCACTGAAAGGTGAAGTGAATAAAATTGATTATCTTGTTTCAATTGCACCTGTCAAGGTGTGGGATATATTAGGCACATGTGAATAGTCACTTCTTGAAGGTGATGTGTTGGAAGCAGGAAAAATGGGCAAGTATAAGGATCTGAGCAACTTTGACAAGGGCCAAATTGTGATGGCTAGACAACTGGGTTAGAGCATCTCTGAAATGGCAGATCTTGTAGGGTGTTCCCAATATGCAGTGGTTAGTACCTACCAAAACTGGTCCAAGGAAGGACAACCAGTGAATCGGCAACAGGGTCATTGGTACCCAAGGCGTGAAGTCTAGCCAGTTTGGTCTGATCATACAGGAGAGCTACTGTAGCACAAATTGCTGAAAAACTTAATGCTGGCTCTGTGATAAGGGTGTCAGAACACACAGTGCATAACAGCTTGCTGCGTATGGGGCTGTGTAGCTGAAGACTGGTCAGAGTTCAATGCTGACACCTGTACACTGCTGAAAGAGCCAACATTGGACACATGAGTGTCAGAACTGGACATTGGAGCAGTGGAAAAAGTTGGCCTTGTCTGATAAATCATGTTTTCTTTCAGATCATGTGATTGGCTGGGTGTGCATTTGTCATTTACCTGGGGAAGAGATGGTAGTAGGATCAGCTATTGAAAGAAGACAAGCCGGTGGAGGGAGTGTGAAGCTCTGATCACATTCTGTTCTGCTGGAAAGCCTTGGGTCCATGCATTCATGTGAATGTTATTGCAACACATACCACCTACTTGCCCCTTCATGGCAACAGTATTCCATGTTGGCAGTGGCCTCTTTCAGAATGATAATGCTCACTGACACACTGCAAAAAATTTTCAGGAATGGTTTGGGGAACATGGCAAAGAGTTCAAGGTGTTGGCCTGGCCTCCAAATTTCCCTGATTTTAATCTGATCAGGCATCTGCATGATAAACTGGAAACACAAGTCTAACACATGGAGGCCCCACCTTGCATCTTAAAGGGCTTAAATGATCTGCTGCTAATGTCTTGGTGACAGATACCCAGGTCACCTTCAGATGTCTTGTGGAGTCCATACCCTTTATCAGGTCCGAGACAATCTTGCCATGTTCCTACTCCCAGTTCTTTGTGGTATATAGATGGTCATCTGGGTCAAGTAAGTTCCTTTATCATTCACATTGTTTACTACTTTATGTATCAAAACAAGTACTTTATGAGCAAAACCAAACAGCAAACCAGTTTTGCTGGAAGGGACGCTGAATCACATACAGACAGTCAAAACTGCTATCAACAATGTGTTTGGAGAGGATCCATATAGAAATGAACGTTGTGGATGCCAGGGGTGCTGCAGATGCCCCAACCCCAACAGAATAGGCACTGACCAAAGTCCTGCACAACACACAGTTTATTTATTCTTCCTCGTGGAGAACCGGTCTCCCTCGTTCTCACCATTACAACCCAGTTCTAAAGCAAAGCCCAATACATTCCGCCTCCATTCCCCCTCTAACAAGCTTCGTCCTCTTCCTCCCAACTCTGGCACTTAAAATGAATTTTGGTGGCTCCTTTTAAGCAGGTCCTGGGAGTGCTCCAGTTGGCTCTTCTTTTTAACAGTTACACCTGAATAGCACCTATAAAATATACTTCCTTGTTCCTTAGGCCCGCCCATCCAAACTCCTGTATTATCCCGTTGTTAACCACACCGCCACCAGAACTGTCAGATTTAATTTATGGGGTTTAAAAAAAGAAATGGCATTACATTTTCAGTAATAACTGCCATTTTTTACAAAGTACCTCCTGTTTCAGCTGTACCAACTGTTTACCAACTTTAACTTTGCTTTTGTTTGGAGTTAACCGTTTTGTTACTGCGGTACCCCATGCCCTTTACTGAGGGGGTGTGGCAACACAAAATTCTCCAATATGCCATTTCTGTCAAGTATATATATATATTTCTTGTGGTTTCTGATGAAAATATGTTGTTTTCGGTGACCTGAATTTTTTTATTCACCACAATAACTAGTATGTAGTCAATATTAGAAAGTTTTATAACCCAAGTGTGAAAGGAATAAGAAACTAACTGATGTAATGGTTGACCATGCTGAGAAAGTTGTACAGTGTCTTTATTATTGTAACAAATTACACATCAGTAAAAGGTACACACCACGTGAAATCATACTAAAACACTGGGAAAAACAACAAAAACACACAGTATGTTTATACCTAAACATTTCTAAATGGTTTAGTAAGTTTATAGTAATGAGTAGTTTGGTGTGATAATCCTCAAAACTGCTGCCTTCAATGCATAGCCAAGCATAACAGACTCTGCACTGCTTCGATCTGATGTCTTGTCAGAGCTATTTCCTTTGTATGGATGTTTACCTAGGAGGTGGTTACCCCCAATAAGACATGACAAATTGTTAAGCTTTTGTACATCTTGGTTCAATTTTGGCAACCTCATGAATAACTCATTGCAAACATCAAGCAAAAAGCAGGCAAAATTGAGCTTACTGTCTTTCCACTTGTATAATCTGTGTGCACTCAAGGTGCACTATAAAATCAAAAGCTGAAAATTTTTCTTCTACCACTTATAACTTTTTCTCAGTACTAACAGCAAATCAAGCTACTGATCCATTGAATGGCTGTAATGCAAAATACATCCTTTTGCTGAGTTTTCCATTGTGTTTGAGTGTGCAGTTGCCAAAAGATGAACGACCTTTTGTTTTTTTCCAGCCTTATCTTTTACTGCTCTGTACTATATGGTAAGGACTTCATGAGTTGATGCATAATAGAATTCTGCACGGCTGGCAAAGGGTAAATTCTTTGGGAATTGGGAATGTTCCAACCATTGCTATGCCATTCTCCAGCAAAAAATGGGCCAAACGTGGCGTAGTACTATATAAAAGTTGTCAATAAACAATGTGTGCCCATTATTCAAGTATGGCTGCAAAAGAGTGATTGGATTTTTTTTGTTGTTAGAAAATCTGGCAGTTGTATGAACTCTTTACCTGAACTTCCATGATAAATCATGAAAGCTAAAAGGATGTCACTGTTCATGCAAATTTGATACATTTTTATTCCAAATCTAGTATGTTTGTTTAAATAAATTTACAAAAATGCAAGCAACCCTTGAATAACACCACAGATTCATGCAAAAGTCTTTAGAAGGAAAGTAAACTTCAAGACATCAACAATCAGTTGAATCTTATGCAATCGATCACGAGCATGATCGTCACATAAAAAGCTGAATTGTTAGCAAAATGCAAAAAACACACCAACAATCAAACAAATTCTGCAGCATAACACAAGCAAACAGTGGTGTTTGGAGCAATTTATCTGTGGACCAGTACATGGTAAGTCGTGGTTTACTGTATAAACCAGACCTGTATACAACATTAGCCCCCAGTAAAACTGCAATCTTGCCTGTTGGGTAACTTTCCACTCATTAACTACTGATAGATAGAAAGATACTTTATTAATCCCAAGGGGAAATTTAAATAATCCAGCAGCAGTATACTGATACAAAAAAAAATTAAATTAAAGAGTAATAAAAATGCATGTAAAAACAGACAATAACTTTGAATAATGTTAGCATTTACCCGCCTAGGTGGAATTGAAGAGTTGCATAGTGTGGGGGAGAAACGATCTCCTCAGTCTGTCAGTGGAGCAAGACAGTGACAATAGTCTGTCACTGAAGCTACTCCTCTGCCTGGAGATGACACTGTTAAGTGAATGCAGTGGATTCTTCATGATTGACAAGAGTTTGCTTAGCGCCTGTTGCTCTGCCACAGATGTTAAACTGTCCAGCTTTATTCCTACAATAGAGCCTGCCTTCTTAACAAGTTTGTCCAGGCGTGAGACGTCCTTCTTCTTTATGCTGCCTCCCCAGCACACCACCGCGTAGAAGAGGGCACTCGCCACAACCGTTTGGTAAAACATCTGCAGCATCTTATTGCAGATGTTGAAGGACGCCAACCTTCTAAGAAAGTATAGTCGGCTCTGACCTTTCTTACACAGAACATCAGTATTGGCAGTCCAGTCCAATTTGTCATCCAGCTGCACTCCCAGGTATTTACGAGTAGGTCTGCACCCTCTGCACATAGTCTCCTCTGATGATCACAGGGTCCATGAGGGGCCTGGGCCTCCTAAAATCCACCACCAGTTCCTTGGTCTTGCTGGTGTTCAGGTGTAAGTGGTTTGAGTCACACCATTTAACAAAGTCTTTGATTAGCTTCCTGTACTCCTCCTCCTGCCCACTCCTGATGCAGCCCACAATAGCAGGGTCATCAGCGAACTTTTGCACGTGGCAGGACTCGGAATCGTATTGGAAGTCTGATGTATATAGGCTGAACAGGACCGGAGAAAGTACAGTCCTCTGCGGTGCTCCTGTGTTGCTGACCACAATGTCAGACCTGCAGTTCCCAAGATGCATATACTGAGGACTGTCTGTAAGATAGTCCATGACCCATGCCACCAGGTGTGAGTCTGCTCCCATCTCAGTCAACTTGTCCCTAAGGAACAAAGGTTGGATGGTGTTGAAGGCGCTAGAGAAGTCCAAAAACATAATTCTTACAGCACCACTGCCTCTGTCCAGGTGGGAGAGGGATCGGTGTAGCATATAGATGATGACATCCTCCGCTCCCACCTTCTCCTGGTATGCGAACTGCAGAGGGTCGAGGGCATGGCGGACCTGTGGCCTCAGGTGGTGAAGCAGGAGCCGCTCCATGGTCTTCATCACATGTGACGTCAGAGCAACAGGCCGGAAGTCATTCAGCTCACTAGGACGTGATACTTTTGGGACTGGGGTGATACAAGATGTTTTCCAAAGCCTCGGGACTCTCTCCTGTTCCAGGCTTAGGTTGAAGATGCGCAGTAGAGGACTCCCCAGTTCCAATGCACAGGCCTTCAGCAGTCATGGCGATACACCATCTGGACCCGCTGCTTTGCTGGCACGAAGTCTCCTCAGCTCTCTGCTCACCTGTGCTGCTGTAATTGTGGGTGGGGATGTCTCACCTATGCTGGTATTAGCAGAAGGATGGTTGGAGGATGAAGTACTCCGAGGTGAGAGTGGGTTAGGGTGGTCAAACTTGGTAAAGAAGTTGTTCATTTGGTTTGCTCTCTCCACGTCTCTCTCGATGGTGACACCCCACTTTGAGCTGCAGCCAGTGATGATCTTTATCCCATCCCACACTTCCTTCTGCTCCAGCTTTCTCCTGTACTGCTGCTTCGCCGCCCTGAGTTAGACTCGGAGTTCCTTTTGCACACGCTTGAGCTCATGCTGATCATCACCTTTAAAAGCCCTTTTCTTCTGGTTCAAAAGGCCCTTGATGTCACTTGTAATCCATGGCTTGTTGTTTGCATAGCAGCGTACTGTTCTTACTGGAACTACAATGTCCATACAGAAGTTGATGTAATCAGTTGTGCAGTCAACAGCCTCTTCAATGTTCTCACTATGTGACCCCAGCAGTATATCCCAGTCTGTAGTTCCAAAGCAGTCTCTCAGAGCCTGCTCTGCCTCAGTGGACCACTTCCTGAAAAAGGTAGGTAAAAAAGGTAGGCCATGGCCTACAAAGTGGGCTATCCACATCAGGCCTTTAGTTTTGTGTACAATATAACCTAAACTACTGATAGTGGGTGCACATGATAGACAACAGGCAAAGGAAACTAGTACAGTAAAGGCAATAAAATTCAAATATTTTAAAGCGGCACTGATGTAACTTACAAATACATTTATCAGACTTGCTAAACCAAAAGCCTGTTAACACTGTAAATATTTAATACTGCAAATTGAGGAACCAAATGCTGTGCCGTTACTCACCCACAGACATTAATAAAAAAACAAAATCATACCTCATTTTAATTGCCTTCAAAACGGCAACACAAACAAAAAATAAAAAAATGCCTTCTGATTTCTTTTTCACCCCTGGTGTTATATATTATCTTTCAGTTCAGTTATCAATAGAAGTCTATACAAAATTTGATCAATCACAACTTAATCTTATTTAAAATTAATACTCTATGTAGCTTGATAAAATCATCTTAATATTCAAATACATACCTACTCCATCACTGGTGAGCTGTTCCAAGTCTGCCAGTGATGAAATAGTTTGCTGAATGTGCTGCAGTAAGATGATGTCAATTTTCCACTGTGTTGTTCCGTAAGTCATTTTGTTTTCTTCAATAGACAGAACAGAACACCATGTTAAGCACAAACCAAAATACAGACTAATCACAATAGTATTCCAACAGCAGGACAAATACTTTTGAGTTAAAAAAAGTTCTGTTTACGTCAATAACATCGATCAATTTTAAATCAATCTCTCTTCTGTTTTGTGGCAAAACTGAAACAAAAAAAAAATTTTAAATATTTTCAAGTTACTTACGACACTGAAAAGAATTTCTTCTCAGTGACAAGAGATGATCCATCTAAGCTAATTCTTATCGGGCACACACAAAAGCATAAAAAACTTGATTAAAAATACTAACTGCTTGTGAATTTTAGCAACTTCCACTTGTTACCAGATCGCCATCGGCCATGCTGGAACTTTTGCATTTCACTCTACTTCAAAGGCTTATCCCAACGAATTTATATAATCAGTTCAGAGTTAAAAGAGCCAAACACTTGCCACAGTGAAGTATATGTAAATTTGCAAACACTTTTGCATGTCGCTTTATTCTGATATGTTACTATTTTATTTCTACAATAAAGTAGTAAATTACGGTGCATTTAAGTGCAATGCGCAAAAACAAATCAGAAAACGCAAAAACAATTCAGAAAACACAAACACAAATTTAAAACACAAAAGCAAATCAGAAAACACTAACACAAGTTGAACACACAAAAACAAATTTAAAACACAAATACAAAATGAATAAACAAAAACAATTTTAAAAATGCAAAAACAAATCAGAAAATGCAAACACAAATCAGAAAACATAAACTGAATACACAAAACCAAAATTAAAAATGCCAAAAATATTGGAAACGCAAAAACAAATCAGAAAACACAAAAACAAATTGGAAATGCAAAAGCAAATGAGAAAATAAGAAAACAAGTTGAATACACAAAAATAAATCAGATACTGTACAACAGATACAAAGAGAGAAGTACACAAACAAAATGAATAGTGTGAAAAACACATTAGGAGGCATGCAAACAAAAAGAGAACACAACCGAAATCAAAAGCGGAACTAAAAAAAAAAAGCGCAAGCCGGATGTACATCATGATTTAATCTCAGAGTTTTAAGAAGTGGTGTGATGGAAGAATGCAAAAAGATAAAATCAATGACTTGTATTTTAAGGTATTTGTAAATGCTTTGTTCGTGTTTAAAGCAATGTAAATACGTCAGTAAATATCTTCACTTTGTTCATAGTAAAGCTATAATTTAATGCCGAAAGCACTTGAAAAAAAGGCGAAAAATGCATAGTTTTAGCATTAGTTTTACTGTACAAATATCATGTGTTATGACAATATAGTGTATGTAGACAAATCCTGAAAGTATTTTGACTTTTTTATTGCCATTATTATTTGTTCACTCTGCATGTTAACACTGCTGTAACATTTTATTAGCTTTAGTTGAATTGATGGCTCTAGTCAAGTATATAAATGGATATGGATTTGAGAGCGGGCTTGTCCATTCAGGTTGAGAACTGGTTCCAGCCTTCCAACAAATAATGCACGAAGTGTGACTCTAATATATTGTTTTGACTAGTACAGGTGCGGACCTAAAATGTATTGTCCTTACTATGGATCATATGTGGATCAAATAGGAAACTATTGCCCGCATTGTGGAGTCTCTCATGGCTGTTTGTTCCAACAGAACTTTTCATCCTTTCAGTCCCAGATCCAGTGTCATTCAGCCAGGTCAATTAGAATCTTTATAAAAGCTGATGTGCAGACAAACTGTTATTTGAAAGTGCAAGTGTCAAATTGTATAAACCGTAACAAAAATAAATGTAACTCTTTCTTTCTGTCAACATATTCGTGACAAATTAAAATCTTATGAACAAATTAGAAATTTAAGAATAAAAATATAACATGCTAAAAAGTGCAACAGCAAACAGATTTTTTTTTTTTAATTTTCTGACCTCAAATACCTGAACAGTACTAATACCAGAAACCTGACGGTGGGTGCAAATTGATAAATATATTGTGGACCTTAGTATCTTTTCATATATTATTCTCTTAAGAAAGTACAGTAAATAGGTTGTACCACTTGTCTGAGTAATAGAGGGGCTTCTCTTTCTTTGTGGTATAAGGACACTTACTTAGTTTAGTCTGTGTAGGTGACTTATCCAATGGGAAATTTAAGTGAACTAGAACCTTTTCACCAAAAACAGTCATTCTTGCTTGAATCATAACGGAGCGGTGTAGGAAAGGGTTTCTTAAGGTTATGTCCTCATCATTTTGAAAAGGTTAAAATGTTTACTGTCTAACCACAATGTAATTCAACATTAGACATGCTAGAACTTGCTGATGTTAACTAGACTGGGGATGGAATGTGGTTAGTAACCATAGCTTTGCATATGTAACTAATCAGTATTTTTAGTTGAATTCAATAAAAACATTTCAGAAAGGTGCAATACATGTATGTGAATTATTAATCCCTTGTAGGGATTAATACATGTATATGAATTATTAATCCCTTGCAGGCAACACAACTCCATTTACTTTACTTTGCCTCCTCTTTAAGTCCTAACGATAAATTTCACTCACCTCTAATTGGGTGCCCCAGCTAAAGACTGTCTGGTAGTTACTTTTACATGTGCATGTGTGTAAGTGTTTAGATCTTTTGTTGAAGGGAAAACATTTAAGATTAAACATAACTCTGGGTCTGCCAAGTTAAATCTGTATGATGTATTTTTTAAGGCTTAGCCAACAATTTAGGGCTTTGCTTTAGAAAATAATTGTCCAGATAAATAAGCATGGAACCTTATAAAGATTTTTAAAATATGGTAATTTACTGATAGAATGTTAATTGTTAATTAATTTAGAAATTATATATATTTTTAGTAAATTGTACAACATATAAAATAAATAGCATAGCTTCACAGCTATCACTTCACATTTGTTTTCTTTTGTTTAATAAAGAACATCTTGTTCTGAAAATACAGAAATGTATGTACTGTATGTGTGAAATACTTCTCAGAAGGATATACATATGAAGTTATACAAGATTTCCTCAAAACGAAGCACAACATTTTAATGAGCTTACAAACTTTAAAGAAAAGATTAAAAGATTTATCTTGCTCTTAACATGGTAACTATAGTCCAGGTTATGAAGTTAGGGCAGCAATAATGCAAGAATTAAGTGGACCAGGCCAGAATTTTGGATACTGGACAATGTGGCAGGTACTTAGGCAGAAATATTTCTTCAGTGTAAAAAGAGAAACTATGATGAAAATGTTGACTGAACTTGATCCATTTGGGGTTGTCCTGTAGTTGGTTCAAAATGAAAATTTTCAAGTAGACTTTATCATTCCTTAGGGCCTAATTTTGTGTGGCATTTAGACAGTTATGATAAACTAAAACCGTATGGTTTGGAAATAAATGGCTGCGTTGATGGCTATGCATGAAAAATTATGTGGTTAGTGTGTGGCCCAACCAAAAAAAACATCCAGGAGTGATTACTTTAAACTATGTGCAGTGTGTTTTAAAAATTGGAGTAATCCCTGTGTGACTTAGGACAGATTATGGCACAGAAAATGGAACAATAGCTGCTATACGCTGTACCTTAAGATCTGCTCATTCAGATGATTACTCAAGCATAGCAAGTCATTTGTACAGATCATCAGTAACAAACCAGAGAACTGAAAGTTGGTGGTCCTACTTCAGAAAACAAAGGTATTGGTTTTGCTTTAACTTGCATTGCTGTTATTCTTTATCAACCTCAATTTTTGCCCGTTTTCAGATCTCAGTTTTGGATGGATCTCCTTAATGAATTGCAAGAAGTTGGGTTATTCAATGGCAGACATGAGCACAAGTGCTTAATTTGATTCACTTTTATGGGTGTCCTTCAAAAAGACCTTGATGAATGTAAACAGATCTGGAATACCCACACCATTCGAATGTGTCACCAGTCATGCTACCCATCAGGCGAACCTGAGTGCTAGTACTATCTGCCAGAAAAGGTTGTTTTCCTTCTGTTTTTGTTGAATAAATTGCATAGCATTTTTTTTGTTCTTCCATATGCATTTAAATACTTTCTCATATATATCTAGATAACCAGTTGAGCGTTTTACAGTATATATTAAAACTATGTGTAGATTTCACAAAGCAGTAATTTTACTGCACACAATGACATAATGGCCCAACAGTGCAGTGCTTAGTGCTGCTTTTGCTTCATGGATCCAGCTTCCAGGGTTTGAATCCCACACCCTATTATTGTTTGTGCGTTTTTCCCTCACACATTCCCAAAGATAAACAGATTAAGTTGTTTGGAGATTCTAAGTTAGCCTAAGTATATGTGTGAATATGAATATGTGCTTGATTTGATCCTGTCATAGACTGGCACCTTATCTAGAGCTATTTACAGCCTTGCACTCAGTGTTGCCAGGATAGGCTCTGAAACCTCCGCCAACCTCCACTAGGATGAAGCAGGTTTCAGAATGACAAGATAGGAAAGTACTGAAATCCATTAATCAGCTAGTTCCTGTTCCTTATCTTGCCTGCACTTACAGTAAATGTGTTCTGTGAGTGTTCCAGACAGTAGTAGAAATATGGTAAAAATTGCATTTTATGTCTGTACTTATAAGGAACCATGAGGTGTTACTAAATAATTAATAAAATTGTCTATATTTGAACATCTGCACAAAAAGCTTTCTTTTAATTTATCATGTAGCATTTTATTTGGTTCTACTACATTACAAGTCTTATGGAAAGCAGTGTGGATTTGCAGTATCTTCAGAGATGCTGCAGCAGTTTTCATCTGAATGTAGTACAGTCAATACTTGTGGAGATGAGTCTCTTCAAGAATACTTTATTGAATTACACAGGCAACACAGTACACCTAATCCTGACACATGGAAATCTGCTGTAGCTATGTATATTAAACTTAAATCAATTGTTAATATCTGACCTTTTTTGTTAATTTCAGAACTATAAAATTAGAAGATGTAACTACTTTTTCAACTTAGCAATTGTTTTGCTTTAGATTGTATTGTTTTTTACATACAGAATAAATCAAACATGTTTGTTAAAAAATATGTCTGGACATCGTTGCAAGGAAAACATCAGTACAATTTTGCTTACAAAATACAATTTTTTGTGCTTACAAACTATGGCAATATGAGGCACGACCAAACCCAGGAGAATTTTGAATTCCAAAGTCCATATTGTTTTGTAATCGTTCATATGAACTAATCACAGGAAGGGTAATGCAGTTAGTGTAAGTATTGGCCTGGTGGAAAAGGTGACACATAGCCAAATCCTAGATAAGGCTGTGGGCGAATTCCAGCAGGACAAAGTGATTGGAGGCCTGTACCAAACATTAGGATATATTGGAGAGAAACACTATAATTTTGTTCTGCAATCAAAATTTTAAAATGGTCATTTACAATCTACAATTTTTGGATAATAAAAATTTTCATTTATTTATTTGCAAACCATATCACCTTAAAAAAAGATTATTATGACAAATGGAAAAACACTTAATTTACTTGCATGTGCTGCGCCTTGAAAATTGTTTAAAGGCTTAAAGGGACTCCACCCAAATTTTTTTTTTTTTTGTTACTTACCCCATGTTGTTTCAAGTGATGGCTAAGAAAAAAATATTTATTTATTTATTAATTTATATTCATAGTGTTGAGTCACAACCGGAGTATATTGGAATTTAGTGACAGTCTGTGAAAGCGTATGGGCGGATTGACCTTCAGCTTGTTAAAGCATGTCAGAAACACAGAAATATTAACATATTCTCTTCCTGTTAATGTTTTCACTTCATTTTCTTTAACTTTTAATATTTATTTTTACACGTCTCTCAGTGCACACTTTTTTCTTGATATGATGTGTGGTACAATGTTAGCCCATGAATAATCTGTTACTCGACTGGACCCTTGACCAATGAATGAGGAGGTCTGCAGTTCAAATACTCACTTGCACTTGAGCATTCCATTTGTGGAGTAAAAAGACTGTGCAGTGCTTCAGCTGTCAATTTTTCCTCAGTGTAGCACATGAACTTTCTAAATATATTTGGGTGCTGATGCAGAGCAGTAAAACAATTCTGTGCAGATAGTCCTTCTGTGAATCTACAACCTTCAAGCAAAAACCCTATTTTCTAAAATACTATATTGTTAAATGATACTTAGGGTAAAATATATGGTTAATTACCTTTGAATTGAAAAATGATTTTGATAAATGAAATACCACTGTAAAAAGTCTTTTATTATCTTTTCTTTTTCATCGATGTTGTGAACATAGTGAAAGCACCCAACTTTCTGTAATATGAAACTATGTTTTTCAACTACCTCCCTTAATGCATTCATCTCACAGTTTAACATAAATATATGAAATATTTTATACCGATAAAAGTCTTGTTTTGCGGCAGTGGACTGTTCAGATGATCTTGATTCCTCACTTAATACAAACAGAAATAAAGTGGATGTAATATAAAAATAAAAAGTTTTTTGAAAAGACCAACTGCTTATCTACAGGTGAGCATACAGTTATTTACAAGAATAATGTGAAGATCTGAAACAGTGAAAAGTTATATCTGCATACATATACCTTTTGAATTCAGTATTGTAATTCTGCTTATTTCATGAGAGCATAAGTAATGTTACAAATGAAGGCAGGGCTTTCGGTGTATCTGTTTAGGTAATAACTAAAATAATTTGTTCTAAAAGTTTACCTGTATAACTTTAGTTTTTCAAGGCAATTCTGATGAAAAACATAATATTCATACCTTTCTGTTCACTGTTCTTTCAGACAATCTAGAAAGTAAAAAAAAAAATCAGTACACTAATGAGAATTCTTCATTAATGTGGAAAAAAATCATGCTTACTGCCCATCATCATTTTTAGCAAATAATAAATAAACACTTGTCTTCTGGTACTTTTTGACATTTCAATGGTGTATTTGAATCACCGGAACTTTCAATTGGCTACAAAAAGAAAAACAAAATAATAAATAATCTATTTGAAGAAACCATGCTTTGGCTAACATTTACAATATTTGCTCATCAGAGTATCCGAAGCTGTAAAGTCATCAGAATCATGATTTTTATTTACAATGACTACACTATCATCAGAACTACCTGTATCTTCCGCATCTGCTGCAGTATAATAAGACTTTATACAGTACATTGACTTACATCCTGCAGTATGTTTTAATACTATTACATGACTGATTCTACAGGGATTATATTAGAGAACTTCATCAAGGAGTGTTTTTAAGCAGGTTTACATTCAGCAGACTTAAAATTGCATAGTTAAGTTTAAGATCATATTTGCCTTTCAGATAGGGTGACCAGATGGGTTCGGCTATAAAGGAGGACACCAACAGTCAAAAAGGAGGGCAAAAATTACCACATATATTTTCCAACTCCACGGTTACCATACGTGACATATACAGTAGTGGTTACAATTTAGTGAGCAACCTAAAAAACTGAAACTCAAATATTATCATTAGATAATAAACATAAACTAAACAATTTCTTTAGAAAAAAAAGCACGTTTACGCCTATGTCATGTCATACTTCTCAGATGATCCAACTTTCCGCAAGAGGTCATTGTTTCCAGCAATGTAGGTGTAGAATTCTTGACACAATGTGTTCTTGAAGTTTTACTTTGTCAGAATTATTCCTCAGACGGACTGGATTGAGAGCCTGTTTCTCTCCTTTGTCCACTTAGAGGTAATGTGCGAGAACGCTCATTTGACGTTGGCGTTGTGCCCTGGTGTAGCAAAGAAAAACGCGCACACTTTAAGCAGTTCGGATGGACAAGCAACAGTATCTTTGAAGTATGAGCTCCATTGTTGGACAGGGGGCGCTTGAAAAACTCGGCATCATTCTGCTGTTCTGCGAAAGACTTAACGTTTCAGTACTGATCAAACAATGAAGCATCGTCTAGATCAATTCCTTTCTCTTTCAGGTACTATACACGTGGCAGTAAAGCATCAAATGAAATATCTTTCATTCTGTCAGGAAACATCCATTGAAAGCACTGGAATTCAGCAAAAGGTGCCTTCCATTTTTCCAAGTAAGAAATGCATGCCTGGTATACTGACTGGACTGCTTGCGTGAACTTGTTGCAATCCGCGTCTTGACGCAATTTTGTCAGAAGCTGTTTAACAGTTAGTGGAATAAAACTCTCCTCCAGCCTGCCTTGAAGAGTTTTCATTGTTGACTGCAAGCTGTTGCAGAACTCCAACACAGACGTTTCTTCTTTTTCGATCAGCGCTATCTGGCACTGGAAAACTGACATCAGAGAATGTATGAACCACAAGTACAGTTCCGAAAAATCGTTTTCGAAAAAAATCTTCAGCAACACTGGTGGCTGATCCATGCTTTGGAAGAAAGCCTTCAAAGCTGGAAAAATCTACAAAAGTCTCTCTATTGCTGGAAACAAACTCAGCCATCTGGTCTTGCTGTGGTACAACAGGTGCTGGTATGTAACATCAACGAAATTGCAGAAATCTTTCAAAGCCTGCGTGCAAACGCTGTAAATGGAAAAATAATTTAACACTTTCAGTACAATTGTCTCAACGTCAACTGGCAGCAGATCTGCCCCATGCTGAATGTAGTTGTGCAGTACATGGGCTGGACATCCTACTCCAACAAGTGGGCACTGCAGGGCTTTTTTCAGCTGTGAAAACACATTATTCCCATCCCTCCGACTGATACCTCCAAAGTTCACATTAGCATTGTCTCCGGAAAATGCAATACATTTTGAAGACAGATGGTACTTCTTAAGAGTATTTACAAGATACTTTGAAATAGTTTCTGATGTTTCGTTTGGCATGCTGTCCAGCTCAAGTAATCCCTGTTTTAGTTCCACCAGCTTTCCAGTCAAAATACTGCACAATAATTGGGAACAACTTCTCTGCTCCGTGATTACTTGCATTGGTTGCCACTCCCAAATAGTTAATGTCATTCAGTGTCTGAACTAGTTTGGTAACACTGTGAGGGCCAATGATGCTGTTGATAATGGCTTCTGATTTCGTCCTACCACACAAAATATTTTTTGCAGTGTCGGAGTCCGCAAACAATTTGTGCATTAAGCCAGCAGTACAGTCCATCGTCCTATAAGACTGATGATGAGCAACAGTATGAAACGCTAATGTAGCTTCAGCTACACGTGCCTTTTTGTCAGCAGTTGAATGTTTCAGCTCAAAAAAATGTTCTCATCTTGGCATTTGAATCTTACGTTCGTACCGTCTTTTGGTGTCTCTCACTTTCAATATGTCATAAATCAATCGTTCCTTTATTAGTGATGAACACGTAGGAATCGCACACCACGCATTTCACTTCGGTTTCATTTCATCCTGCCTCAAAACATGGATATTTCGTCTTGTTACAATCAGAAAACTTGCATTTTCTCTTTTCGGTTTTAGACTTTTCTGTTTCTGTTGACATTTTACAAAAACTTCTTAGTTATTACTTTTTTTAGACAACTGCTAACCACTGTCTGTTGCGCCGTCGGACAGAAATAGAATATAAAACAGAGTTGCCACTACTTGACATTACAATTATTAATAATGTGATAACATAATGTATTGTCACGCGGTGAAGCGGATGAATGGAGAATGGCCGAAGGCTGCACATTTTCGGTATATATCATATGTAATTAGTCAAAAACGGTCAACTCTGTTCGTGATTCTGTAAAAGGAGGACATTTTAATGAATTTTTGGAATGCCTGGAGGACGGAGGAAACCATGTTTAAAAAGAGGACATGTCCTCCTTTTGGAGGACGTCTGGTCACCCTACTTTCAGACAGCCTTGGTTTCACAATCCCTCCTAACCCATTAACAGCTGTGTTTGGTGTTCATCCAGATGGGCTTAAAGTGGAGAAGGACAAACAAACTGTGATTGCCTTCACTACACTATTGACACGCAGACTTCTTTTGCTAAACTGGAAGAATCCTAACTCTCCCCTTTTAAGTCAGTGGGTAACTGATGTTTTATATTATTTGAAATTGGAAAAATCTTAATTCTCAGAGGATCTGTGTAGAACTTTTCCAAAACCATTTCTTTTTCTTCTCCATTTATCTTTATCCGCCTATTAAACTCATCAATTTACAGTATGTATTTTTACAAGCTTTAAGTTTTACTCCGTTGGCCAAGCTCTCTTTCTCAGGGGTGGGGGTTGATTTGTTTTCAATCCTATTTTTTATAAAAATGTATCTATTTATATGGAATGATTACAATAAAATCAATAAAATTAAAAAAAAATAAACATATTTGCACAATTATTGATGCATTAATCTCACAACTGACATAATTCTGCACAATGATAAACTGCAGCTTTTTTAAAGATTTCAAAACACTGTAATATCTGTAACTGCAACTTGCCATTGAAGTAGAATTAGTCAGCACTGCAAATGTAGAGAGTAATTCTTACATAATGTTTACCAACAGCTTTTTTTATATTTTTGAAGAGTGAAAGGCATATTAGTTCCTGGGATATTAACTATTTTTTTCCATGTGGGTAAAGAAGCAGATTGGGGCCATCTGACATATCCTGATTAAACTCTTTCAGCTTCTTCTCAGCTGTCACTAATAAATTTGTTGCAGAATTGTCAGGATCTTCAGAAATAGGCAGGGACTTTATGCTTTGGATTTTTAATTTTTGATGTTTGTGCTGCATAACTCCAACAGATATCTGGGACATAAACAAAAGAAAGTTTTAAAATGTACATCTGGAACTATACAGGTGATTTACACTAAATACCTGTATAATTTGATAAATTACCTGTATTAGTTTCTTCTCTTGAAGTTTATTCTTTTTAACTAAGGAAAATTTACTTCTCTCCTTATTCTTTTAATGTCTGAATTTCAGAAAGGATTCCAGTGTTGTTGAATTTGTGTCACTTGAATCCCAACTAATAAAAAAGAATTATGATGCACCGACTGGGAAAAATAAGAGGTCTCTAACATCCGAACTATCATCTTATGTGAAAAATATTATTTTACTAAACTTGAATGTGTCCTGTTTACACCATAATGTATATTATTCACCCACGCTTGAGTAAATGTTGCTTTTTCGACAATCCACAGAAGTGCCAGGGCTGTCATAGTCTGGAATTTCATCACCAGGAAATGAGTTTGCATCTAACAGAAATTTGACACCTCTACCACAAGCACGGCAGAATGAACTTAGCAGCCTGATAATACAGCTACAAAAGGGGTAAAACATTTTAATCTGGTGCTAAAAAAAAATCAAATGTCCCAAAATTTGTACAGTAAAACGAATGCTAAAACTAAGCATTTTTCGTCGTTTTTCCAAATGCTTTCGAAATTAAATTATAGCTTTACTACAAACAAAGTGAAGATAATGACTGACATATTTGTGCTCCAAAAATCTTAGCTGTCTGCCCATGTATCCTCATATGTCAATCAGCAGCTGAATTGAGGAGGTCCACTGCAGATCTGGGTTGTGTGGTGTAATTCTTCATTGCCCTAACACTAGAATTCCTGAAGCCTACAAAAAAAACTCACAATCCTGGCCCACATTAAATCCCTTTGCACCTCTCCTTTAGTGTCTTTTGTTTTGTAAATGTATCAATCAGCACAAGCAGCCTGCTGACCCATCCCCCGCCTTGACGGAGCTCAGCTCAGCAAAAAGTTCTCCCAGCTCAAGCCAAGGCTCCTTACCTGTGTGTGAGATCTGAGGATGTATAGGGTAAATAATTCAGTATATTGTTATTTGGAATACATGCATTTCATGTGTGTTCCGTGTCTACAAAGATCTGGGTAAGTGTAGGATGAAAGGAAATGTGAGAAATGCAAGAAATGCTGAACACATACCAAAAACAGAAACTTTTGTTATACTAATAATGACATGAAGTGTATAAGATGTGAAGACTTTAGTCCAAATATCAAATAAACATAAGTACTTGTATTCAAGAATATAACCAAAGAAAAATAAAGCATTCGATTTATATGTGGCTGTCAATGAGTTAAAAAGTCAAGCTCAAATGTCAATTGACAGGGAGTTTACACATAATTTTCAATGGTGCAGAGGTAAGAATTGCTGCTTTGTAACCCGAAAGTCCCCGGTTTGAGACCAGGCACTCCAAGTTTTTAGTAGTGAGATGCTTGTGACACCCCGTGTAGTGGGAATTGGAATCACCAGCCTACACTCTAGGTGTCTAGTATGTGGGACCGAGTGTGACCAGGATGATGGTGTAAGACAGGGAGACACAGACACAAAAAGGGTTGGGGTTTTTGAAAAATAAAGTGAGGTTTTATTTACAGGTGCCCTTAAAGAAAAAAATCAAAAATAATGTCCTGCGGAATTTATATATATTAATACACAATCCAATACCGCAAAGGACACTCAAAATCAATAATTAAAGGGAGCCCAAAATGACTATATACAGTATTTACTGTGCTTCCTGAAAATCCCAAAAGAAAAAGTAAAATACACACAAACTAGTGAAATCCAAATATATACACAAAAACAAAATGTGAAGCTGTCTTCCTCCACAGTGATCCAAGTCAGGAAGCTGCTCCTCCAAACAGTGTATAATACAGGATTCACCCAAAAATATTCTAAAATACAGAAAAAAAAGTATATACAAAAAAAAACAGTGCACCACTAACCTCAACCCAATAAATACCTCCACCAAAGTTAATCCAGAGATATTTATATGAAAAAAAATATTTACAAAAACAAAGCACAAGCCGTAATGCTGTTCTGCCAGGTACCTTTCTCTAAGAAGATCTATTCAGAAAAGACCCCCTCTAGAGGCCACGATTCCCTTTTGTATTCGGCGCCCCTACGCTGACCAATTAAACCGCCGTACGTCATCCCTCCCGGGGTACGCGATGACGTGAACGCTTTTGCGAAAAGCGACGTCTACTTTCCCACATAATTACTATAAAAATCGAGCAGCCGGCGCGCGCGCGTATAGCTGTGCCGGCTTTTCAGACGCAGACTGCACTTCATGCCTTAAGTGAACGTAAGCATTTTTCTATTTTTTTCTCCTTCCCCTGAGCTACAGCTCAGACAACTACTAACACGGGATCCCCATGCTAACCCGGGTTAAATAATATTAAGGCGCTTCACACTTTCTTTTGCTACTTTAGAGTTATGATGTCGCGGGAGGCACACGCAGTGAGTGGAGAACCGATAACACCATCCCGGCCGGTCAATGGCAAGGCTGTCTCTCCAGTCTAAATGAGACCCGCCGTGACACTCCCCAAAAGACGCTAATATCGTCAGCGAAGACGTCTGACTGCACTATATAAATGAAAAAAGGTAAGTTTTCTTTCTTTATACCTTTTTTCCTCCAAACAAAAGCCTCCCTCTTTACGCAGCAGAGGACGCTTAACTAATTTTATTTACTTAATGGAAATGCCAGTAAGGCACATTACCACACACCCTCCCCCTCAAGATTTCAGGTCATATGTGAGGGATAAATAATCTGCCACTAGATTCTTTTTCCCCGCAACATAACGTACCTGAAACCTGTATGGCTGGAGTGCCAAATACCAGTGGGCCACACGAGCATTAGAATGCCTCATCTTTTGGATCCACTGCAATGCTCGGTGGTCGCTCTCCACAATAAATTCATTGGACAGTAGATAATACTTAAGGCTATCTACAGCCCATTTTATTGCTAATCCTTCTTTCTCTAAGGTAGCGTACTTCTTCTCTCGGTCAAACAGCTTCCTACTAATAAACAAAATTGGCCTCTTCTCGTCACCCTCTCCCTGCATCAAGGCTGCTCCTAAACCTTCCCCAGAGGCGTCAACCTGCAAAGTAAAAGGTTTCGCAAAGTCAGGACAATGCAATACAACATTCTTACAAAATATTTTTTTCAGAGATTGAAAGGTATTTTCACATGACTCTGTCCATTTGATGTTTCGTGGTGCAGATCCTTTAAGCAGGTCGGTGAGGGGTGCTGCAATATCAGAAAAATTGGGGATAAATCTTCTGTACCACCCCACCAAACCAAGGAATGACCGGACCTGCTTCTTTGTTCCAGGACACGGACAATCCTTTATAGCGGCCATTTTGTCAATTTGGGGTCGGATCAAACCGCACCCTATGGTGTACCCGAGGTATTGCACTTCCTCTTTGGCAATGACTGTTTTTTCAGGGTTAACCACAAGCCCAGCTGTTTTTAACCTTTCAAACACATCTGCCAGGTGTTTTAGATGATCCTCCCAGGTCTTACTGCATACTACCACATCATCTATGTAGGCTCTAGCATACCTCTCTGCTCCTTGCAGCACTTTGTCCATGAGGCGCTGGAAGTTCGCCGCCGCTCCATGCAACCCAAATGGCATGACAGTGAATTGGTACAAACCACCGGTAGCCCTGAAAGCGGTAAGTGGTTTTGCCTCTTCTGTGAGTGGGACCTGCCAATAACCTTTGCAAAGATCAATTGTTAAATATTTTGCAGGACCTAGCTGCTCTACCAGCTCGTCCACTCTAGGCATTGGGTAAGTATCGAAAGCTGAGATGGCGTTAAGCTTACTGTAGTCCACACAGAACCTCATCTGTCCATTCTTTTTAGGAACAAGTACCACAGGACTACACCAGTCACTCACTGAAGGTTCGATGATGCCTAAATCTTTCATCTGTTCCAGCTCCTCTCTGAAAACCTCTTGTAGGCGTGCAGGAATCCTACAGTAGGATGTTCTCACAGGACCTGGGGAGGTAAGGCGAATATCATGATGTATTAGAGGAGTCCTACCAGGCAAAGATCCAAACAGACCCTCTGGAATCAATTGTTGTACTTCTGCTCTTTTTGTCTCTACTAGATGTTCCAATGATGGTCCCACTTGGACTTCTCTGGAAGATGGCAAGTACTGCTCCTCCGATTCCTCTTCCTCCGGAACGCTACGAATGAATAGCTGACTTGAAGGGTTAGTATATTCCTGCCATGGCTTCAGCATATTAATATGAAAAGTTTGCCTTAATTTCCTAGGGTGATCAGGCATATCAATCTCGTAAGTGACAGGACCTTTTTGAGCAACTACAGTGTATGGCCCTTGCCACTTGGCTAAAAGACTGCTCTCTGAAGTAGGCAATAATAACAGTACCTTCTGTCCAACTGTAAGTTTTTGGTCTCTGACTGCCTTGTCATACCACGCTTTCCGCTTGGCTTGTGCGTTTTCCATGTTTGCTTTTACAAACTGCGACAGGTTGGCGAATTTTTCCTGCAACTTAAGGACAAATGTTAGCATATTTTAAGATTCAGTTCTGTCTCTATCTCCCTCTAGGGTTTCCTTTAGCACAGAAAAAGGGTCCTCGCACATGCCGACCATACAATAGCTCAAACGGAGAGAATCCAGTAGATGCCTGCGGAACCTCCCGGTAAGCAAACAACAGGTATGGTAGCCATTGGTCCCAATCTGATCCAGTCATGCTAACAAATTTCCTTAACATCTGTTTTAAGGTGGCATTAAATCGCTCCACTAGCCCATCCGTCTGCGGGTGATAAGGTGTGGTCCTTAAACCCCGAATTCCTAACAAACTATTCACCTGTCTTATCAATTTTGCTGTTAGGTTGGAGCCCTGGTCAGTTAACATTTCTCTTGGGATCCCCGCTCTGGCAAATAGCTGTATTAGAGCCCTCACAATGTTACTTGCATTTGTCTTCTTCAGGGGAAAGGCTTCTGGGAACCGGGTTGCGTAGTCGCACACTACCAGAATATATTTATGTCCAGTGCGGCTATGTTCGACAGGACCAACTATGTCAACCGCTATTCTGGAAAAAGGCTCTTCCACTACAGGCAAAGGTATTAGTGGAACTTTGTCTCCTCTCTTCACTGGTCCAACTTTCTGACACTCTGCACATACTTTTATATAATTTGCTACGTCTTTAGACCATCCTGGCCAATAAAAATGCCGTGCTAGCCTATCAGATGTTTTTACTTGCCCCAAATGACCTGACCAGGGAATACTATGGCTAATATGTAACACTTTATCCCTCAGACTAGATGGTAACACCAGTCTCTGCCCATGGTCATCTTGATGATACAGGAGGTCATCTTTAATAATAAATTTCTCTCCTGTCTTAGACTGCGAACCCTTTGTGGCCTTGTCAAAGCAGACACGCAGACTGGGGTCGTCCCGCTGAGCGGAAGCCACATCACTCGGTAAGTCGCTATTATTTCCTGTGAGATCCAAAGGTAATATGAGCTCACCCTGCTTCTGGAGAACGCCCCAGAGCTTCTCACGCCTTCTCTGACTACGGGCTTTACGGACCGTGCCTGTCTTGTCAGCTTCCCCAAATGGCAGCACATCCCAGCCATCCTGGGCATCTTGCTTTTGCCTTGCCACCTGGGCCCTTGTGACCATCAGAGTCTCTGCCTGCAGAGGACCCTGTAAGAGATCTTCGATTCCTGGCACGTCCAACCCTAGTAGAATTGGGTAAGGCATGTTGTCTAATACGCCCATGGGCAACTCATAACCCAAACCTTGAATCTCCAGGTTCACCCGTACCAGAGGATAGGTGACTTCTTCACCATGGACACACCTCAATACTACCTGCTGATCCGACTGTACCACTTGGTTGACCAAACAGTCTTTCCGCACCAGAGACTGGTTGCTTCCAGTGTCTATTAATGCAGGGTACAATTTACCTGCCATAGAAACCTTTAGAATTTTCTCCCTATTCTTAAAAGGTGTCTTCTTTTCAGGTAGGGGGCATGGAACAAAACTAAGTTTTGCCTCCTTATGTTTGTTTGGACAAAACTTAATTAGATGGCCTTTCTGTCCACAACCATGACACAACCAACCTTCCCTATAATCTGGCTTTGCAGGTGGGTTGACTAATCTTGTAGGACCACGACCCATTTCACCCCGAGACATACCTGTGGGCTTAGCTGTGTTTCTGGGCCTCTGACTGACTTTATCTTCCTTTCGCAGGTTCCTTGGACGATGGGCAGCCAGGAATACCTCAGCCAGCTCCGCTGCTTCTTTGGAAGTCTTTGGCCAATGCTCTTCTACCCATGTACGGATTTTAATATCAAATACCTGCAAAAGTTGTTCTAACAAAATAAAGTCAATTATCTGGTCTATTGAGTGTTTCTGGGGTTGTAACCATTTAGTGCACAATTCTTTCAACAGTGTCAGACGTTCTTTAGGAGACTGACCTTCCTCCCATTCGAGGGAACGGAACCTCACCCTGTACGTTTCGGTGCTGATCTCGTACTTCTCTAGGATGGCAGCTTTTAATGAGTCATAGATCAGGGACTCATCTACAGGCATGGCCAAAAATGCCGCCCTGGCCCCTCCTGTAAGCAAGGGAACAAGACGGATTGCCCAATCTGCTCTTGGCCAGTCACACACGGTAGCCACCCTTTCGAATGTGGAAAGGTAATGTTCTATGTCCTCAGGCTCCTGGAAGGGCATTAGACGAGGGTATTCCCAAGTTCTTACTGAGGCTCCTCTACTTCTTTCAACAGATTCATCCGGGTTGGAGGACTGCGACTGTTGCACCAAATTCACCTGTCCCTGTAGCTGGGCGAACTGGTGCTGCAGACTTTTGAATCGCTGTTCCAATCGTTGGTCCTTGTCCTCCGGCAGAGCGATGAATTGTCGCAAGAGTGTCTCCACTATACGGATATCCCCAGTGACTTGGACTCCTTCCCCTGCCGACGCTGCTCCGGAGGCCACTCCTGTGTTGCGGTCTGGAGTGCCAACTCCTTGAAGCTTCTTTGGAGCCATACTGCCAAAACTGTCTTCGTCCGTACTCCAAAATCAAAAATACTGTCTTACTAGTAACACCCCTGATCAGATCCCGCTGCCACCAAAATGTGACACCCCGTGTAGTGGGAATTGGAATCACCAGCCTACACTCTAGGTGTCTAGTATGTGGGACAGAGCATGACCAGGGTGATGGTGTAAGACAGGGAGACACAGACACAAAAAGGGTTGGGGTTTTTGAAAAATAAAGTGAGGTTTTATTTACAGGTGCCCTTAAAGAAAAAAATCAAAAATAATGTCCTGCGGAATTTATATATATTAATACACAATCCAATACCGCAAAGGACACTCAAAATCAATAATTAAAGGGAGCCCAAAATGACTATATACAGTATTTACTGTGCTTCCTGAAAATCCCAAAAGAAAAAGTAAAATACACACAAACTAGTGAAATCCAAATATATACACAAAAACAAAAATGTGCAGCTGTTTTCCTCCACAGTGATCCAAGTCAGGAAGCTGCTCCTCCAAACAGTGTATAATACAGGATTCACCCAAAAATATTCAAAAATACAGAAAAAAAAGTATATACAAAAATAAACAGTGCACCACTAACCTCAACCCAATAAATACGTCCACCAAAGTTAATCCAGAGATATTTATATGAAAAAAAAATATTTACAAAAACAAAGCACAAGCCGTAATGCTGTTCTGCCAGGTACCTTTCTCTAAGAAGATCTATTCAGAAAAGACCCCCTCTAGAGGCCACGATTCCCTTTTGTATTCGGCGCCCCTACGCTGACCAATTAAACCGCTGTACGCATTTGCGAAAAGCAGCGTCTACTTTCCCACATAATTACTATAAAAATCGAGCAGCCGGCGCGCACGCGCGTATAGCTGTGCCGGCTTTTCAGACGCGGACTGCACTTCATGCCTTAAGTGAACGTAAGCATTTTTCTATTTTTTTCTCCTTCCCCTGAGCTACAGCTCAGACAACTACTAACACGGGATCCCCATGCTAACCCGGGTTAAATAATATTAAGGCGCTTCACACTTTCTTTTGCTACTTTAGAGTTATGATGTCGCGGGAGGCACACGCAGTGAGTGGAGGACCGACAACGCCATCCCGGCCAGTCAATGGCAAGGCTGTCTCTCCAGTCTACATGAGACCTGCCGTGACACTCCCCAAAAGACGCTAATATCGTCAGCGAAGACGTCTGACTGCACTATATAAATGAAAAAAGGTAAGTTTCCTTTCTTTATACCTTTTTTCCTCCAAACAAAAGCCTCCCTCTTTACCCAGCAGAGGACGCTTAACTAATTTTATTTACTTAATGGTAATGCCAGTAAGGCACATTACCACACTGCTATTATTATTATTATTTCTACAATATAATAAAAACAAACATTTGATTTGAGTCTGTAACAACCAGTGTAAATTTTGGGCACTTCTAAAAGTTAGCACTTGTTTTTTTATTATTATTTTATTATTTATTCTCTCAGTGACATTCACGTGGTACAACGAACTTGCCTTTGGCCTTACCAAAAAGAAGTCTTTGATTTCAGTCTATAACAGCCAAAATGTAACAGCTGGTGTAAAGTCAGATATAAACACTAGTGTGGCGAATTGCTCGTGTACTGAAGTGACTTTAGCTGTAGGTGGAAGTCCCATTTTACTTTATGGTGCCAAGCAGAGTGCAGCAGTCTAGTTACAGAGTCCCATCAATTGTATGTTTTTGTTATATAATAATAATAATAATAGCAGCTCAGTACTCAAAGTGCTAAATATAGAGAAGTCGTGGAATTTGAACCTATTACCTAGCCATTGCTAAACAGTAGCTTATCCACTGCCCCATCTACGCAAATATGTGACAGAGCAGCATTACCATTGTGACAATTGGTTGAAAATGAAATGCGTAAACACATACGTATGCCAACATCTTTTATTTTGTACTAACTGATAGTTGGGCTTCAGCAACATGTCAATTGAGCAATTTCTTTTTCTTTGGTTTTATTCTTTAGTCTCATCCAGTCGGGATCCTCTTGGGGTATTTTCTTAAGAGATTATCTGTAGCCTTCTTGGGTGTCCTCCTTGCAGAAAACTGATGTCATATTTCAAAAGCGCAATATCAAATTTCCAAGTGTTGATGTCAAATATCTATCACTTCATATATTTAAAACCACATGTTCAAAATGAAGGTGAATATTTAGGTATTTTTAAAATGATCATGTGAATATATCACCTACACTTATGAATTTATCTAAAACTTCATTTTTTCCTTCCATTGAAGGCATTAACTAAATCAGTAATGTTAGGTTCCAATAAAATTAACAAACATTTGAAGTTAATCTGAGCTAATTGCTCTTTTTGTAAGCCAAAATTTCTTGCGTGGTGCTTTTCCTCAATTCAGCTGATAGCTAACTAGTAAGTAAGAGAGACTATGTGTTGATGAAATTTACAATGTGTCCTCAGAGCACATAATCTGCCAACTAGCGTTAGCAACATCTAACATTGTATAGAGGTCCTGAGGTCTACATGATAGTAATACTGTAAATAATCCACAACCATGCATTAGATAGGTACTGTAACATCAGACAATATCTGTTAAACATTCAGTATCAAAACTATTACATATAATGCTGTTGTTAATTTGTACTCCAGTAAACTGTTAGCTTTAGTGTAGTGGCAACTGATGTAATGTTAGCTAGCTTACTGTATGTTAAAAATATTTAGCTTTTTCTTTTCTGTGTTCCTGACAGGTGTTGACTTGATTCCATTTCTTTACTTGTTAATTTAAAATTATTGCAAGTGACTGTCAACGTTAATTTGATAACTCATAGAACAGCAGCAACCAATGAATTCTACCTGTAGACCTCTCCTCAGTTGAGGAGGTTGTCGCTGTACATTATACTTCATTGATGTTACTTGATACACCCAATTTGGGTTGCGGGAGGAGTTATTGGACTCAAGTCAAGTAAACCAAATGATAAAATTATGCAATCCAATTGGCTATCCAGGAGAGCTCCTGAATAGCAAGGTTCCTGAATCACAGAGTTGTAGAGGTCTGCAATTTTACATATCATTTGGTCTCACAGAGCACATAATTCTTAAATTATCTGTTCCAGAAACAAAGTTTCTGCAAAATCCAGGCTTTCTGGAAAGGATTGGGCCTAATATTAGTTAATCTCGATCTACATTAACTAGATTTCACATGAAGCCTTATTTCTGGAATAAACACCTGCCCTCTCCTCTGGTATACTTCTAAATGCACCAAGTAGGTCAGGTCATTGATGTAACTTTGGCTTCAAGAATGTCATCCCAGTTGTGAATTAATGCAGTGTGTAGCTCAGGAAATTTAGCAAGAAATTGAACGGTGTAAAGATTCTGAGCAACTTTCTACTTTTCAATTTTTTATTGTATAAAATCGTTTATTCCATTTCATGCACGTTACTTTTTCTGGCTCTTATTTTCTTCATTATTATGACAATTGCATCTCTGCATTTTTTGCTATTTCGTATTTCAGATTGTGGGCACAGCCACTTATTTCCATGTAATGGTGTCTCAATGGACAACATGATCAACATGGGGACTACTAAAGGCTGCACTGTAACAGGTTTAGTCCTTTCCCACCATTTACAGTTCAACTCATGACATGTTTTTTCTATTCCAGTTATTTGTGGTTTTAGCTGCATATAGGTTTATAATAGTAAGGTTTTTATGTTGGTTTAAAAATAATAGCTAATTTTAACATTGTTTTTGCTATCCAGGCCAAGCCCTCTTTGTTGGAAAAGGGACAGTAAGCTTAGTCCCTTTTACATTAAAAATGTATGCTGCTGTGACTTTATTTTGGACACCTGTATTTTCCTTATTTTTTCAGTTACTTATTGATGATTGGTAGGCAACTTAGGCCTTTTTTATTGCCAGTCTTATGTTAACGTGAAATTATACTAGCATGACCTTGTTAATGTATAATAATAAAACGGATTTATGGTTGTTTATGTACAGTATGCAAATGTTATAACATTATGTACTTTACTGTTATTTTATTGTACTCACAAATATACGTACGCACTCTAATCCTGTATTAGCCTGAACCAAATTGAATCTTATCATATGTGATTTATGATCAAAGTTGCTTGCAGTTTTCTTTTTTAATTGACCCTGGAATTGACTTATTTAAAATTATGTACAGAATAAAAAATAAAAATAGATTATGCAGTATATGCAGCTGTTCTGTATATCACTTGTACAATTATTTAGACTTCAAACTGCTGTGCAATATATTGAAAAAGCATAAAATTCCATTGTATGATATGGTGTATTTTACAATTATTAGAATATGAACTTCAATAAAGGTTACCTGTGCACTTGTGGTCTAGAATATTTATTATTTACCATTAATGATAAGTATTCATTTGTTGTTTTAATATATTTTTAACAAAGCCTATAAAGTGCATACTTAAGGAGCTTATTCTGCAGTTAATGTGTACCTCCTGTCTGGAAATAATGCTAACTGTTTTTAATGTGTGAAGAAGCCAAGAAATTCTTTATCTCATTCATAAAATCCAGCAATTTGCAAAGGTTAGTGTTGTAATCCTGTCAAGCTATACTTTGTGAATGTCTGGGTTTGTGTTTTTATCCTTGTTACAAAACCATCTTGTTATTTGAAATGTTTATCATGAAAAACCAGAGGAACTGATACTTGAAAGGACTCCTTCCCATGGGTGAAACACTCAATTTCCATTTTCAAGAAATGTTACATAAACACTTAGCATTATCAGGGGAAGAACTCTTCTTAGCATTAGATTCAAAGACCCTGAGCTCAGGTGAAACTTTGTCAGAATTTGTAGAAAAGGTTGTTGCTTAAATAATAATGTCTAAGATATCAGAGAAGCCATACTATAGGAAGTATTTATAACATACTCTGATTCAGGTTCTATTACTATACACATTATTACAGAAAAAACCCTACACAAACTGCTAGGTTACAAATATAATTTATAGAAATAATGTGAAAATGCAGATCTTCACATTTTTCATGGCATTATTTGCAGACCTCAGAAGTTGCAGTAGGAAATGTTGCAGTTTTTTTTTTTATTTTTATTTTTTATTGATTGTATTTGAGGCAAATAACATTCCATAAAATCAAGTAAAACTTAAAGTAAAATTCAACCCCAACCAAAAAGAAAGAGGAGTGCAAACAACCAGACCAAATCTTTAAAAGCAGCAAAGAAGGAACAGCACCCTTTCCCCCCCAATATAAATGCTTATTCTACAATGTTATTGATTAGATCCTGCCTTATTCTAAAATAGTTTTAAACAGATCCTCTAACTGAGAATTAGATTTTTCCAATTTCAAATAGTAGAGAACATCAGTTACATACTGACTTAAAAGAGGTGGGGTGGAATTCTTCCAGTTGAGTAAGATAATTCTATGTGGAAGTAGTAAGGTAAAGGAAATTACAGTTTGTTTGTCCTTCTCCACTTTAAGCCCATCTGGAAGTACACCAAATATAGCTATTAATGGGTTAAGAGAGATTGTGACACCAAGGATGTCTGAGAAGAATTCAAAGATTTTTGTCCAAAATTATGTTAATTTGGTGCATGCCAAAACATGTGGCCCAGTAAGGCTGGAGTTACATTGCAACATTCACAGGTTGAATCTTGCTCTGGATACATTTTTGACAATTTTAAGCAAGGTAAATGCGCTTGATAAAAGATTTTAAGTTGAATGGTTGAATGCTTTGTGCATGTGGAGCTATTTCTCTCTGCTGTTTGCTGCCTCAGTGACCCGACAATTGCACGATAGACATATGAGCGCCGACAAAATAGCGGCCATTAAAACGCGGCGTCAAAATTGCGCAGACAAAATAGCGAAAGTTTCATTAAATATGAATTACTAGTTTAAAGCATATACAGTATAATAATGTTTATTTTAGAAGTCAATATTATGAGACACGGCACGCAGATAGTCCTTAAGATCACGCCCTGCATATGTAGGAAGAATTGCAGCAAGACATCTTGATAGTTGAGCGTATTTAGACTTGCTGGCTGCTTGACTGCTGGTAATTCCGCTTGGTATACGACGCGTTATGCCAACCCTCGACTGAGTTATTTGTTCACGGCATGCCATCAGCAACACGTTCTCACATGTTCCACATGGTGATAGGAAACAACGGGTTGGCTCGTCGATTGCGTCTCAATCGACCAACGTAATTGTCCTCCCAGTAATCATAAACATTCTGGAGATTGTCGGGTCTACTCTCACTCAGTTCATCGAAAGCGGACCCAACATCTTCCGGAGGAACGAAACTCAGTGCAATTAGCATCTTTGAATACAGTTATAACCTAGCACATAATGTGTACATAATGCGCACATACGCGTCCCACTCTCTTGGCCTCTCTCGCGATTTTGTTGTGGCGATTTTGTCAGCGCGCATTTGTCGAAAACCAGTTAGTGAGTTTGTCGGCACTCATTTGTCCGTCATGGTTTTGTCGCCGCTCATGTGTCTATCGCGCTTTTGTCGGTGAACCGCTGCCTCTCTCCCTCTGATCTCTCCCTCTGTATCACTCTGCATCATTAATTTACTCTTGTTTTTATTATTTTTTTAAGGAATAAAAGCAGCAGAATTCTGAAAGTGACAACTTCGAAATTGGGTGCATGCCTTAAAAGGACACTGTATATTGCAATGTTTAGTTATATTTATTGTAAAAAAATACATTTCTGTATTATTGTGACATAATTAAAAGTTTGATGAACATGCTGCATCTGTTGAATTTATGGATATACAGGAGCATCCGTGTTTACATTTTATTGTCATTTTCTGTAAGTTTAAATTGCTTGGGTCACCTTGAGATTATTAATTTCAATTTTATATTTGCAAATCTGTAACAGATTGGTGCATCACCACAAGTCATCTTAAGGGGTTTGAACTCCCCCCATCGTAGTTTTACAAAATAGCAGCCCTCAAAGAGAATCTTGCATGAGGCCCCCAAAAAGCGAGAAACTGCCCTGATAAGAGGAATTTATTAAATAGTCCTAATACAGTTGATGATATTGCCCATATTTTAGACAGTTTAACTGGTGCGAAATGCATTGTTTCTTTTTTTCTTGTCATATATTTTCCCACGTTAACTCCAAAAAAATAAAATAAAATGCTGTGACTACACCATTTCACTATTCCCTCATTCTAAAAAATTTGGACATAGTTTAGAGTTTCTCAAAAAGCACACTGATCATGCAAATCCTAGGCTTTAAAGGGGTCCAAGGCTTGTGCAGTATGCATTTAAAAGCTTTCATGATAGCCACATCACAGAAAACTAACAAAAACAGTCTATCTTTGAGCTTCGGCATGCTCCATTTCTTTGGTAACATTCCCATGTTCTTATGGGAGTGCACAGCCTTGGACATCATCAGTATGAAAGTACTTAAACTGTGTGAGCTTGGGTCCGAACACCATCAGGCGAACACTGGCACTTTATGAAACACATGTTTATTAACACCAATAAAGCCCACACAACATACAGTGCTCCTGCACTAATCACCCTTAATACTGGCCTTCCTTGCAATATCCGTGGGCCGCCTTTCTTCCTCCTATCCTAGGAGCTTCGTCCTGGTCCCGCTCCACCCACTCTCACTCCAGCACAGAGGGTGGCCCGTCACCATACGTGAGCTCACGGGCTCATTTCTCACTTTGTAGGAAGAGCCGGATTCATTCCTCCGGTTCTTCTTTTTCCTCCGGGGCGCCCTGACGGCTTGAGTCTCCCTACAGCAAAGGAAGGGACTCCTCGCCGTCTGCACCCCTGTGGGGCGGCATAAGACTAACGCTGGCTCTGGCAGTAGGGCACTAGGACCCACGGCATTCATCAGCCGGCTTCTTGGCTCCACCCCTACCACGTGATCAGCCCTCCATGTCGCCTCCACTATTGGAGATGTGGCTACTCGTTCACTGGAACTGCACGATACCGGGACACATTCGCTCGCTTCTCCATCTTTATGGTACCGGTCTCACTTACCCGTACCACCACAATCCTCCGGCCAGAGATTCCAGCGCCGCACCACTGCACCCCCAACGTAGCGTCTGACGTGGCGTGATCACCTTCCCCTTCAGCTCGACTATGCAGTCTTGAAGGTCGTGTAATACCTGCAAAAATGATCCGGCGAACCAAAGGGAAACCTCTGGGTCGTGCTGAGCCGCAGGCACAAACAGAGCATCAGCCGGCAGAGGACTCACCTGTTGATCGGTCCTACTCACTGGCTGTGCACTGTGGAGCTTTCTTCTGGCTTTCTTCAAGTCCTCCCCCAGCTCAGGATGGACGCTCGCCGGTCCCGCCTCTGACCAATCATCGACGGGAACACTACACACATCGTACAATCCCTCGCCTGTCATGGGGAGGGACTTCTGGTCCTCCGCCATCTTCTTCCACTCCCTGATTGCAGGGGTGATCTTCCTGGCATCTCTTCTGCCGCAGCGGCTTTCTGAACTTCAGTGGTTCCTCCTCTCCAGCTCTTCACGCGACCGTCACTCTGCCAAAGCCCCATGGATCGGCCCTGCCTAGAATAGATAAATAATGTCTGACCCCCCCAGGGCTGGCTAACATTGGGCAGGGAACTTAAATCCCAGACCTTGTCTGTCCGAGCAGCCTTCCTCAGCATGGCCTTCCGTGACGCAATGGCGTTCCAGGCGTCCTTAGCGGCGGTGCGCTTGTGGGAGTTCGCGATTTTCCTCCGCCCGCATCAGGTGAAAATGGCGGATCCGCGAACCATCGGTGGCTCCCTGGGTGAGTCGCATTCTCTCCGCAGTGCGTGTGTGGGCTGCTTCCATGCGGCGTGTGTGTGCGGTGGTCTGAGGTGCCGGACCCCTTACAAAATTATTTTTATGATGAGTCCCCGACTTGGAACAGGCAGAAAGTCCTATCTGGGATGCCAGTGTGAGCTCGGGTCCAAACACCGGCACTTTATGAAACACACGTTTATTAACACCAATAAAGTCCACACAAAACACACTGCTCCCACACCGATCACCCTTAATTTGGGCCTTCCTCGCAATGTCCGTGGGCCGCCTTTCTTCCTACTATCCTGGGAGCTTCATCCTGGTCCCGCTCCTGACTCTAGCTCCCTGGGTGGAGTGAGGCAGCCCCTTTTATTCCCACCCGGATGTGCTCCAAGTGCCTGATGACACTCTTCTGGTAGCACTTCCTGGTGTGGTGGAAGTGTTGCCCTTGCACCCGGAAGCACTCCGGGCATCCCTGGAAGGTCCTTCCTCCACCCTCCCAGGTGTGGTGTGGTGGAAGTGTTGATCTCCTGGGCTCCATGACGCTCGGGGCGCCCCCTGGTGGTGGCCACAGGCTCCACTGGGCTTGAGCCTCATTGCTCCTTCCCCATGGTCCCCTCAACATCCAGGGTGGTTGCCCCCTTGTGGCCCCGGGGACGTATAGACCACCTCCTGGTCCTTCCAGGCATCCCAGGTGGGTCTGACCCCCCGCCTCCAGTGACAACTGTTTCATACAGAATTATCAGATATTGTTTTGGTGCTTATAAGGTTGTTTGCATTCTAATTTCTAGACTTTGATTTTCCAGATAGCGTTAGAGGTTAATGACAGATCAGTATTGTCCTTTGCACTGGTCCTTAACATAAAACTTTTTCTCTGTCTCATTTAACATAAAACAGCCAGAATTATAACTTCTATCATAAATTTATGAATATGCTTATCCTATGTGGAATCCTATATTCCAATATTAGGAGCATTAAAATGTAGTATCTTATCCATCTTAAATACAGTACAGGCCAAAAGTTTGGACACACCTCCTCATTCAATGTGTTTTCTTTATTTTCATGACCATTTACAGCACTCCATCTCTCTCCTTCTTGGTCAAATAGCCCTTACACAGCCTGGAGGTGTGTTTGGGGTCATTGTCCTGTTGAAAAATAAATGATCGTCCAACTAACCTGACTTCTGCACAACACAACTGCTGGTCCCAACCCCATTGATAAAGCAAGAAATTCCACTAAATAACCCTGATAAGGCACACCTGTGAAGTGAAAACCATTTCAGGTGACTACCTGTTGAAGCTCATCGAGAGAATGCCAAGAGTGTGCAAAGCAGTAATCAGAGCAAAGGGTGGCTATTTTGAAGAAACTAGAATATAAAACATGTTTTCAGTTATTTCACGTTTTTTTGTTAAGTACATAACTGCACATGTGTTCATTCATAGTTTTGATGCCTTCAGTCATGAAAATAAAGAAAACACATTGAATGAGGAGGTGTGTCCAAACTTTTGGCCTGTACTGTATATGTGAGTATATACAAATAAGCTGTCATGAAAAATTACTTGCCTTCTGTTTAATTTTCTAAACAGAATTTTTTCTAAACAGAAATTTTTTAATTTGTTCAAATATCTCATTGGTTGTCTTATTATAAAAAGAAGGACCTGTGTGTAAATAAATTAAACTAGTGTGATTTTTCAATTTGTTTGGTGTGCACATTTAAAGGTGTGAAAATGTATTGCCCCCTGTTGAAGTCAACACAATTAAAAGTATAATATGGGTGACCCAATTATATATTTTGTTTAATTATCAAGTCTAACTAACCCTTGGCCTTTTTTGCATTAAATTTAAGTTGTCTGTAGTTTAAAAAGCCCTCTGGAAGAAAATCTGTCAAAAGTACATTAATTTGATCAAATTTGGAAAGCCATTTTTACAGCTGTGGTCTTTGTTGCAGAAAAAACAAAAGGCTTGGTAATTGAACTCACAGAAATAAGGATTTATTTGGAAATCTATATGCAGATTTGAGACACTGGGACAGAAATTGATGTATGCCTGAATGTTTGGATTTCAGCCCAAATTGTAAGGGATTTTGTAGGATTTTCTGACCAACCAGTCTGCCCAATAAATCACCAGTTCATATTGTACATGACATGTTCCTATCAAAGTTCAATTACACATACCTTAATCTGAAAACTGTGCTGAGATGTTAAACAGTCAACTTTATACAGCTGTGTGTCCTAGATTTATATGGTTTCTTATTTGTTATCAACTATCATTTTTCAAATGTCAAATGCCTTCCACCTGTTATTTCAGCTTCTAAAAGGGAATCATTTTATACTGAAATATTTAACAATTTTAAGAATTTAAGATTATACTTTTCATCACTTACAGAACTTCCATATTGTGAATCTGTGTTTAGACACCCACCAAATACATGTTTTTAATTTATAGAATTTTTATAGGCATTTTTCTTATTGTTTGTTACTTTTATCATTATGATGCTGATGTCAGCACACTGTAAGTTTTATTATAGCAGCCATCTTTTTTATGGTTGCTATGGTCTTTGCTATATGTGATGTGGAAATAATGCATTTTTTACCGTGTTCCACATATAACACAGCTGCTCACTGAGGCATTGAATCTCTTTCAAAAAACAAGAAAGTAAAAAAAATAATCTTCTTTAGTGTGAGTTAAAGACAAAACAACAGTTAGTGTAATTTCCTTTTTTGCTTTGGCTTTTCTGACTTCGATTCTAATTGTGTGATTTTGTTTTGATGTTTTTGTTTGTTCCTTTGGTTTTCTGGCAAGATTTACCTGTCTTTTCCTTTTTTGTGGTGTTTTTCACTTCTGAAAACATTTTAAAATATTTTTATGATCTTTCACTTTTGATTATAACAGAATAAACAAATCAGTAAAATAGCACTCTGAAGTGAATGAAGAGAATGCTGACATGCAACAATAGGTCCAGCGTCATGAGGTATCACTGGATACACTTTTTATTAAAGTGTAGTGTTGGTCAGATGTATAAATGAGACCAAACTAGGCATTGATACATTAAGCTTAAAAACTCCTCTAAAGAACTAGCGATTATTGAAGGGGCTTTGTTTATATTGTGGAGGGAATGTCCATAAAAATGTCAAAAACTGCTAAATCAATAGGTTGCTCTTCAGCTAAAATTAAGGAAAGCAGACAACTACAATCAATTTTTCTTTTCAAAATTGTGTTATGGTGCTAGTTGATCAATGAGACTATGGACTGGGTTGCTTTAATTGATTCAGGTGCTGCAGAGAGTTTTACTAGTGTGGAAATAATAAAGCAATTACCCATTTCTCAAAAAAAACAAAAATTAAACTATGCATTTCTTCAATATGTACCGTTTATGGACTTTACAGAGCTAAATAAAATCACTGTTTAAACCAATTATCCCCTTCACTTAATTATGTCCCTACTTAACATGTTACAGAACCTGCCATATTCACTAATTTGGATTTTAGGAGTGCTAATAATTTAATCCCTATTCGTTAGGAGGTGAGTAGAAAAATGTATTCAGCATTTCCGATGAGCATTATGAGTATTTTGTAATTTTTTAGATCTTTCATCCATTTTTCTAACCTGCTTGTCCATGGCAGTGCCACAGCAATTGCAGGGCACAAGGCAGGACAGGGCACCAGTCTATCATAGTGCACATTTTACAGATCATAATAAATCAATTTATGTCAAGACAATAAAATGCTTGTCAGGCACAATGGTCCTTTGATTTTTTTCTGGTTTCACTTTGTTACTTACTGAATTGGAGATGACAATATTAGAACAGACACTCTGTCTGATCAATTTGATGAAGTTTATTCCTCACATGAAAATGAACCATTATTCCCACGGAAAAATTATTAGCTGCAATTTCAGTTTCAGAAATAGCAGATTTAATTGGAAAAATTACCCAGTTGATAAGGATGAAAAAATTCTAGATATGGTACTATTTTACAAAGATTTTATTCCTGGTAATGTAAGAACTTTGGTCATTCATTGTAGACATGACTTATTGTAGAGCATGTAGGTATTTCTAAAACACTGGAACTTATTAACACTAGAATCCAAGAAGCCTACAAAAAAACACGTAATCCTGGACCACCTAAAATTCCTTCGCACCTCTCCATTAGAGTCTTTTGTTTTGCAAATGTGTAGATCAGCACAAGCAGCAAGCAGCCTACTATTCCATCCCCTCACCCACCGCCGCTGCTGCTGCTGCTGCTCAACTCAGGCAAAAAGTTCTCCCAGCTCAAATCTGTTTATCTCAGTGTGAGGTGCCTGGAGTTGTATTGAGTAAATAATATATCATTATTTAGAAGACATGAATTTCATGAAATGTTGACATGAAGTGTATAATGTGTGAAGACTAAAGTCCAAATATTAAATAAACACTTTCACAAAAGGTACACATATAACAAAACAAGTGCGCTTTTTTTCAAGAATATAACCAAAGAAAAATAAATCTGGTTAGGGTATGTCACTGCCATGACCAGTTGGGTGGTGAAGCGGTAAGAACTGCTGACTCGTAATCAAGAGGTTGCCAGTTTGATTCCGGGCGCTTCCCAGAATTACTGTTTTGAGTAGTGAGCTGCTTTTATTGCTACTTTTATAGTGTAAAAACATTTGATTTGAGTCTATAACAGCCAGTGTAAAATTATGTACTTGTTAAGGTTAGCAGGGAAAAGGAATTTCTGGGCATCATTGTCTAGACTGCTGACCCTGTCACCCAGACCTGGATAAGAAAATTAATAGATAGATAATAGTGATGGCAGAACACTGCAGTTTTGTAGTACAGTTTCATGGAAGCATCCTCCCAGTTTAAGGTTGCTATGGTCATTGCTGGTCATGTAATGCTGAGATTACAACACATTTTGTCAACGCCCTCCACCTATATATGATTGCATAACACAGTAGCATGATATCAGCTCAATGGATGCTTTTCCAAAAAAACAATGAAAAAAGGGTGTTGTTTTAGTATGAATTAGGGAAAAAAGAACAGTCCGTGTAAAGACCTCGTTTTGCCTATATAAGATTTCAGAGCACAGTTTCATTATCGTGTATTGGATTGAAGACCCAACAATTTTTTTACATGGAGTCAGGGAAAGTATATGAGCCCAAAGACTGATTATTTTTTTCTTGGTTTTTGAATAGATTAAGCAACTTCAAGCCTTGTCGGCTTCTATAACTTTGATTCTGGATTTGTAATTTTGTTTTGACCAGTGTTTTCCATTTGTTCTTTTAGTTTTCTGACCCCAGGTTTACTTTCGAATCCTCTTTTGTCCTTCCTATTTTTAGTTGTTTTATTCACCACTAGCAATATTTCAGATTTTTATATCATTTTTAGATCATTTGCTCTTTGTATTGTAATCATAAAATTCCCCACTAAGCTCTGTAATGTTCAAGCCAAGTTTTCAATATATCTTAAAGAACAACACAATAGCACAAAGGCATCTACAAGCCACTCTCACGTCTCAGCTATATTTTCATGTTTACGGCTCTACAGTTAAAAATACACCGAACAAAAATGTGATTCATGGTGAATTAGGAAGGTAGAGGCTATAGGCAATAATGTTTGTCTCAAGCTTGCCAATACAGACATTGGATCATCTCCAAGACCAAGAATTAGTCCTCAAGATTTAATAACCTTTGACCAAATGTTTGACCAAACATTTTGTATTATACAGAAACAACCATTATAAAGAAAAAATAACACTAAATTCCACAAAATAATTTTATTCCAGTGGCATGAAGCTAGCAGTTTGAGATAGCTTGCTGCATCAGCTTCTTCCCGTGAGTGAAGGAATCATGATTTCTAATAGTGAACATAAATTCAAACACAGGTGAGTTATGAGGTAAAGCAGTCAATTGAAACATGCAAGTTCAAATCAAACAGGTTAAGTTTAAATAAATTTAGACTTTATCAATGGTCTTATCTGTTTGAGATGTCATAGCAGGATCCTAAATGAGTAGTTCATGCATAAAAATACTCGAATGGCACTGAGTTTAAACAATTCTGTAAGGAGCATTTGGCCAACGTTCCTCACACACAGTTTAATACTGATAATAATTACACACACACACACATATATATATATATATATTTACTTACTTATACTTGTGGCTTCAATTATTGCTGCTATACATAACCTATGCAGTTCAAGGAGGCAATTACTTTTTCAATGGGCTATTGCATGCCTTTTTTAAATAGTGAAATTAAATAAGCATAAAAATACTGCTGTTTGTTTATTTAAGTTCTTCATTTGCTTATTTTTTTTAAAGACTCACGACTTACAATGTTGTAAATTATACTTGTTCAGAGTACTGTATATGCTTATAATTTGCATATTGCTATTATTATTGTTATATTTTTAAATCCATGGCTGCTAAAGCTGATAGTCTTTTGAAAATGCACTGATTAAAACTTAAATGCAAATGGAAAATAAACATTGTCAAAACAACAGACAAAATGCCACAAAAAGGTTTGGGGTAGCTGATATGTTGGAAATATCTGAAAATCTTTGTACATTCACGGCAGTTCTTATTTTTCAGAATAGCCAGAAACCACAAAGGGCTAGTCACAAGTCAGTTGAAAAGCGTGGATGATCCAATTTGGCAATTTACTTCTTAGCAAGAAAGTTGTGAAAACAGAGCACATCATGGCTTGGTGAATTGTCATGATGGATAATCCAGTTCTGGCATCATCATTCACAACTTCTTGCCCCTCCTTCTTTGAACCTTTTGTGCCACCCAAAGTCACTCGACCTTTTCATAGCCTCCTCACAACTTTCAATAGCTCCAAAATTTCAGTAGCACTGTGTAGCATGGGTGACACTACACAGCCATTCTGGGAATTAAATTGTCACACCTCATACATCAAAATTTGTTAATATTATGAGAAATTCAGTTAATTCTTAAGAACAATATATATATATCAGTTGACATATAATTGGTAAGTATCATTTAAAAAGCCTTACATAGAAAGAACCTTTGAAAGGTCTTAGATATAGTAGCCCCTCTCAAATCAAATATGATTCGAGCAGAAAGAAACTCACTGTTATTGTTAGACTACTCATACTCGTAAATTATAATGCCTAAAATTAGTGTGTGATATGATTTTGAACTAATTCATAAAAGGCCTGATATTTTCAAAAAAGACCTAAGGCCTACAAATTTCAAAAGGGTGTGGGGCCCAGAAAATGTTTTGATTGATTGAATTAAACAAAGATATTAAGCAAGTCAAAACTCTTAAAATAATTGTTCCAGAAAGATGCAAAATTCATAAAATGATAAATTCCAAAAACAAAACAATAAGAAATTCAAAGATTATCATATATATATATATATATATATATATAGTGGTGGGCGGCCAGGTCCCATGCCTCTTCTGCTTATGTTCCGGGGGAGCAGCCATGGACTCCTCACTACCACCCCGGGACGCTTGGTGGCAGCCTCCCTGGTTGACGATGTTTCCCACAGGGTTTCATGGGAGATGGAGTTTTCCCCAACCCTGTGGGGACTTGGGATGGCCGCCAGGGGGCGTGGCAGAGATCGTTGAGCCCAGCTGCTTTAATTATTGGCCCCACCCGGGAGTGCAATTGGGAACAGGTGAGCAAGCACCAGGAGCACTTCTGGGAGGGCCATAAAAGGAGCCAGCAACCACCACTCAGGGCCAGAATCGGGAGGAAGAGGACGAGGTTGCCTGGAAGGAGTGGTGGAGTCAGAGGAAGAGTATGGTCTGTGACTTAAGTGCTTTATTTGGGACTGTATTGTGGCTGGAGGGATTACGGGGAAGATGTTCCATCCAGTTGAAGATAAATAAAGCTTGTGTCTTTTTAACACGTGCCTCAGTGTGAATCTGTGCCGGATCGGACACTATATAGCGCTTATTTCACAATATATTAATTACAAAATCAGAATAAGAAAAGGTAGCACAAAAGAAAACCAAAGCAAATCTGCTAAAACAAAAGGATCAAACTGCATATGAAAGCATTAAGTCAAAAATCAACGAAAAGCAATAAAAAGGAAGTCAAACAACAAAAACAAGGAGCTGATGCTATCAGGTGGAATATATAGGAGTTTCAGGAAATATATTATGTAATTATAGTACATTGCAAGGAACATGGAAAAAATTCAAAATAATACAAAAATGTGAACAACCAACAAGGGAGCAGGGATAAATTACTGCAAAAGGTTCACAAAACTCACAACCAAGAGACAATCTCAACACTGTGTATCTGAAGAGCAGAAGACTTGCAGGCCTTCAGAACACAGTATACAGTCATTGTTAACATGAATAAAAAACTGCTTTTTTTCTGGCTCACTGTAGATGCTGTTCCATATTAATAAATGCAAATACAAATAACCATCAGTTTACTGTTTAGAACAGTTGCTATTTTGAAAAATGGGAAATCTGAACTGCTATATGTAATTCCTACAAATATTAGTAGTACACTACGGTACAGTAAATTTGCTGGGCAGTTAATTGCAATGTGTTCTAGATTTCTGGATAAGAGGGTATGGTTTACATTAAAATTCATATAAATAGCACTTTGCACCCTCATATACATATTTGTCTATTTCATACTTTTAGGTATTTTACTACTACTACTACTACTATTGTGTAGTGGTGCTACAGGGGATTAAAACTAGTCCCTACAGTGACTCTGATTGGTCATCTGCCAAGGGTGCAGGGGCTACTGGGTACAACGAGGCCGGCACGACATTTAAAAAGGGGCCAGTGATACAGAAAAAAAAAGCCTTTTGTGTTTCGTGTCTGGAGTTGCCTGTCTGTTAGACTTCCTATTTGATACTTGTGGATTCTTGTTTTGTTCTGGATCGTCTACTGTTTTGGGTGTATGGACTGTCTGGTGTCTTCCTACTGCAGAGGATTAGTTGTCATCTTGTGAAGAAAGGAGCGCTCCTGATCCCATTCATATGCCATCATCTCATCAGGAAATACCGGTAGGAATGACCTTTACATTCATATACAGTGTGCTGATCTCTGGACTATCTACCATCATTTCATTTCATCAGTTGCCATTTTCATGAACTTCATAGTGTGGGGCTTTTGTTAGTGGTTTGTTATTGTCGAATTCACATTAATTGTACATCGGTGTAATAAATTCATTAATTGCTGTTTTATTACCGGTTGCTTTCTTGTCTGTGTGAGTCAGGCCAAGGCTGGACACATTCCTGGGATCCCCACCTAAAAAATGAATAAAAATCACTATCGATATGGCACTGGACCACTAAATTGGCATATTTTTTCTTACAAATAATGTAGCTCAAAATGCTTTGCAAGAAACCAAAGGAAAAAACATTTAAGGAGAAAATAAAAATAAATCATATACACATTTACATAACACAAAGTAATAGAGTTCTCAATTATAGATTTGTTTTCAAGTCTCTAAAATTCTGATGATATGGTCAGAGAGTTATGGAGGACAAAAAATTTTAAAAAACTCCAGGGATTCCAAAACCAAAAGACCGCTCAGCCTTCACTAGTCATTCTACAGAGATGTATTTTAGTAGTTTGTTATTGTTTTTTCATTGCTTTGTCCTAAACGATTTAATGCAGTGGTTGTCATTGACAGCAGGAGTATCCACTTTCATTCAAACATCATAGGCGGCTGCACAGTACTTTGATCAGGTGATGTTGGTGCAGAACATCATCAAAAAATGGTAAAAGAAAACAGAGGGAAGTAGAGATTATAGAGAAGAAGAAGAGATTAAATGCAAATTCATGAAGAATATGATGTTTCTATGTATATGTAAAAGCAGGATTAAAATAAGTCTATGAAAAAACCAAATTAAAAAAGTGGGGTTTTAGATTTTTTTAAATGTTCCACAGCTTTAACTTGGTGTGTCTTAATTGGTAAATTATTCTTTCTTCTTTTATACTTAGCTTTTGGAATAATAAGCAGACCACTATTAGAATTTATAAGGTTACAATTGAGAATGTAAGGGGACAGATACAGTGGGATGCAAAAGTTTGGGCAACCTTGTTAATAGTCATTATTTTCCTGTATAAATCGTTGGTTGTTACGATAAAAAATGTCAGTTAAATATATCATATAGGAGACACACACAGTGATATTTGAAAAGTGAAATGAAGTTTATTGGATTTACAGAAAGTGTGCAATAATTGTTCAAACAAAATCAGGCAGGTGCATAAATTTGGGCACCACAAAAAAGAAATGAAATCAATATTTAGTAGATCCGCCTTTTGCAGAAATTACAGCCTCTAAATGCTTCCTGTAGGTTCCAATAAGAGTCTGGATTGTGGTTGAAGGTATTTTGGACCATTCCTCTTTACAAAACATCTCTAGTTCATTCAGGTTTGAAGGCTTCCGAGCATGGACAGCTCTCTTTAACTCACACCACAGATTTTCAATTATATTCAGGTCTGGGGACTAAGATGGCCATTCCAGAACGTTGTACTTGTTCCTCTGCATGAATGCGTTAGTGGATTTTGAGCAGTGTTTTGGGTCGTTGTCTTGTTGAAAGATCCAGCCCCGGCGCAGCTTCAGCTTTGTCACTGATTCCTGGACATTGGTCTCCAGAATCTGCTGATACTGAGTGGAATCCATGCGTCCCTCAACTTTGACTAGATTCCCAGTCCCTGCACTGGCCACACAGCCCCACAACATGATGGAACCACCACCATATTTTACTGTAGGTAGCAGGTGTTTTTCTTGGAATGCTGTGTTCTTTTTCCTCCATGCATAACGCCCCTTGTTATGCCCAAATAACTCAATTTTAGTTTCATCAGTCCACAGCACCTTATTCCAAAATGAAGCTGGCTTGTCCAAATGTGCTTGAGCATACCTCAAGCGGCTCTGTTTGTGCTGTGGGCGGAGAAAGGCTTCCTCTGCATCACTCTCGCATACAGCATCTCCTTGTGTAAAGTGCGCCGAATGGTTGAACGATGCACAGTGACTCCATCTGCTGCAAGATGATGTTGTAGGTCTTTGGTGCTGGTCTGTGGGTTGACTCTGACTGTTCTCACCATTCGTCGCTTCTGTCTATCCGAAATCTTTCTTGGTCTGCCACTTCGAGCCTTAACTTGAACTGAGCCTGTGGTCTTCCATTTCCTCAATATGTTCCTAACTGTGGAAACAGACAGCTTAAATCTCTGGGACAGCTTTCTGTATCCTTCCCCTAAACCATGATGGTGAACAGTCTTTGTCTTCAGGTCATTTGAGAGTTGTTTTGTGACCCCCATGTTGCTACTCTTTAGAGAAAATTAAAGGAGGAAGGAAACTTACAATTGACCCCCTTAAATACTCTTTCTCATTATAGGATTCACCTGTGTATGTAGGTCAGGGGTCACTGAGCTTACCAAGCCAATTTGAGTTCCAATAATTAGTTCTAAACATTTTGGAATCAATAAAATGACAACGGTGCCCAAATTTATGCACCTGCCTGATTTTGTTTGAAGAATTATTGCACACTTTCTGTAAATCCGATAAACTTCATTTCACTTCTCAAATATCACTGTGTGTGTCTCCTATATGATATACTAGCAAAATACCCGCGCTTCGCAGCGGCGAAGTACTGCCTTAAAATTTTTATTAAGAAGAAAATTAAACCTTTTTAAACTGAGGGAAAATATACCAATAATTATTTGTTAAGGATCTCTTTGTATGCCACGTTGTCAGTTCGGCCCTCCAGTTGTAATATGACCAAGCTGTAGCTGTGCGCTGAGCTTACTCTTGAGCATGCAACGTACAGTTGGCCATGTGAACAGTAATCTTGTTTCAAATCTCACAGCTTGGATTGCTGCTGTCATAATCGGTTTGAGTTTCATGGTTTGTTTCAATTACGACAGTATTTGTAGGACTTGTGTTGAAGAGACATTCGGCATCTGTCAAGCGTTTTAAGCACACAACTGGTTTCATCGATAACTTCACATCCAGCTTTTGAGAGTTTAAACATTCATAAACATCAAAGTGTCCACTACTGAAATCGTCACCTGTGAATCTAAGATGTTTAAGAGGCATTGGCGGTTGTCCAAAGGTGTAAAATATTTGGCCATTTCGGTACACTTGAAAGCGACAACTGAACAATTCAGCGGCAGCCATCAACTCACATGCAGATGCATAGGTGAAGGGCTTAAGCATTTCACTCTTCTAGTGCTCCTGTGTAGAATAATTATCTCCTGTACCATCATCAGTCCACACCTTGAACCTGTCCCAGTCATTCAATACATAAGACACAATGTTTCTCCGGATAGCAAGAGTGAGCCTGATATGGCCGTGCAATATGTAACAAAGAGAATGGAAAAGGCAGGTGCCATCTCCTGGCATGGAAACCACTCGGTAAGTGACAGTTCTTTGATCGATGGTGATCACCTCGATAGACATGTTAATGCGGGTACGGTTGGAATGATAAAGGAAATGGGTACCTGAACAATGTAAAGTAAGTCTAAAATACCTACACAATAACTATAATCGTAATAAATGAACAATAAAACAGCAGAGAAGCCGTGGATTAAATAAAAAGGCTGTAGTTATCAGCAGGGAGACGTGAATCCCGTGGCAAAGCAAGGAAGGGAATGTAGAGACCGGAGCGACAGACGGCCTTATATAGGCAGGCAGCCAACAACGTGGGAGGTGTTGAGATGGGGGACCCAACGCTGCCTCACACGGTGACCGAGCTGCAGGCTATGGACATATATATGTACGTAAGTAGGATTCAGTTAGCGTTGGGAACCCGCGTACCAAATTTCTTGAAGATTGGCCCATAAGTAACAAAGACTGTTGAAAAGTTCAATATGGCGGCCGACAGTGGCATCATACCACCGAAATAAGTACTAAATTTCAGCCTTCTACCTACACGGGAATTTGGAGAATTAGTGACGTTGGAAAGTTCAATATGGCGGCTGACAGTGGCGTCATACCACCAAAATAAGTACGTACATCGGTTTTGGTTAGCGCAGGGAAGCCGCCTACCAAATTTCGTGAAGATGGGGCCATGAATAAGAAAGTTCAACATGGCGGACGTTGTTGACCGTTATGACTGTTATGACCGTTACGTGTAGAATTTCGAAATGAAATTGCTTAACTTTTGTAAGTAAGCTGTAAGGAATAAGCCTGCCAAATTTCAGCCTTCTACCTACACGGGAAGTTGGAGAATTAGTGATGAGTCAGTGAGTGAGTGAGTGAGTGAGTGAGTGAGGGCTTTGCCTTTTATTAGTATAGATTTAACTGACATTTATTATCGTAACAACCAACGATTTATACAGGAAAATAATGACTATTAACAAGGTTGCCCAAACTTTTGCATCCCACTGTACTTCAAAATATAGAAAGGAATAAGATTATTTAGAGCTGACAGTATATATCATAATGGTATTTTGAAACAAATTCTGAAGCATACAAGTAACGAATGTAGGGATGCTAAACTCTGGTTAAGATTCTTGTTGCTGCCTTCTGAACTAACTGCCTCCAATTAATCTCTTTCTTAGGTAGTCCTGTTAGTAGTGCATTATAGTAATATAGCGCAAATTAATTTCTCAACATATTGCAAAGTTATAAGAGGACTAACTTTTGCAGTGTTTCCTTAAATGAAAGAATGCAGTCCTGGTGTTATGGTTATTGTGCAATTTCAAATTCACATCAGAGTCCATGAGTACACCCAAATTCTTGACTTCCACTTTGACTTTTAAAGCTAAGAGATCAATGTTTATGTCCCTCATTATTTCCATTTTTGCAAACAACTAAGATTTCTGTTTTTTTCCTTATTAAGCTTGAGGGAATTACTACTCTTCCATTCAGAAATACAAGACAGAGATTGGATCAGTGGGTCCAAGGCTCTAAGGTCATCAGATGCTATAGATAAGTAAAGTTGCATGTTATCTACATAACTTTGATAAGTTCACCTTATTTTTCATGATAATCTGTTCTAATGGAAGCATGTAGATTGTAAAAATAAGACTAAAACCAATTTAAGACATTACCATAGAGACACACACATTGTTCAAGGTGATTTATTAGGAATACTGTGGTATATGGTGTCAGAAGCTGTTTTCAAAAGTGTTTACTCATTCTTCTATGTAATCATAATATATTTAATCTTTTGAAGGCAGTAATCAACTGCAAAGACAAATTTCAAAGTATTAAATGCAAAGAGTGCGATTTTTAAGCCATTTGCCAACACAGTATCTGTTACATTAATTCCACTAAATAGACACTTACATTAGGTTTTAATCTACTTTGATTCAGATAGGATTTCTCAAAAACTAAATACTTAATTGGATCTCCAAAAGCTAGTGCAAAATGTGCCCTGACCAGCTATAGATTACGCCCACAGTTACAACCAGGATTAGTGATAGCAGGAGACCATCATCTGTTGTGAAGACTTCAGACTGCAAGGGGCATTAATGGAGAAATGGGAATATCAGAAAGACACCTGCAGGACAGAAGGGGATAGCTGAAAAGAATGACAATGGTGTGCTGAAATACAAGTGCTTACAGCCATAGAAGGGAAGAATAGTTGTAGGCTGTAGACACCATGATGGAGAGAGCTGCCACTGGTGTGAAATTCTATCCAAACACAAGGCAATTGTTCCTGTTTTTCATTGACAGCCATCACAGCCAGCATCATTATCAACAGGAAAACTAAACTCTTGAGCATATGTTTGTATAATGTGGTAGTGTCTAGTAGACAAAATAGTGCACAGTATTAGTGAACAGAACAGAAGAATGAAAATGGCAAAGGAATCATTTGTTTGGTGTTTTAGTGGTGCTTCATGTTGCTCAAATAGCAGGGTGGGTGTTGAGGTTACTGCAGCAGGATAAAAACATTAAACATGCTCTTAGGTTAATCTGCAAAATCCACTGAGTATTGTTTTTTATTTTGAATCTTGTCACAATATTCCATTTTTACAAGATATGACAACATTTTCTGATCACTAAACATATGCACTTCTAATTCTATGAAGCTTCCAAAAGTATTAAGTTTTTCTTATTTTTTTATCTGAGAGTTTACATTTTTTTAGGATAAAAAAAGCAGTGCCTGTGAAACATCACTCAGCATTTTAAATAAATATTTGTTCAGAAATTAAGTTTGTGCCAATTGTATGATTAGAAATTGAAATTATAGGTTTCAAACGCAAAATAGTATGTGTGTCTGCTTTTATGTTTTCTAATTGTCTCAAGTACGTGCAGAGAATAGTAATAATCACAATGAAGTATTAAAACCTTATAATTAAAAAGTGACAGCAGGTACTTACTACAGGTCTACAAGTAAAATAGGTAAACTTATTTGCCATTTAGTTACTTCCTATTTTTAGGCACATCTAAATTTTCATAATAAGATTTTTTTTTTAAATACTGTAGTTTCAGTTTAAAACAGATGACTTCATTAGATTTTTATATATATATATATATATAGTAGACTAAACTGTTATGTTACCACACCGTTGTAAATATGGTTTGGGTCAAGTAAACATACTTTAATGTATCTTAGGACAAGCAAAATATAAATTTAAATGACAAATTTCGGTGCGCAAAAACACACCAGAGCAGGGTTTAAGACAGCGTATTAATGTTTTTCTCTTTTCCTTACCAGAAAAAACGAAAGAACAAAATCCTGCACCTTGAATTCCATGCCCGGAAACATCCATTCAGCCCTAAAGACGTCACTTCCCGCCGCCTCCAATGACATCACTTCCATCACCTTCTACTCATGTCACCCCTTCCTTCCGCCTACTTCCGGTTCAAATTATAAATTGCTCCGTTTGTCTCTACTCATTTGGCAACTGTTTTTTTCATGAACTTGACCGTAATCTCAGTGCATACCGACTTGTTTGGTATGACAGTACACAGGGAAGATTCCTTAATCCTCAATCTGTTTTCCTTTCACATTTATTTCTTCACAGTACATAAAACAGAGGTTTTCATAAGCTGCCATAATCACTCAAATATCTGAACAAGAAAAAAAGTGTTGATCGACTAAATCAGAATCTGCATAATCACCCCCTAGCTGTCAAACAGAATCTCTGATCCAGGAACCCAGCATAGGCTTTCTCAAGTAGGCGGAGGACAGTGATCTCTCTGGATTGGAACACATTCTATTGTTCTCTGTTTTCACAAAATGGTAACCATCAACCGAGTCTGTCATTCCTGAGGTAATATGCTTTTCTTCCATGCAACACAAAAGTACTGCATCGCGTTGCTGAACTCACTGTTCATGGTTTGGTGAGGAGCTGCATTTTTGAAATGAATCACTTTGCAGGAAAATGTAAACAATTTCCGTTTAATGCAAAATGCTTCTGCGGTTTTCTTCACTTTTGATTTTAAAAATATTATTCTGTCCTTTTGATTTTTGTTCTGCAAGAAAGAAGAATAAGAAGAGATGTCTGATCATTTGTTTTTGTTATAATTTCTAATCACTATTATTTTGAGCCATTGTAAATACTATACATATTCACCAACACTTATTTTTGTTTATTGTTGTATAAATATTAATTTTGTGTCATTGCAGAGGACGGTATTTAATTTTAAGTACATGCCAGTAGGATTTTTTTTGTCTTGCTGGCACTTTAATAAAGACTTGTTTTCTTTTAAGTATTTTGTTTGGTTTGCCTCTGTTTTACACCATTAATTCATTTGGTTACGTTATAGACATTCAGAGTTTGAACATGTGCAGAGGTGCCAGTGAACGAAGCATCACACTCTGGAGATCAGGTCAAATCCACAGGCAACTTGCTAGCACTTTAATAAATTCAGCCATCATTGCCCAATCCCACACACAGCAGCAGCTTCTGTTGGCTTCATACACGGTTCCACCATCTTTGCTTCCCACTAGACTATTCCTTGTTGTCACTAGCTTTATCCTGCCTTCAATGATGTTTGAAGTTAATCAGCAGGTCTGGACTTCTTCTTCATGCCAAATCAGGCTCTCTCTTTCTCTCTCAGTTGTCTACAACTCTACAGAATGGAGGATTCTTCATTTGCTGGATTGCACTCTTTCTCTTTGCTGCCTGAACCTTATCAGTTCTGTGCTGCTGCTTCCTCAGCTTGCCTTGTGCTGTATTTTGCCAGTGCATAGAGAAAAAAACATTATACATTCTGGCCTAAGAGTTAAGATGCTGATAGTGCCTTCTTGAAGGAAGGTTGAACCTTTTTTCTGATTAGTTTAAGGTGACTTTCAGTTACCAAAAGCAGTGTCTTCTAATAGGCGAGTTATTCCGTCCATCTTATTTGTCATCCCTTGAATTTAAGGTGTTTGTCCTTGCTTAAGTCCATTTCGCACCTTCTGTCTCAAGAGGTTTGCTGAGGTGCCTCTGGAGAGATGTCAGTTCAACTTTGATTTACCCCTTTATTATCAGATGACGTCTAGGGAAATCCTTGTACAAGCTGGAATTCAGTCACAGTTAGGAATTTAAGTGGAGGAGGGTAAAGCTGGATGTCTGCTTTCTTAGCAGGCCTGGTGCGCTTCAAAAGCCTAGCAGAATGGCCATGAATTAAACTAAAATTCAAGTAGTATAATTAAGATCTGCCAAGTCATTTAGTGTAAATGCCATTTACCCACAGCAGTTTTGGATTGCTTCCACATTGTATTTTCATTGTGGTCCAGCACAGCTAGTTTCGTGTGGGCTTCCATGCAGTTATAATGAAAATAAAGTCTTTTCTAGGCATTTTTCAGCCAAGTAGCATAAAACACTTCAAGGGTACATGCAGACAGAGAAGGCAGTGTAAGTAATATAACGAATTAAGTAAAATGGAATGAACCACATATATGACTCCAGCTATAGCACTGCTTTAAATTCAGCATTACCAATAAACATATGTGTTTAAAGGGGAATGCTTCAGGTCTGTCATCCAACCTTTATAAAGGCAGCAGGGAGACACCTGAAACCCAGAGTATCTTTTAACAGCCATTCCTTTTTTCTTTGGTGCTCAGAGGGTGAGATTAGCATGTAGGGAATATCTCTCTATCTTCTTCCTAGCTAGATCCACATTTTAATTAACTTCTTGGAAAGCATACATATGAAAAACAAAGACAAAATTATTATTAAGGTAATGTTATGGCATACGCCTATGGCCTATTTCAAATGTTTTAAAACAACTATTGTATATGAATATACCTCAGGATCTCCTCCATAATTTGCACAACATTGCACGATAGTACAATAGATTAGATATAAGAAGACTTTATCTTTGGTTGGAAGTAAAGGTAATTACCTTTGCAGTTGGATTGTTCTGTCAGTTTCTTCATGATGCCTGTCAAAATAGCACAACAAAGTTGTTTGTTACCGAGTCTTTCCTGAGCAGATCACAAATAAAGCTATATAATAATACCAAGAGCAACCTGGGCCGTTTCTGGGCATAAGCTGTCTAGGCAAGGGACTAGGATGATGTCTCATACTGCAGAATCTCTATAGAGATTCCTGTCTTTATTTTGTATAGAAAAACTTGTCAGACCAGACCAGAGCACAAAGAAATGTTTACCTCAGCATGCCTGCACTGTTTGCACTATGCACAGCATAATCTGCTGCTGCATACACTAGTGCAGACAGTGTGCCAGGCATCTCGTACGACATGTGGCCTCGCTATCTGTGCACGTGACCATGAAGCAGAGCCGCTTCAACTCTGCACTTAGCCACTGCCAGCACTAGTCAGGGCTCAACCCCCAATCTTTCCATGTGACGCACAGCGTACCAGACGGAAAGACAACTGGGTCTCAGTCCCTTCCTCCTACCTGGCACTGCAGAGTGAGTGACAGCCAACCCAGGTGCAGTGAGTGACTGAGTCCAGGCAGCCTCCTCATGTCAACACCCGATTGGCTTGTTCCTTTAGTCGGAAGGTACTAAGGTGAAAGAGTGTGCCTGAGGAGAGGAGGTCTTGGAGACAGGGTCACTAACACTGCAGCAGGGGCACTGTGGCCACTACACCACTAGGCATTTTTAACATTTCTACATACACTCTAGGAAGACATTACACAGAGACACATTTATCACTACACAAGCACAGTGCCAGTTGCCCCGCCCTGAAAAGGGCCCTGGTGGTGATGCTACAATCACCAGTCAGACCTCAATAGGAGATTACTGGCACAAGAAAAAAAAAACTAACATGACCACACTGGAACTGTTATCCTTCTTGCAAGAAAAACTAATTTAAATGAAATACATCCAAATATGTGGATAGCCCTCAGAATTGCAGTCACTTCTCCCATAACTGCAGAGAGAAGCTTCTCAACATTGAAGCTCATAAAAAATTACTTGAGGTCTACAATGTCACAAAACCGTCTCAATGACCTTACAATAATTAGCATTAATAGACACATGTCTAGGAATATGTCATAAGATGATTTTATAAATGATTTTGCTGCAAGAAAGTCAATGCATGCTCGATAGTAAATAGATTTTTACTTGTAATGTTAAATCCCTCCATTTAACAGCAATGTGTTTCTAATATTTATTTGTCACGCTTCCTTTTCGAATATAAAGTTGGTAGGGTCTGTTCATAAGTTATTTACATGCAAAGTGGTTCTATTTTGTTATTTAATTGTTCTATATAAGTTTTGTGTGTTTTGGTACATGCACAAGTTAAATACAAAGTAGTTCAATTGTCATATTATTATTTTATTATTCTATTTATATTTATTTATTTTAACTAAATAAGTGATAAACCTGTGTTAGCAGTGTATTGTGTGTGTGTGTGTGTGTCTGTGTATGGTGGTGTGAAAGGGGTGGAAGGGAAACAAATTTTCTTACCTGGGAAACCAAATAGGTCAGAATCAACCCTGTGAGCAACCAGTAATGTGGACTGAAGATAAAGATAAAGTTGGTGGAAAAGAACACTTATCTACTTCAGCAATGGCAGAGTGAATACTATTTTACATCTACCGAAGTAGGCAGTTTAATGGCATTTTTTCCCTCATTATATACTGAACTGTTGATTATTATAAGGAACTGGTAGACTTTCTTATTACATTGCTGAATACTTTAAAACACTAGTGAGCTTAACTGGTCCACAAGTCATGATTTATTAATTAATAGCAAATAAGATGGAACGTAATAGCTTGGTAAAGTAACCACACAATTTAGAGTTATGCCCATACTCTTCACGTATGGCAAACTAATGTTCAATGGTCAGACAAAATCCCACATGATTTTTCTGATTGATTAAGATTTGTCAGTTGTAACCATTTCAACATTCACATTTTTTCCCAGTAGATTAATTCTTCTCTTGCTGAAATGTCAGTGGTTTTGTGACAGCAGAACTAGATGTCTGAGACAACTGTGCCAACACACAGCTCTTGGGTGGTCAAATTAATATAAATACCTAAATTGACACAATGCATTACAGGATCGTTAAAAGTTTTATGCACTTCCCTGCTCTAACTCAAATTGGATAATCTCATTTGTTGCAACATACATGCAGTTGTAGTTGTACTTCGCTGAGTACCTTGGACTGTCAGATCAACCACCTCCACCGACTTCCAGTCCCTCATTGTCATTTTTGAGTCTGTTCATTACTGCATAATTTTGTTCGTTGTATACTTTGTCCATGACAGAGAGTAGGAAATATGTCTGTATTGAGTAGAAACTTTTTTTCCAGTTATTTGTAGGTTAAGTAGCCTTGCCTAATTTCCTATATCTGTGCATGTGGCTCCAGTGTATAGTATGGATGTGGAGATAAGCTGGTTGTTTTGAGCCGTTCCTTTCATTTTGGCGCATCAACTCCAATAGTCACTGTAGCTGCGTTTTTCCAAAATTACCAAAGTTCAGCAGCTCTAACGCAAACAATGAGATTCAACAAAAGCCTGACGCGCAGCAATTATTCCACAGACAAAATATCTTCATTTTTAAAAGTTTAGTTAAGTTTCAAAGTAAAAAATTTCACACAAAAAAGAAAATTGAAATAGCAAAAAAAAAAGAAAAAATTCATGTTATGAAAAGTTCAGTTCAAAGCTTAATCTTGTTACATCTCAAATCATTACTATTTACTTAACATTTCTGAACCATTTCAAAACAGTCAGAAAACTGCATGCTTATCCCATTTCTGAGTTGAAAATGGGTCTTTTAAGTCCCTCTTTACTGGGACCTGTTCTAAACACAACAGAATCTATTATCACACTTTCTCAGTTATAAGAAGGTTCTATCTCTTACTAAGTTATAGGGGAAAAAGACTATACCATTGTCTATGACTATGGAAGAAACAATATAATAGGACATAAATAAATAAGTAAAATTAAGTGAAATAAAGTATTAAATTGCAATAGTGTAGTGATTATTGTGCAAAACCAATGTTAGACAGGTGCATAGTGTTAAAGGACAGACCAGTTTCCAAAACAAGGTAAGGGTAGACGTCATGGTACAATTGCTTTCCAGTCTAAATATGTGGATGGTCATGGGTGAGATGGCATGTTTTGATTTAACAGTCTTATGGCTTGAGGATAGAAACTCCTACTGAGTCTCTCTGTCCTAGTCAGGATGCTACAAAACCTTTTGCCTGATTTTAACAGATGAAACAGGCTATTGCTGGGATGAGATGAGTCTTTGATAATCCTGAGAGCTCTGGTCCTGCATCTTCTGGTGTAAATATCCTACAGAGTTGGTAGAGCTGACATGGAGCAGCGTTCCGCTGCACGGATCACTCTCTGTAAGGCTTTACAGTCCAGAACACAGCAGTTTCCAAACCAAGATGTAATGTTCTGTGTCAGGATGCTTTCCACAGCGCCAGAGTAGAAAGTCTTTAGAATCCCTGAAGAGACCCAAAACTTCCTAAGCTGTCTAACATACCATATATGTAGCTATAGGTCGACACAATGCCTGTAACTACCTAGATACTAAGAAACTTGCCATTTCACTGGGACTGATGTTTTTTTAGAAAAGTGACTGGTACAGCTGCAGATTTCAATTGTATTGATTTGTCTCATCCACGCCTTATACGATAATCCTCTACAGATAAATGTTTGCCATGCAGATGAAGTTTCCTAAGGTTTAGATTTGTTGTACATTTATATTTGTAGTGATGAGCCACAACTGGTTTACCTCAGGATTATTTAGCAGCAGTCTGTGAAACTGCACTGGTGAATTACCTTGCTTGTTGAAGTGCCTCGGCTATGACCACTGTAAGATGCTAGGGGTCGCTGTTGCTCTTTTCACCACAAGGACACAGGTTAAAAGCACAAAGAAGTATTTTTAGTTCTTTTCTTCCCCAGTAGTGCTCCCTAAGCATCACACCCTCAGTAAACAGGCAAGTAAACAAGCACAATACACAAATCTTTCTCTCTATTTTCTCTTCCACACCTCCCAGCAAGTTTTGCCAACCTCCACCCTACTCTGGCTCGCTTGTTGGGTTCACAGCAGTCCTTTTTATAGTCCGGGTCAGATGGAGGACTTGCATTTTCTTCAGTCTAGAAGTACTTTGGGGCTATGCTCAAAGTAGAAACTCCCAAGTCCCCTTGCAGCATCTCCTGGCGGCACCCACAGTACCCAGCAGGGCTGTGAAACCAAACTCCATATCCCTTGGTGCCCTGTGGAAGTCCGGGCTGCTGCTATGCTGCAGGGAAGTTGCCATCAAGCGTCTTGGGGGAGGCAGTGTCCCTCAGTAGCTGCTTTCCCCCATCCTTCCATTCTTTGGGCGTCATGGCCGGGTTGAGCTGCCGGCCTTCCATCACACCACACCACACCACATACTCTCCTCCTGATAAACTCTTCACTTTTGTTTTTTCAGTTTTTAATCTCTTTTATATAATCTGTTTATATACAGCTGTCAATGCACACTCAGCAATGTTGATATCACATACAGCATGATATTAGCCAATAAATAAGCCATTACTTGGCTTGACTCCTTACCAAACAATGAGGAGGAATGCAGGTCTTCAATTCAAATACTCCATCTCATTTTAACACACTGCATTTACATTGACAACAGCATTTTCCAGTAGTGGTTTATTTAACAATATTTTAGTAAAACAGATGTGTTTGAGTCACTGTAAGATTACACATGGATGATTTGACATATAGATTATGTGAGACAAATAATATGAGATTTTTTTAATTTACTTTTTTGATAATACTATCTGATTTCCAGCATCCTTCCTACAATAAATGCCCATTCTATAAGAAACTTTGTACTCTATGAAGTGATGGGACTGAATTTTTTTCTTGGCCATCACTACATACCACATGGGGTAAATAACACATTAAAAAATGACAATTCTGGGGAGAGTATTGATTTACTATCTTTTTGATTTTGCTACTTCATATACATTACCCTGTCTATTGTGTTTCATAATTCTGAACTTTAAAAATGTAAAGCCCATGCTCTGCATCAAACTCAAAATGCATATGCAAAATTTTATGAACTTCTGGCATGGCAATTGCTAGTATCAACCATAAATAGTAAATTTTATAAACTCAAAAGAGAATTGTTGGATTTCACACAAAAATTAAATAGCAATTAAGAATAACAAGCTATTTTTCAGCTGAAAACCCAAAGTTATTTTTTTAATGTAAAGAAATAAAAAAATAAACTTTTCAGTTTTTACAGAGAATAACTGAAGGCAATTACTAGAGAAAATTAAAGTAAAAGTGAGTGATGCAGATGTTAAACTACATTTAATGGTGTCTCATGGGCCATTATCCTACTTTAGTTTTCTCTAAGGACTGAGCTAAATTAAATAGCCATCCCAAGCAAGTTATGGAAAAAAACTCAGACACCTGCCCTCAAATATCTCCAGTGAGTACACAGGTATTTTTAAAAATAAAGCAGCACTATGGCTTGGAGACTCATTGTGTATCATTTGGATCTCATCTCATATTTCACTGTTTTCCTTCTATTCACTCATCCCCTGAGCTACTACAGATAACTACAGTAAATACTCTAAATTGAACAGATTCAATGTTTTACTCCAAGGAAATGTTAAGCAGGGATTCAGCATCTGAGATAAACTCCTGAACCTATAACACTTGGACTATGCAGATGTGGGATTTACTGTCCTTCTTGGTTAATTGTTTGGAAGGAGCTGACGCTCAATTATGATAGTCCAGGCATAATAATAAAAAGGTAGCTTTAAACAATGTTACCCTTTTATTGCAATCAGTTATGTTCTAAGTACAACAGCCCTTAGCCCCACTACAAAAAAAGGCATAACCCTGAATTTTGCAATTGGGGAAAAATGTTGTTAATAGACTGCAGTTAAATGCATTAGAACAGTAATTCCAAAGTTCAGCGCAGAGGGTGCTTACTGTGTGGTCTGTGTATGGATCCCAGTGCCCCAGTGCAATGATGGGGACACCGTGCTGTAAAACTGGCGCTGTCCTTCACATGAAATATAAAATAGAGGCCCTGACTTTCTGTGGACATAAAAAAATTCATGGGTATCCTTCATAAAGAGAAGGGTGTATTCCGATGCCCTGGCTGAATTTGCCACCACAATCTAGTCATCCCCTTTCCCTAATTGGCTAATATTGATGAGCGCACATTGCCGAGTTCATTTTGCTATGAGTTCCCTGAAATCAAGGAAATGTTTGCAATATTTGCCAAACTTGGCAAACTGCATTAAAGTCAAGGGGGAAGGACTAACTAAACTAGATTTGACTGGATTATAATGTCTGCCAACTATACCAGACTGATTATTGTGGTCAAAAAAGGTGACCTGAGCTGTGTGGCAGCAGTGCCAACCACCATGCCTCTGTGATATCAAAGTACACAGTCAGAGATGTGCAATCATAGATTTTGCCAAAACAAAGCGGAAATATTGAAATCATAGTCAAAAGTCAAAATAAGTATGTAGGTTTTTTTTTAAGGCAGAAAATTCAAAGAGGTGTGTCATGATTGAAGCTGCTGGCTCGTTCTATTTTTTGAAGTCGCACTGAAGGCTCTCCAAACTGTCTGTGCTGATGCTTTGCACCTCAAAAAGATAGAAACATGTTGTAAATAGTAATAATCCTTTCATTATTATGATTATTATATAGAGTCTCCTGTGTTTGGGGTGGGGGTGTCAGGCTTCTTCAAAGTTTGTTTTTTTTTATCTGCACATGGCTCATTATTATGCATGTATGGGGCACATGCCTCCTTCTGTTATACTGATGTGGCACTCAAGATCGACTTGCACATTGGTGAAAAACTTTGAACATACTTTCTGATTAATGACTCATAGCATTCCATTTATCAACTTGAGTCATGGTTTTAGCATCTTGGTTCTGGTAACAACTTGTATTTGCTTAATAGGTTTTAACATTTCTCAGTCAGACAGTTTTACTGTCTAGTATTTGATAAGGTTCGACCCATTCACAGCCATCTTCATAGTTGCTCACAAACCCCGTTGATGCCTGGCAATTCAAAGACGTCAGCTGCAGCTAAAAAAGCAGTTGAACCTACTCTGTGTCTAGCCAAACACTTTGCATACTTGCAATTGACACATTTAACATTTTAAAATCATAACTGTTTATAATAATACATTACAAATTCACAAGCAGAGAAACTCGTTATTTATGGTGCATATGTTTCATTATTGTGGCCAAAAAGGTGACCTGAGCTGTGTGGCAGCAGTGCCAACCACTGCACCTCCGTGCCTCTGTGAGATCAAAGAAGAAAGAACACAGTCAGTGATGCGTAATCATATATTTCATCAAAACAAAGCAGAAAAGCGGAAATCACAGTCAAAATTCAGAAAAAAACGTAGATCATTTAAAGGTAGAAAATTGAAAGTGGCATGTCATATTGAAACCAGGCAGTAGGCTGTGTAAATTCTATCAAAAAGGTAGAAATGTCTCGTAAGTAGTAATAAATCTTTCGCTATTACTATTATTTCATAGACAATCCTCTGTTGGGGGGGTCAGGCTTCTTCAAGGTTTGCCACGTGCGCTATGCCACGTGGCTAGTTATTATGCACAAATATGGCACGTGCCTCCTTCTCTTATGTTGATGTGGAACTTCAAGGTCAACCTGCAAATGTAGCTACAAACACAAATAACTTGTCCCACAAAGTCTGTAATGCAAATGATCAGCATTATATACCCGGGGGGGGGGGGGGGGGGGAGGATGTTCCCATCAGTGTTGGCTGTTACTGCTCCAGAGGATGTTGCAATCACCTTGCAAAGCATTATAGGGCACTGGTATTAAAAAAAAAAAAACGGGCTGAATTATCAGTAAATAATTTCGCAAACAAGGGTGAATGTGAGCACAGCAAATTCACTGCGAAATTCTCTGATCAGAACTATTGGCTAAATATCTAACTATAACATCTAATGTGTGGTGAACGTACTGGTACAAAATGGCTGTCGTTTCATCATCCAAGTGGATGCTACACATTAGTGATGGTTGAAGTAACTCCCCACTCCCTATGTACTGCACTTTGACTATTGAAAAGTGCTATATAAAAGTAAAGTACAGTAGTATCTCGGTATATGTCCGCTTTGGAATAAGTCCAACTTGGTATACGTCCTGTTTGGATGCGAAAAATTTTTCTTGGTATAGAACCTTTGTTTGGAATACAACTCGCGTGCTAGAACACCGCACGCTACCCTTGTTTACCTCTCTCAAGACAAAGCCACGACTGCACACGAGCTTCAGTACGGCAGTTGCTAGCATTCAGTGAACAACCCTTCTGCTACCCTTGTTTACCTCTCTCGAGACAAAGCCACGACTGTCCACGAGCGTCAGTATGCCAGTTGCTAGCATTCAGTGAACAACGTAGATTTTCATGTGATTTTGTGTTTTTTCGCATAAATTTGAATTGATTGTTGAAAAGTATGACGGTGGCCTGCGTATCCTGGACATGGCTACTGCATACCATATGCTGAGAACGACGGTATCTATGATTGTGAAAAATAAAGATGTTATTAAAAAGTAAAGTGAGGTTAAATTTTCATTTATTTCATCTACTGCTTTTGTATTTATGTATTTTAGTATTAAGCAGTGTTTAAATTATTTTATACAACCCCATCAATATATAATATGCCAATAACAATAGGATTTTTTTCATGGGAATGGATTAATCATTTTCCCTTTATTTCTTATGGGAAAAATTTGTTTGGTATACATCCTGTTTGGTATAAGTCAAAGGTTCTGGAACGGATTAAGGATGTATACAGAGGTACCACTGTATTAATTAGTTAAATTAATTAATTATTAAATACTGGCAACATTGAATGCTAAAGGGAATCAAATACTTCAGTGCCTGTTCACTGAAGTAATTGATCCCCTTTGGTATTCAGTTTGCACCTCTATCTCCACTGCTTATTGCTAATCATCAAGATTTGGATAAATTTCATGGAACAACAATAAGAAAAGGATCAATGTAAAAAAAATGAAATGGTGCAAGAAATGAAAGAATTTAAAGCTATGGCACAGAATATGCATATTTATGAATTTCTTGGAAATATTTGTATATTTTTTAACTAAACAACATGATGCATTAAAAGTAAGAATGAGGTGCTGATTTTGTAAAATTTGAACAAAAACCTACAGCAATAAGGCTCCCCCAGACTGAATTTAAAAACTACTATAGCAGGCTGTGGAGTAATTCAGATTTAGTACTTACTTTCAGTAAAAAGGCTATTAAACTTTCAACCAATGAAGTAAGACAAGTTGTTAGTCATACTATGGCATTTATCTTGTAACTGACGCACAAAGCAATGTGCACTCTAAATGCTTCCAGTACATGTTGTTTTTTTCTGTTACTGACATTGATTTATACAAATTATATTATTTTTATATGTATGTTAAACTACTAAAAAAAAAACTAAGTCAAGTATTGGTTGCTCATTATTTGTACAAAAGAATAATAATCAGAGTCCTGTAATGTGAGCTGATTTGTTTCGGTAATTGTCTTGCCTGGCAGGAATGTCTGTGACTAGAAGATGAAACATAGCCAATAAAACCAAGCCAAACTTTTGCACAGAGCTGTCCTAATTTTAAAGTAAGCCCAACAGTCAAAGCCCAAGATCAGCACACTAAAAGTCAAACAAAGAAATTCACTCACTTAGCTCTAAGCTTTTATCTGTAATTTCACATTCCGGGGAAGTGCATTGTGCCGACCATTATACTGTTGAGTCACAGGTCAGCCTCTGAGACCACACCGCTTACCAATGGGCCATAGCACCATGGAAACAAAGCCGTAAAAAGGAAGAGCCCACGCAAAAAAAATCATGTCAGAATAGATTAAAAAATAATTTTAACAACCTTAAAACAAAATAAAAACATTTTAGATTTTAATTCTTTATGAATCAAAACTCTAGAAATAAAGTTATGCATGACCACAAGAAAAAAGCAGGAAAAATTAAATAAACATACTAATTATAGTAGTAATAGCATAAGATAAAACTATTTACTTCAAAACTTTATATAGTAAATCTTTGTGGTACATTATTAATCAGTATTTCAGGGCATGCATTACATACTATGCAAGATTATTAAGAAGTGGTTTCCAGAGGGTGACTATAAATAATACTGGATTGACCATATACATAATCAAGATCTTTATCAATGTAAAAAAAAATTCTGAGTGGTCATAGCTTCAGAAACACACCAAGTCAGAAACATTAATACATAACTGAAACAACCACAGAAATAATAAACAACATCCAAACCTGTGTGAAGAGGGTTAAAAATGGTGGTAGAAAGACATTAAAGAATCAAGAAAAGATCAAATAAAGGAGTAAGTACTAAATTTAGAAGAAAATAACAAAGCTTGGCAGTAAAAGGATATGCAAGGTGGCATTAGAACTAACAGTAAAAGAAATGTATATGAAAATTGTGACATATGTTTAAAACTGAAAAGATCCAGAAAGTAGGAACTAGTAAATAGTTTGACACAGAATGAACAAGACAAAGTCCTTACATAAATGAAAAGAATCTGGAAACTGTGAGGGAATTTGCTTAATATAGTCTACCTTGAAATACTCTGGGAGAACCAGATTGCTGAAAATGTTAATCATGAAGGTTTAATTAGCTGATAGTACGAGGCCAACCGAGGGCAAATTAAAAGAGATTGGGAGAGTAGTACATGAATCCCTTGATACAGGACTCAGTAAATGGAGTCAGTTAGGGAGCTGTCAAAATTTATTTTGAAGGTTAACAGCTTGACATACACACTGCAGCAGACAAAATGACCACCAAAAATCAAAAGAGCTAAATCTAAGCTGGACTGCTGAGATGATTTGAAGTAGGAGGCAAACAAAAATAGCTGGAAAAAGTCACTTATGAATTTAGGGAGGAGTCAAGCAAAAAAAAAAAAGACCAAACTGGTCTTATAGACTGTGATAAGTCCACAGCCACTGCAGAGTGTGAAGCAGTATGGTGGGTAAGGAAGCAGTTTACAGGAATACAAAATAAGCAAAATATAGGCAATAGCAGGAAAATAATTATGACAAAAAAGCAGAGATCATGAGAAAAACTGGCAAAAAACAAGCAGCAATAGAGGACAAGTACAGTAGAAGAAAAAAGATTAATGGAAAAATATAGCTGAGAAATCAAGTCAGTTCTATTGGTTAATTAAGTTGAATTGGTCACTCTGGTTGTTGGTGACATGCAAACTATTTTGTATTAATAAATTACAATAAATTACTGGAAAAACATTTAACTAGGCAATATATTCACTTTTCCTTTCACCCTTAAGGCTAGTTATTGAAAACATAGGCTTGCACTGAATATATGAGGGATGATCAAAAAGTACAGAACCAAAACCTGAAAAGGATATTCTGCAGTTCTGAGAAGCTCAAAGATGCATTAATATATGTGACTTTTAAGTTTCTATCATTCGTGGTTTATAGTGTATTTTTATGTTTCATAAACAAGTCAACATGGATACTGAAAACAGCAAACTCAGCAAATGTACACACACGTACAGGTAAAAAATCAAACTTTTGGTTTGGAACTGTGTGTGGAATAGGAAGGTTGTACTGTAGTAACAAAGTAGAAGGAGTAAAAGTGTTTTTTTTAATTAATTAACCGATTTGTTTCTTATATTGTACGGGGTAAGAAGTTAGGTTTTGTTTATGCATTTTAGCTTAAAAATATTAAATTGGAAATTTATAAAACTTTTTAGATTGTACTTTATAAGCAAATACCTGTTCTAACAATGCACTGGTCAACAAGCATTTTGCTACTGGGAGTCTTTCACCTTTACTTGAAGAGGTTTCACTTGCTGACTCCAAATCTAAAAACTGTTTTCGTCCAGCACGTCCCGTTTTTTAGCTATGATGTTCCAGGTCTTGGACAACTAGGGTGACTGGACAGTAAAGGCAGATAACCATTTTGATAAATGCCGGTAATTCCACTAGGGATGCCATTGAGATAAAAGAGTTCGCCACACGTTACTAACAACAGTGAGTTGTTTACCTTGTCATTATTAATTTTATTTAAAAATTATACATTTTTAATTAGCAGAAAAAATATTTGTTAATGATTACCAAGTCTTATATGACTTCAAAGCATAATGACACAACTCAGACATGACTGTGCAGTAGGTAGATGTTTTCTGTTAAACATAACATTGCATTTCAGGAAATTTTGTTCGTTGCCTTACCATTACTTTGAAAATTTTGCCACAGCGATGGACAGAAACGGTGATGCTTTTCATCCATCCATCCATTTTCCAACCCTTTGAATCCAAACACAGGGTCATGGGGGTCTGCTGGAGCCAATCCCAGCCAACACAGGGCGCAAGGCAGGAACCAATCCCAGGCAGGCCACCAGCCCACCACAGGACACACACACCCACGGGACAATTTAGAATCGCCAATCTACCTAACCTGCATGTCTTTGAACTGTGGGAGGAAACCAGAGTACCCGGAGGAAACCCACGCAGACACAGGGAGAACATGCAAACTCCACGTAGGGAGGACCCGGAAAGCGAACCCAGGTCTCCTAACTGCGAGGCAGCAGCACTACCCACTGCACCACCATGCTGCCCGTGATGCTTTTCAGCATTTCAGAAATAAGTTTGGTCTTGAGGAAAGTGAAGCCAAAATTAAGGAAGGTGTTGTTCCTGAAATCCGTGAACGGATGCTTGACGATGAGTTCAAAAGGAAACTGCAGCATGGGAAGCATAAATTATATTTTTCTCAAACAACTAAAAAAAAAACCACTATATTTTCCTTCCGGGCAACACTGGGTATTTCAGCTAGTGTAATATAAAATAGTTCTCTTTATAAACATACACAAAGTCAGTGTTTATCATGCACAATCAGCTTGTTGTGTTTCTTTTTATGCAAGTTTAAATAGGCAGCCTTGGAATTTTTAACAATTTTATAACAATGCACCAATTTACTGGAAGATTTTCTTCTGAAAAGAAATAACTGTGTTGCTGATAGAGAAAATACCTTCAAGGTTGTATTGAACATAAATGGAAGCAATAAAAAATAGAAAAAAAATAAAATAAGAAGGCTTCTTGGCAGATTATTTATTTTACAGTTTAGACTACATATCTCTCTATATTACACTCATGTGAAAAAGTAGTTACACATTTTGTTTTTTCTCAGTGATATTTTCATATTTGCAACACTGGGTTACATCTGATGCTAAACAATGTTTTATATTGTAGCGACTAAGGACGGTGAGACACGATACAAGTGCTGGAAAACATGGTGCTCCAAAAATGCTGAGTTTATTAGACAAGAAGTGGGCAGAACAGCCATAATAACTTCCCCAACCTGCTGTCTTTTTTTAGGGTCACTAGACACACCTCCCCCACACCCCCTTCCTTCCTGTCTCCTCCCTCCCCCTGTGCACGCACCTTCTTTCTTTCTATGTGGTTATAAAAACGCAGAGCCTTCCCTAAACAGAGTAAACAGAAAACATTAATTACAGTACGTCACACTGGAGGGGGATCACAAAATCCAATAAACATCTAGGTAGCCTTCTTCTGCATCTGGGCCGTGGAGGAACATGATCCTTAGTTCCAGATCCACCATCACTATGCTCCCCTGAACTGGTGCTTTCAATTGGAATAGGGATGGAAGTCAATGGTGGGGCATCTTTGGCATCCATGTTTGAAGGAGAAACTAAATGGGCACGTAAATATGGTGCAAGCCAATCTCGATGAAGAACAAGTTTCTTCCCTTCTGGTGCAATTTGTACACGATAAACTACTTCCCCTAGGCGAGCAAGGATCTGACAGGGCTATCCAGCTTTGGGCAACGGCCTGTTCGACGCCGAGTGCGGTATACCCAGACCTGTTTTCCCTCTCAAAAGTGCCTTCCTTGGGCTCGGATGTCATAGTTGCACTGTTGTCACTCCACTGCAGCCTACAGCCGGTCCCTGGCAAATGCATGGGCTTTCTCCAGTCTATCTTGCAAACGGCGGCTATATTCGGGACCTGGGCAAGGAAAGAGCGAATCAGGGGGAAAGCCATAAGCAAGGTCTGGGGGAGTCCTGATCTCCCGTCCTAGCATCAAGAGTGCAGGTGTACATCCAGTAGACTCTTGGATAGCAGAACGGCATGCCATGAAGATAAGTGGGAATTGGTCATCCCAGTCCTTCTGACCCTGGGATGTGAAAAGTGCAAGTTGGATACCCAGAGTCCAATTAAACCGTTCCACTAATCCATCGCTTTGTGGGTGAAAAGGGGTAGTCCATGTCTTCTGGATCACCAGCTGCTGACACATCTCCTGGAACACCCGGCAAGTTGCGCCCCGATCAGAATGAAGTTCATTTGGGATGCCAAAACGGCTAAAGAAACCCTCAATAAGTGCCTGGGCAACAGTCACAGCCTCTTGATCAGGAAGGGTGTAAGCTTCTGGCCATTTTGTAAAGTAGTCCATTGCTACAAGAACATACCGGTTTCCCTTCTCTGACCTAGGAAAAGGGCCTAACACATCAACACCTACCTGTTCCATGGGAGCTCCCACCCGATACTGCTGTAGGGGCACATGGGACTTTCCGGGAGGGCCTTTCCAGGTTGTACATACATCACACCTCCTGCAGTGATCTTCTACATCCCTCCGGCAGTGACCTCAGTAGTATTTCTGTTGTATCCGGCGTAAAGTTTTTCTTATGCCAAAATGCCCGGTTCCTGGGGCCCCATGGTGATCTTTGAGAACTTGCTCCCTGAGGGCTTTTGGAACCACCAGTTGCCACTACAATTCACTTGTGGCAGGTACGCACCAGGACCGCATTAGAATCTTATCCTGTAGAGCAAGACTGACCCACTGTGCCCACAAGCCCTTCATTTCCATTCTCTAGCCACCTCTGCCCAATTGGGTTTACGCTGGGTCTCTAACCACTGAATGATCAATTGTAGGGTTGGATCTTCTTTCTGTCGACCCTCCCAATTTATTACCATGTCTATCAAATTTAAGGCTCGACACCCCGGACCTGTCTTACCTGCTCTTTCAGCATCTTGGGCTTCCTGATGATCACAATGACCACAACCCTCGGCTACACACGGCCTCCGGAACAGAGCATCTGCATTGCTGTGATGCTGTCCAGCTCGATGTTCCACACAGAAATTGTATGCTTGAAGGTGCTCGATCCATCGGGCAACCTGTCCCTTGGGCTCTTGGATTGTCAGCAGCCATTGTAGAGCAGCATGATCTGTGCAGATGACAAATGGAAGCCCACATAGTAGATGTTTAAAATGCTGAACTGCAGAAACTACAGCCAGGAATTCTCAGTGAGTCACACAGTAGTTTCTTTCTGCTTTTGACAATGACCGACTATAATAGGCTACCACCCTTTCACCATCAGGAAGTGTATGGGAAAGTACTGCCCCTAAGCCCACATTACCTGCATCAGTGTCCAAGAATAAGGGCAACTTTAGGTCAGGAGGAGCTAAAACAGGAGCCTGGCCGAGGTCTCGTTTCAGACCACTAAATGCCTCCTTACATTCCTCTGTCCAGTGATAAGGCACATCTGTGTGCAAGAGATTATGTAGAGGTGCTGCAATTGTGGCAAATCCTAGGATAAACCTACAGTAATATGAGGCCAAGCCTAGGAATTCTTTAACTTGACGTTGGTCACTCTGTTCTGACCACTGCTTCACAGCATTTACTTTTCCCCCCTCAGTTTGTATACCTTTGTGGCTGATCTCATGACTCAAAAATAAAATTTCCTTTCGCATCAGGTGACATTTCTGTGGGTGAAGCTTTAGTCTTGCACTCTGTATCCTCTGTAAAACATCCTCCAGGGCTTTAAGTGCATCATCAAAAGTATTCCCATGTACCAAGAGATTGTCCAGGTACACCAAACACTGTGTAGGTGGAATCCCAGCAAGCACTCGTTCCATCAAGCGTTCAAAAGTCACAGGGGCATTGCATAGTCCAAAGGGCATGACTCGGAACTGCCACAAACCTCGCCCTGTAGAGAAAACAGTTTTAAGTCGTGCCTGCGGGGTAAGAGCCACCTGCCAATACCCACTGCGAAGGTCCAATGAGAAGAACCAGGCAGACCCAGCAACCAGGGCACTATTGCCCTGTGCAAACTCCCTCCCCTGGTCCTTCCATTACAAAGGCATCCCAGCCAGGTAGGAGTCCCGGCTGTCTTCTACAATACACACACACACACATATATATATACTGTCCACAAAAGAAATGTGGCAGCAGCCTGGTCACCCCTTTTAATATTTATAGGGCCAAAAATAAACAGGTGCTCAATGGTACATAGAATGACAATAGAACACAAAAGGAATGCAAAATAAATAATTTTCAGAGTGATTCAGTTCTCTGTAGCATGATCAGTACAGTAGACCCCACAAAGTCGCGGTTCATAGTTCCATAGTGTTTCAAGTTCCTGTCTGTCTGCCTTCTGTTGGATTCTGTACTTATTCATTTTGTCCTGGATTGTTTCGTGCGTCTGGATTGTCTGCAGTCTGCCTGTGTACATGAGGGCCTTAAGTGGATTCATGCCCATCCTGCAAAGAAAGGAGCACTCCTGAACCCGTCCACCCATTCTTCACCATTTCAGGAACTACCAGTAGGACTATCTTTACATTCCCATTCAACGTGCGAATCTCTGGACTACCAATTTTCATCATTACATTTCATCCGTTGCCATTTTTCATTAACTTTTTCATGATTTACTCTGTGTGTTTTGTTTGTGCTTTGTTGTATTTAATGTGTAATCGCCGTAAGGGGAACAGGGGTGGTATCGTTGTTTTCTTATTTCATTTGTTTTCATTACATTCTTTATTTGCTGTTTGATTACCGGTTTGCTTTGTTTTTTTCTCTGTTTGTGAGTGTGCACGGGTTGGGTCAAGGCTGAATGCGTCCTTGGAATCTCCACCATAGAAATAAATAAATCACTGTCTTCTCGGTTGCGGCTTCTCGCGCGACACTACGCTTACTTAAAAGCCTGAACAGTACCTGTCATTTTTGGCTGATTGCTTTGTTTTTCTCTCCTCCCCCAGACATTCTCTGCTCCTGTTAGGGGTTGTGCTCCCCTATGATGTTTGTCTATTGCTTAATCGATAACTTAACTGCATACTGAGCTCGTTTCACTTCTGAAAGAGACATGTTTGTTTGAAGTGTTTGAATAAAGTTCCTGTCTCTACAATCTCCTGTGTTTCTGTGCAATTCTGTGCCCCAAGCATTGCACTTTGTACATATTGTTCCAGTAGTTTTTTAAAATAGTTTTTACAGTTCATTAGCAGTGTGTAAAATGATTAGTGTTGCAGTAATTGTGATGCTCTTTGCATGAAAAAAGTGTTCCATTAAAATTTCACTTTTTCTTTGTTAATTGTGACGTTTACTTAAAGTGCAGCAAAAAAGTATTTGCTGTCCAGGGATGCATTAACCCCAAGTATGTGGCAGTTTAAGGGTTAAAGCCCCAAGATGCCACCGAAACGAGGTGCACCGTCTCAGGCTTCTGGTAATCAAAGCACGCTTGCATGAATTTACAGTACATATAGCGGTAACATTGGTATTTTACATTCTAGCACTGCGGGAGACATAGCAGTACAGTATACAGGTTTACCTTTACATTCTTTATTTTTAGGTAATGTATTAAGGTGAGTTTGAAATTAAATTAAAGTGTTTTGGGGGCATATTTAGGGTTTAAACTATGAAAATAGGCATTTTTTTAACCACATCCAAAATCTGCGATTTTTCATAATTCGCGGGTGCTCTAGGAACGTAACTCCCGCGAATTTTGGGGGTGTACTGTATATGGGTAGATCTCCAATCTGCAGTCTGCTTTCTCCGGAATGAGACAATCCTTGCTGGGAGCATCTCAGCTTTATAGTGGACCAAAAGGAGCAGTCAGTTGGCCACACTGGATGGTTTCTCAGAGCTTTGGGAGAAGGAAAAGATGATGCCATCAACAACAGCACCCCCTGTTGTCCTGGAGTTATAGTGCTTACTTCCAGTGAGGCCGGAACAACAGACATGCATGTGTGACTATATACATTATGTGTATATATATATATATATATATATATATATATATATATATATATATATTTATATATGTATATATAGAGTAATCCCTCGCTATATCGCTCTTTGACTTTCGCGGCTTCACTCTATCGCGGATTTTATATGAAAGCATAACTAAATATATAACGCAGATTTTTCGCTGCTTCGCGGATTCTGCAGACAATGTGTCTTTTTACTTCCTGTACATGCTTCCTCAGTTGGTTTGCCCAGTTGATTTCATACAAGGGACGCTATTGGCGGATGACTGAGAAGCTAACCAATCAGAGCACGCAGTTAAGTTCTCCTGACTGAGAAGCTAACCAATCAGAGCACGCAGTTAAGTTCCTGCGTGCTGAATGCAGTGTTAACCAGGAAGTCTTGTCTCACTCATTCAGCATCAACGTGTTTCGCTGTGTAAAGAGTTGTGCTCTTTTGTGTTTATCTTTGTGCATAGTCAAGCCCTTCATTATGGCTCCAAAACGATCTGCTACTGCTTCAGGGGCCATGCCCAAGCGCCAACAAAGATGTTAACGATTGCCGAAAAGGTAAACATTTTGGATTTGTTGAAGGCTACGATACTTTTTATTTAAAAAGTAGGAAAGGAATATAAGATCTACGGCCGCAGTGTCCTTTTAACCAGGGTCCAAAACGAGTTGTAAGTGGATGTAATAAGGCAGTAGTCTGGATGGAATCTGCTTTAGGGATTTGGATTGAAGACTGCCAGAAGAACAACGGCAGTGCTACACAATCGCCTGAAGTGGCTCTTTTAGAAGAGCTGTAACGCTCTCCTTTGTTGTGCAGTAAAATTAAACTCATTGTTATCGGACAAGTCATCTTGTCATTGTTGGTGAGTAACCATAATTAATTTTCTACTTACAGTACTTAGGACATGTACGTACGTTTAGTGTCACTGTACACACATTTACTGTATACTATTTTTCTTGCATTGTACGTATTTATTGCTGGTGGCCTGTCTATCGTAATGGCTGTAACATATGTGATATCGGAGACACTCAATATCTTTAAAATAATATTTAGGTTTTACTGTATATAAACAGTGTGTTTATATACATAATTTCAATGAATCTTACCTAATATCTTAGAGAATACAAAGGGATTATGCTGTAGAACTCTGCGGGGAATATTTATAAACAGTGTGGGAGAGTTTATAAGGGCCCGATCGAGGAGGGATTACTGTATATATAAATAACAGACTGGGAAATGGTGTTTCAGGTCACATGGTGATGATATTGTGGAACTCAGTAACTGGATCACAGACAGTATTAACTTTTGAGTCGACACTATGGTACCCTTGAAGACAGCGTGTTGATTACCAAACAACAATCCCAGTATTACAAACTAAAAAGTCTATTTAATGAGTAAAAGAGAGAATTCAAATTTAGAGACAGAGATGCTCAGAATTAAATGCACAGTGAGTGCTGAAGAAAAAGCTGAGTGAAAGAACGGAGGCTTACAAAGCAAAATTAGAAAACAAACTCAGTCAGAATAACATGAAATATGTTTGGGATGAACTGGGCATACTTACTGGAATCAAGCAATCTGGGGTTCAGGTGCTAGAAGGAATGTTGTCAAAGCTAATGCTCTGAACCAATTTTTTTAACAGATTTTCCCTCCCAATGCAACGTTTGTCTAATGATCAGTCCCCCCATATGATCCCTACTACATCGTCAACTACTGGAAGTGCCAGTAATGAATTCATCTCTGACCATTAATATGGGCTGCCCATAGCTAATGACAAAATGAGGAGACAACTTAGGAAGCTACACGCAGGAAATGCCCCGAGTACAGATGTAGTCAGTCCTCAAGTTCTTTAGACCAGTGCTGACAAACTTTGTGATATACTCTGCCATCTGTACAGTCTATCATTAAAGCTGTAAAAAGTGCTGCTGCTGTGGAAAACACCCTCTGTTGTTTCTGTTCCAAATCAGGCAGGTGTGTCTTCACCTAATGACTATAATGACTTATATCTCGCACCATGAAAACCTTTGAGAGGCTTGTCCAGGACTACATAAGGTCTCTTGTGGTAGACCACTTGGACCTACTGCAGTTTGCCTGTTGGACAAAGGCTAGAGTTAACAATGGAATTATCTGTTTGCTTCACAAGACTTATTCTCACCTGGATAAATAATAATAATAATAAAATAATACATTTTATTTATATAGCGCCTTTCCCATGCTCAAGGCACTTCACAGAATTACCATTGTATAAACCAGATAAATAAATAAAGTTTAAGACAGTAAATTCAGACAAAAAGCCTAATAGACAACATCGTAATTGATGGTCTAGCACACACACAAAGGTTACATGAGCATCTTGACATAGAGGTAAACTGAGAGAAGGGTAGTAAAGTCAAGTAGAGCTAAAAGCCTTCCTGAACAGATGAGTTTTGAGTTGTTTTCTAAAAGAATTCATGGAGTCAGCTGACCTGATTAATTCTGATAGGTCATTCCAGAGTCTGGGTGCTGGGCACAACAAGATTGCCAGAATCAGAGGACCTTAGTGGGTGGACAGGCACATATTGATGGAGATATTCACTGATGTAGTTTTGGCACAAGGTCGTTTAAGGCTTTGTAAATTATTAGTAGGATTTTATATTTGATTCTTTAAGACACAGGGAGCCAGTGAAGGCGGAGCAGGATGGGTGTTATGTTCTCGCTGCTGCTGGTTTGAGTAAAGACTCTTGCAGCCGAGTTTTGAATAAGCTGGAGCTGTGATATAAGATTAGAAGGGACACCTGCCAGTAGGGAATTACAATAATCGATGCGGGATGTGATAAAAGCATGGACAAGTTTCTCAGCATTAGAAAAGGAGAGGAAAGAGTGAACACAGAATATGTTACGGAGATGAAAATAAGAAAGTTTCTTAATGTGATTTATGTTGTCAGAATAAGAGAGGGAGAAATCAAAAATGACACCAAGATTCTTTACAGTAGAGGCAGGTCTGATGAGATCACCGCCAAGATGGACTGGGAAGGAGCTCATTTTATTAAGTTGCATTTTAGTCCCAATTTGCAGGAGTTCAGTTTTGTTGCAATTTATTTTTAAAGAGTTCTGCTCCATCCAGGTATTAATTTGACTGAGGCAGGTTCCACTTTTAACATTGAAATAGAGTTGAGTATCGTCTGCATAAAAATGATAATCCAGTCCAAAGCTATGAATAATATAGCCAAGGGGAAGAATATAAATACAGAAGAGAAGAGGGCCGAGGACAGAGCCCTGAGGAACTCCTTGTGTGACTGGCGCTGAGCTGGATCTGCTGTTGCCAAGACTAACAAACTCTTGCCTATCAGTCAGATAGGACTTAAACCACTGGAGGGCAGTGCCAGAGATACCCAGCATGTTCTCCATTCTGGACAGTACAATGTCATGTCTGACTGTCAAATGCTGCACTGAGGTCTAATAGAATTAATATGCTGGGTTGTCCAGAGTCTGCTGCCATAAGCAAATCATTGGTTACCTGTAGCAGAGCAGTTTCACAGCTGTGCTGCGCCCTGAAACCAGACTGAAAGGGTTCCATCAAATTATTAGAGGTTAAGTAATTGGTGAGTTGGGAGGCTACAACATGCTCAAGAACTTTTAACAGAAAAGGTAAGTGGGAAATAGGCCGAAAATTGTTAAGATTGTAAGCTTCAAGACCAGACTTTTTTAACATTGGGTTTACAGAATCGATTTTAAAAGAGAGCGGCACAGAGCCTGTGTCAAGGGATGAATTTATTATTATTTTAACAGTCGGGATTATGGCATGAAAGCAGGATTTAAGTAGTGAGCTGGGGATGGGGTCTAGTATACAAGTAGTCGGCCTCATCTTACAAAGCAGGTTATTAACAAACGCAGATGTGTGAGAACTTAGAGAAGGAGCTGGATGGAGTGGAAAAACAGGAAGAGATATAAACATATGATATATTTATGTTTGTTGAATTATTAAGACCTTTAATTTTGTTACGGAAAAAGTGGAGGAATTCTCAGAGACTTCAGTAGAAGAGGTAGTTGGGCCAGATGCGGGTCGAGTAGTTTATTAACTACAGAAAAAAAAACCTTGGGTTATCGTGGCCACTTTCTATTATTCTTCCATAATGGGTGCTCTTAGCAGCAGTTAGTGCTTCTCTGTAAGCTCTTTGGTGGTCAGAGAAAGCCTGGATGTTCATAGTGAGGCCAGTCTTACGTGACATTCTCTCAAGGTGTCGTCCTGCTGCTTTCATAGATCGCAATTCTGAATTATACCAAGGTGCTGAACGCTTAAAGGAAACCTCCTTATATTTTAAAGGAGCTGTTTTATCTAATGCTGAATGAAGGGCTGAGTTATTGTGGTCAACAAGACTATCTAGTGTTGACGGAATAGGTGCAGACAGTAAAAGATCAGAAATTAATCCAGAAAGGATAGTGGGACAGATATTTTTAAGGTTTTTGTAAGAAATTTGTCGTTTACAGGTAAGACGAGGGAGAGATAATGAGACAGTGAAAAGTACTGCTTTATGGTCAGAGAGTCCCAAATCAGTGCTGTAAATGTTGGCAACAGATAGTCCAGAAGTGCAGATCAGATCCAATATATGACCACCAGAGTGGGTGGGAAAATCAACATGTTGTGTCAAGTCAAAACAGTCCAATAAGGATAGGAATTCATTTCTCAGTTTAGTTGTAGTAATGTCAATATGGATTTTGAAATCACCAAGAAGAATAATTCTCTGGGAGTAAGAACTTAAGTTGGTTAAAAGTTCAATCAGATCAGATAAGAAGGATGCATTGTATTTTGGAGGACGATAAATAACAATGAGTGAGACGGGACCTGATTCCGTTATTAGTTTAAGAGCCAGGCACTCAAAAGACAATGGACAGTCAATTGGGATTCTTTTGATGTTTAAATCTACTTTGACAATTACTGCAAGTCCACCGCCTTGTCTTGAGCTGCGAGGCTCTGTGTGGAAAGTGACTCCAGGAGGCGTAAATTCATTCGGTTTTTGCCAAGTCTCCGTTAAACACAGTATATCAGGTTTGGTGTCAGTGATGAATTCTGACAGCACCAATGCTTTGCCATTAAGAGATCTTGAATTAAACAGTGCAATATTAGTTAATGAGGCTTGTTTTTGTGCAAAGCCATGATTGGAGTTTATTTTCACATAATGTAAATTTGGCACACTGACACTTCTATTTCAAGGGCCATGAGTAGGACGGTGTATTCCTGAGCAAATGCCGCTGGTGGTCTTTTCATTCGCAGCCCGGCGGTGGCGGCAACCCGACCCGCGATGTATATATTTCGGCCGCCGCAAAATACCAGGGTCTTTTAGGATGTTCCAGTCAGACCATTTGCTCTGGAGAAACTGTTTAATATGAAGGAGTTTGTCATGAGAGTATTTTAGCATGATAGTGAGTAATACTTATCTGATAGCAGTTGAGGAGCAGCACAGCGGAGCGGAGCTGGTAGGACAGGCAGGTGCAGTAGAGAAGATGAGCAGCGATAGCAAAGCAGCAGAAAGCATAGCAGGAGGAGGTAACAGGATATGGAGGTTCCAACATACAGCCATAAACAGTAACGCTGGGTATTACAAGCGTGATCACCCCGGAGCCACAAGCCAGGTGGGTATGAACATCAGATCAGTTCTTAGTCATAGAGTACAGTAAAATGAATCGGGAGCAGACCAGCATAGCAAATATAATCAAGGAGACAGATCATCCCAAGGTCCTAGATTGCCGGGTACAAAGAAATGTTTGTAGGTCTCGTCCCGTGATCCACAGATTCAGTTGTTCCCAGTCAAAGTAGAGTTCATAAAATCTGTAAAAATGAAACCAAATCTATACAATTCGAGTCAGCTGCATCCACAAACTATACAATAAAGGAAATAAAACAAGCGTAAGAAAGTGTAGGATTAAGGCGAATTTTGCGAAAAGTGTTGTTAACAGGGTGGAGTGGCAACAGCATGTGTGTGCCAGCGTCCCCTCTGAAAGTAGGGGACGCTGCACTTGCAGCACTGTGAGGATTATGTTTAGTGAATTCTTTAGTGACTTTAGTACCATCCAGCCATCCATGTTAAGGGTTAAGCCCAGAGATATATTGGTGGTTGAGCCTATGATGTACTGGATAATGGACTCTCTGTGTGTCTCAAGGCCCGTGTCTCTGATATTGATGTAAGCAACACCAGAGAAGCACAACTAACAGTCCTGTCCCATTTTTTCTTCACTCTGTACAAACCAGACTATAAATATAGCACCATGTCATGACACTTGCACAAAGTTTATGATGATTCTGCACTTATGGGGTTTATTGATAACAGGGTTGAGACAGAGTATTGGAGTCAGGTGCAGAAAGAATTCTCTACAACTTAACATCAGCAAAACCAAGGAACTGGTTATTGACTTTCACTGCACCAAACAGCAAATATGCCCAGTCACTATTCAGGGAGTGGATGTAGGGATGGTGTGCTCCTTCAAGTATTTGTGGTGCATATCAATGACAAGCTGGATTATTATTTCATAACACAGAGGGACTATATAGTAAGGGCAGATCAGAGGTTTTTTTTAGGAAACTGCATTCCTTTAATGTTGGTAGTGACATCCTTCCTGACAGCCAATGCAATTTTCTAAGCTGAGGTGTGCTGGGCCAAAAACATCACTTCAAGAATGGCCCATTAATCAAGAAGCCGATTGAAAAGACAGGCTTAGTAAGGGATCCATTCTTCTCCCCCTGGATGTAGAAGAAAAGGAGGGAATGAAAAAACACTGAGTGTTATGAAAAACATTCTCTCTCTGACACATTCACACTGAATAATTTCAACCAAAAATATTCAACAGAAGTGTGTCAAGAAACACTACTCTGGCTACTTTGTACCAGAGGCAGTATGATTCCTTAATGTTACCATGACTTTAATTTCTGAATTCTGAAGTCTTCTTTCATTTTAGTTTTCTTTCATTTTAGTCATTCTGGTGTGTGTTCAGATTATAGTCTATCTATCTATCTATCTATCTATCTATCTATCTATCTATCTATCT
>JANRMT010027041.1:105945857-105963694 GCA_026402145.1 Polypterus bichir lapradei
GTCAGTCAGTGAGTGAGTGAGGGCTTTGCCGTTTATTAGTATAGATTTAGATTAACAAAAGACGCTGGCGGAGAGGCGAGAACGGTTTTAAGAAGCGATTTAAGGTGGGACAGATCTAAGAGTTTTTTCGTAGGCTCTGGTAATTCTAGTGTTAATGGACTATTCGCGGTAAGTGATGACTTTATTTATTTATTTTTATAAAATTTGTTTGGGGTAGTTTACAGATTATTTCCCAGTTTAGTTTTTTATTGGCCGTTTTGAAAATCACTGGCAGCACCAGCAGCGGTCAGATATAACTTTAGATAACTTAATGGTCTGTTTACCAAGTCTGGAGTTAACATCACAGCTTACTGTCAGTGTCACAAACTCACAATGTCACTCCTCTTTTAATCAAAAAGACGCTTTGCAGCAAAATATAATTTATCAGTATATTAAATGGAACTAGGTAAAATACACCGTAATGTAAAATACTGTACATAGCCTGCATTTGTATTCCGTACCTACAACGATCGATATAGATAAATTACATGTTGACTTTATTCTCGACATTTCCACTTTATTCTCGCCATTTACGTCGAGATTAAAGTCGACATGTTGACTTTATTCTCGACATTTCCACTTTATTCTTGACATTTACGTCGAGATTAAAGTCAACATGTTGACTTTATTCTCGACATTTACGTCGAGATTAAAGTCGACATTTCCACTTTATTCTAATAGTTTATTTTGTCAGTAGAATGTCGCAAACTAAACTTCATCTTAAAATGAATGTTTAATTTACTAGATTTTCTCAAACCCCGTCATTAATTAATGTAGCACATTAAATGCTTTATATTAAGTGTTCCTCGACCCAGTTGTTAATCTCTATGCGCTTCTTAAACTGACTTCCTCTTGCACTGAGAGGCGCAGACAGCGATCGCCGCACATCGACTTCATGATAATCCTGCTCTAAGAACATTCAGAATACTAATATAATAATGTGCCCCCACATGCTTTAATACATTTTAAGTTCTGAAAACTCTGAGGTCTAAGTTTATAACTTGTTTTAATTTCACAAAGACGTTTATCGTGTGGTGATTGGTTATGTGCAGAAAGAAAAAGCAAGGATAGGAACTGGAGGTTTAGTACGTCAGATAGAGACAGCGTGCATGCAATAAAGAAAGCCCGCTCAGAAGAACATCCATTGAATTCTGCGTTCGTGTCTCCGTCCACCACATCACGAAGCCAACATTTACACGATATTCCAGTTAAACCAGTGCGATACCCATTCATATATCCAGTTTTTTGGAGCCTCGTCACACCTGTCATAAATTTCACTACACTGAACATACACCTGGGGACCCCGTAATGCAAGGGAGCAGCACTACAGCCACGCCACCGTGCCCCCCGCCACCCGTGTTTAATACATGCTTTAATGCATTTCATCGTGAAGAAGATATCATTCACTGTATGTTAGTATTCTGAATGTTCATAGAGCAGGAATATCATGAAGTCAATGTGCGGCGATCGCTGTCTGCTGTCTGTGTGCAAGAGGAAGTCAGTTTAAGAAGCGCATAGAGATTAAAAACTGGGTCGGGGAACACTTAATATAAAGCATTTAATGTGCTACATTAACTTATGACAGGGGTTTGAGAAAATCTAGTAAATTAAACATTCATTTTAAGATGAAGTTTAGTTTGCGACATTCTACTGACAAAATAAACTACTAGAATAAAGTGGAAATTTCGACTTTAATCTCGACATAAATGGCGAGAATAAAGTGGAAATGTCGAGAATAAAGTCAACATGTCGACTTTAATCTCGACATTTTGATTTTTTTTTCTTCACTGTGTCCGTATTTTTTTTTTCACCGTGGCCCTAATACGCTTCCGTATCATCATGGGTTGTATATTGAGTGATTTAACTAATCTGTTTTATTAATCGGTTTGTTGTTGTTTTTTTTACCACGTCATCTATTTATGAAACTACAGTATGTTGACAATACAAGAACTGCCTGTACAGTATATTAAAGATACGGTATAGGGCTTCCTGGACACCGCAGTTAACTGAAGCAGTCAATGCTCCATCTGGCGGGATTATACAGCATTGCAACCATCTTTTTAGAAAGCGCATGGGGGCGTTTATGGGGCGGGGCATCGTTAACTGCGTCATCGCGGGGGATCACATTCCGTGCACGGATCGTGCATGGTCCTGTCATGGTCCTGTCATGGACCTGTCATGCTCCAGCCGGCTGTTTGACGTGGCTCCCACTGTAAGTCACTTCCGAATAACTGTCCTTTCTCTTTGCTTCAGCGTCCCTCCACTATCATTATTTGCTGGTGTTTCACCTGTATTTGCAGCAGTTGTACCTGGTCGACTAAGTGTAAGTTCTGCTATGGTGGGCATGTTTGGTGGCTCTGTCATTTTCCTCCATTAAATCATGCCTACTACACCACTTTAAAAGGGTAGGATAATAGACATGTTAGGGCTTCAGCCAGGAAACTCTTTAATTGGTAATGTTAGAGCCAATCTTAGAAAGTCAAAGCTTTGAGTTAAACTCATATTAGAATTTGCTTAATTTGAATAGAATATACATTTCTTTCATAGTCATTGACAATGGTATTGTCTTTTCCCCCATGGGTTAGCAAAGATAGAACTCTCTTGCTATAACTTAGATACAGTGTTGTTGTTTGTTTAGAATAGGTCGCAATACACAGGGACTTAAAAGACCCATTTTCAACTTTCAACTTAAAAATTGGATAAGAATACAGTTTTTTCACCGTTTTGAAATGGTTCATAAACGCTTTGAAGTGATTTGTAACGATTTGAAATGTAACCAGATTTAAGCTTTGAACAAAACTTTTCTTAAGAACGTTTCTCTTTTTGCTATTTTCTTTTTTGTGTGAACTGTTTTACTTTGAATTTTAACTAAAACATTTAGAAAACTAAGATATTTTGTCTGTGGAATAATTTCAGCATGTCAGGCTTTTGTTGAACCCCACTTTTTATGCTAGAGCTGCTGAACTTTGGTAATTTTGGGAAAATGCAGCTACAGGTAAGTTGTCAATGTCGAAAAGTTGTCATATCAAAAATGTGCAGCCAAAAATGAGGTTCTAACAAAATATCCTTTATAGCATTTATTAGTTGTCACATTTCACAATATATTTATTTACATGTTTATTTATTTGATTTTGTCTGAAATATTCCTCTATAGGGTGGCACGATGGCAAGGTGGGTAGCGCAGCAGCCTTGCAGTAAAGAGACCCAGGTTCGCTTCCCGGGTCCTCCCTTCATGGAGTTTGCATGTTCTCCAAGTGTCTGCGTGGGTTTCCTCTGGGTACTCCGGTTTCCTCCCACAGTCCAAGGACATGCAGGTTAGGTGCATTGGCGATCCTAAATTATCCCTGGTGTGTGCTTGGTGTGTGTGCCCTGCAATGGGCTGGCGCCCTGCCCGGGGTTTGTTTCCTGCCTTGCGCCCTGTGTTGGCTGGTATTGGCTCCAGCAGACCCCCGTAACCCTGTAGTTAGGGTATAGTATGGATGGATATTCCTCTGTAATCCCGATATGTTATGCCTTGGAAACCTCTGAAGACATCTATGGTCAACACAAGGGAGAAAGAATCTCTAAATAAAAATATCAGGATAAGTTTAGGAGTTACTAATATGATTGGAGGATTTACCCTTTAATCTGATCCTGTGCCCACAATGGAACTTTATGGATATCCCTGGATGACCATCCAAAATTCTGAAAAGTATAATAAGAAATAAATGAAGAATTCTTATCTTTTTTAATTGGCAAATGGAAAAATAGACAAAACCAAAGCATATGACATTACTTATTAGACTTTTAAAAAGCAATTAATATATTTCTATACCAAAGATTAATTTTGAAACTAATGTCTTGGCATCAAACAAAAGTGGATTTAAACCTAACCAGGCCACAAAGCAATTCAAAAAGGCCTGGATAAACTTTGAAATTTGCAAAACACTGGAACAATAGATTTCACGTAGAACAGTGCAAGTTATTACACATAGGGATGAGGAAAGTTAATTATAAATATAATATGGGAAATGTAGTCTTATAGGGAGCAACCTCTAAAAAAGCATTTAGTAGTTTATGTTACATAACATTCTCGGTGTCAAATCATTCTGCCAAAACAAATTAAAAAGGCAAATAAAATGTTATACTGTAAAAACTTGAATTTAAATCAAGCGATTCTTTGCTTAATCTGTATAAAACTTTACTGTGACAGCATCCGGAGAATTGTGTGCATTTCTGGTCACAATACTACAAAAACAGCACAGTAGCCCTAGTAGGTTTGCAGACAAGAGGCCAACCAAGTGCATTCCTGCGTAAAGAACGTGCACCACTGTGACAGGCTGAGAAAGGTCAACCTTTTTAACCAGGAGCAGAGAACAGCAGGTCATCAATAAAGTTGACCCAGCAGGATTCTATCAATGAAACAGACACGTACGGAAATTAAAGGTAAGTATATTTATTACTGAGGCCAGGATGCAGTTTTTCACACAAAGAATCATGGAAATCTGGAACAAGTTACAGAGTCATTCATTTGAAGGGGCAGCTTTTATATTTTTCCTAACTTTTGTAGTTTCTTTGTTAATTATTTTTTTAAATGAGTTATCTTATATTAATCATTTTGGTAGTTTAATTATTTCGGACTTGATTTCTGTCAATAATGTAATTACATGTTTAATTGTTTATGATGTTTGTAGGACATATCTCTTAAATATGTTTGGCAATTTCCAAGTCAAAGTTCAAAATCATGCTATACATTCATTTGAAATTGTGTTCAAAGTATGTTTAATAATAATAAAAAAAAGTCTAGTCTGTATTAGCATTATAAAATGGAAGTTATGGGGCAAAGGGTCCAAACATGAAAACAAAAGGCAAAAACCTACTGAATTCTTCTGTTTTTAAGTCGAGAGTGTTACTGAGTATTGATGCGAGTTTGAGATTATACATATATTGCGAAACAGCATATCCATGCACTTTTAGGAAGGAAAAAAAGTAAAAAGCAAAAAATTTTTGTTAGATTCAGCCATTTTAGACGGAATACAGCAGTGAACTTCAACTCCCTGATTGTCTACCTCCGTGACAACCTTTCAGCCCCATGTGCATGATTTGACTTTGAAATGTTGTCTCTGAGTGCTGTTGTTAATGCTATTGAATGTTGATGCCTAAATGTAAATTTCTGCCTCAGTTTTGTAGACAACTAGACAATAATCACTGAAAAAAGTCACACTTACAATCACTTACAGTCTTGCACTATGTGTGCTAAAAATAATATTTTATATATACATTGGGGTGAAGTAAATGTCTACCACAAAGAAACAGTGAAACTTACTAATGACATTAATTTAATCAAAAATATTGTCAATCATTTCTTTTATTACCATAATTGCAGCAAGCACTATTAATTTCAAATTGGTTTGTGGTGCTTCATTGTGGTATGGCTCTATCGCATTATCATTTTCTCTGTATTTTTCTTTTTATTGTATGTGTGTACCACATGCCACAGAAAGGGGATAGAGTGTGGATTGCCACAGTGAACTTGATATCGACATGCAGGTGGCCTTGGCTCTTTCAAAAAATGTAAGACTTTTATAAAAAATGCAATGCAGTGGAATCAGTTCAGCTCAAATTTAATGTTATGTACATAGTACAACAAAACTATTTTATCAGCACACTTCACCATCAAACACCACACAGCCCACATCACTTGCACTTTATTGCAATTCATATCAGGTACTCCACCTGAAGCTAAGCATGTTTGGGCCTGGGTAGGTAAACCAACCAGGAGAAGCGTGGACTGCTGCTGGAAGAGGTGTAGGCAAGGCCAGCAGAGTGCAATTATCCTATGGTGTGAATGTGGATCCCAATGCCCCAGTGCAGTGACCAGAACTGGAGGCGCCCTTCAGATGAGGCATAAAATCCAGGTCCTGACTGTCTGTGGTCATAAAGATCCCTGGGAATACTTCGTAAAGATTAGGGTGTATCCCGATGTCCTGGCTAAATTACCGACCTCAGCCTAGTCACTTTTCCCCCTAATCATTCGCTGTCCCTAATTGTCTAACTATCCACCACCCCTTCACTACATAACAGCTTAATGTGTAGTGAGCATACTAACAGAAGAAAATGGATGCCTTTGCATCTTCCAGGCAGATAGTGCACATTAGTGATGGTTAAAGTGTTTCCCCACTTACTTTGTAAAGCACTTCTAGTAGTGTGAAAAGTGCTATTTTGATGTAAAGAATTATTATTATTATTATTAAGTGTCATTCTGTAAGCTATGTAAAACAACAATACAGGATGTAATAGTCTAAAGTAGGCAGTAGTAAAAAAAAAAGTAAAACGTAACACTAGCAAATTATGCACAATAGAAAAAATAAGAAAAAAATCATGTTGACATTTTAGTGGTCATGTAGGAAAAAAATTTATTCTTTGAGAAGAGTTTAAATAAAAGCGAATGAAGAGAAGGATTTGTTCAGTAAATTGCAATTAAAAATAATACTCTATAACAACAACAAATATTTTTGCTCACAAATGAACACTAGTAGTCATGTCTGATTTTGTAAAAATGTTTGATTTTGTACATTGACATCTTTACATTTTCTTTAAACAGCGCATAACAAGAAATGTAATTTAAAATGCATTACCATCATTATCACCTTATAATATCCATTACTGAATTAGTTAAATAACCAGATTGCCTCTATATGTAAATACAGAGAAAAGATAAAAGAAACATAAAACGCCACAGCAATATCTGTGAACTTTTTAATCCTTTCCAGTCCGTGCATAATGTGAGTGGCAACTGTCCCAATCAACTTAACATGGTGTGTTAACTTCAAATAAAATTCACCATCTGAAAATTAAGAAACTGTAAAATTTTATCAAAGTGATTTTCTAGAAAATGAGATCAACAGTTTCTAACAAAGTGTACATCCAAAGCAGAACTAACTTTTGTAATTTTTCTCTGCCAATGATATGGGTATTAAATGTTTCTCCAAATAAATCATGCCCTTTAAAAATCAAATCTGCAATTTGTTTAGAGCTTCAGGGCCTTTTTGCATTTTAAAATACACTTGCACCGTAATTCACTAAATTTGAATAAGTTATTCTGAAGCTATTTCATCATTTCTGCGGTGGGCTGGCACCCTGCCCGGGGTTTGTTTCCAGCCTTGCGCCCTGTGTTGGCTGGGATTGGCTCCAGCAGACCCCCATGACCCTGTAGTTAGGATATAATAGGTTGGATAATGGATGGATGGATGGATATTTCATCATTATTTATACCATCTTCACAAACTGTATTTCACAGTGTGTAGATTTTGTCCTCTTTCTTTTTCTCTGGCACCCACCCTCAATCTGTTAGAATGTCACTGCAAACACAGTTGTCACTTTGCTTGCTTAGTAGGTGTTACTCTAAATAATTGTTAAATTTGTTAGGAGACAAAAGGCCAAGAAAAAGGTTCTAGGGCAACCGAAGGCAAACCCTGTATAAGTGTGGAACTATACAATTATTGAGATATGAATTCTCAAGATGTTCTGGCTCTGAGATGGCATCAGTCCCTTTTTTGAGGAAGTGGTGGGCCCAGGGGGGTCCGACCCTGGAAGTGCCATCAGAGTGCGAGAGGTGTCAATCTTCTTTTCTGCAGAGGGAGAAGGAGAAAAGAAAGTGTTATTAGACAGTGCCCTCTCATGCCTCAGTGGTAAATCACACTTACCTAAGCCCTTAGGTTGCTCCCCAAGTACATGCATGTGACAGTACCTCCCCCTCATCCCAGATCCAGTGGATCGGGGGACCCGTGCTGTGAGGTTGTGGACCCGAGACAGTGCATCAGCGCTGGTGTGGAGAGAACCCTGCCGATGTTGAACTTTAAACTGGAAAGGCTGCAGATCAAGAAATCACCTACTGACACAAGGCTTTGACTCCCTGTGCAGGGCCATCCACTGCAAAGGGGCATGATCCATCACAAGAGTGAACTCCCATCCCAGGAGGTAATACCTGAGTTGGATACCTGAGTTGGATAATAGCCTATTTGATTGCCAGGGCCTCCTGCTCAACTGTTTTTTTGATCCAGCAATTTCTGGCTAAGGTACATAACGTGGTGTTCAACACCATCAATGCTTTGGCTGAACACGGCACTCAATCCTGTGTCTGAAGCATCGGTCTATAAGATAAATGGAAATGAAAAATCAAGGGATATTAACACAGTTGTTGAAGTGAGGGTGTTTTTTAGTTCACAGAATGCAGCTCCTGACTTCTCATCCCAAACCACCGAATTTTGGGTCCACTCGGAGAATCCCAACTCTCATTGTCTTGGCAGTATAAATCTGTGAGCTACAATAGAGACATTGCTGCTAGAGTCAATAAGTGCTGAAATTTTAAACCTGTTCACAACCACCACCTCGTCTCTCAGAAATGACAGAGGGTGCACTAAACAACAGTACCTCTCTCCTTTGGCCCAACTGCAGTCTATGGGCTCGTCAAAATGGGGACATTTGGGGATTGTAACAGTAGGGTGATGTGGGCAGCTTCTCCCTCGGATGTGGCTTAGGGCCAGTATTGCACTGGGAGGGGCCCCTGTAGCAACCATTCCTTGCTCTGATTTTTGCCGATCTGTGCACCTCACTGATCTTTCAACTTGATAGGCAGCATGGTGTTGTTCGAGGGCCAAGATCAAGGCATCCATTGACTTATATTCTTACCTCTGGACTGTTCAGGCTAGATGTTCTGAGAGGGGCAGAATAAGGAAGTCTCAGGTGACCAATACTGTGATGTCCTTTGCGGAGTTGTCCTCTGTTTTTAACCACCGACCTACACGGCCCTAGATTTTGTAAGCTTGGGCAGATGCAGGTTTTTTCAGGATCAAAAGTCCACTCATGACAAGCTGTAGCCTGCTGGTCCAGAGTGATGCCATATCTCAATAGCACCGTGACCTTAAGTTTGTCATAATCACTGGCTGCCTCTGGACCCTGCAGGAAAGGTGCTATTACATGCGCCCACTCGGCACAATCCCAGTGATGATGCACAGCTGTACTCTTGAAAATTCTGAAGTATGTTTCGATGTCATCATCTGAGTGTAGGGGTAGAAGTATCTATGACGGTCGTATCCCTAACACCTGGTGGAGAGCTGCACAAGTCAAATCATGTATCTCTGCCTCGGCAATTTGGGTCTGTTGTTGCCCCACCTGGAATTTCAAGGTTTAGAACTCGGCCATCAACTGTTGCATAAACTTCACAATTTCTTGTGCCTTGCTCATAGTTTTGGATTCACTGTAAAATAATCCTATCGACTACACCACTGTAAATAGACAAAAGGCACAAGATAAAGGGTCTGGGGCACCCAAAGGCAAATGCCGTATATTAAGGTATTCAAAAGGTATAAAAAGAAAACATGTGGTACTACACAAATACTGAGATATAAATTCTCAAGACGTTCTGGCTTCCCTGTTGGTCCCTTTTTTCAGGAATTCTGGGAGGAAGGGATATACCCCATGGGTCTGACCCTAGAAGTGACTTCAGAGTGGAAGCAGTGCCAAACTTCCTTTCTGCAGAGGGAGAAGGAGAAGAGAGAGTTTTATTGGACAGTGCCCCCTCGTGGCTTGGTGGAAAATCGCACTTTCCTAAGCCCTTAGGTTGCTCCACAAGCACGTGTGTAACAAATTGCTTGATAATTTCACTAATTTCATAGATTAGCTTTGCGGCATTTTTTCTTATCAGTTACAATAAATGCTTAACTTTGTGTGTTTATCTGTCAGTAATCTGAAGCTACTGTTTTACTAAAGAATCATACGAAATTTGAAATAGTATTAAACTGAAAATATGCAACATGAAGCAACCAGAACAAAATTATATTATTTTGGCAACTTTAAATAAAATTACATGCTGAAAAAATGTGATTTGCTTACTTGATTATACTTGCAGTGTAAAGGTAAAGGTTTGCCATTCATCATTGTTAAAATAAGCTTGCTGAACTGGCCTATACATGGAGTTAGACATGTCCTCATTATGTCTTTAGTAGTAAAGCCAGAAATATTTTTAAATAGGGATCAGAAATGTAAGTCTAAACCAAGAAAAAATTTGCAATCAGTCTTATCTATTACCACAGAAAGGCAAAACAAATGTATAGCAAAGCACACCACATGTAAAATATTTTGATTCAATTTCCCATACATAGTCACCAAGAGCATCATCCCAAATCTTTATACCTGTACAGTCTATTCAGTGAGTGTGTTTATATGTACATATAAAACCAAAATAAGGTGAATAACCTAGTTAAGGCAGAAACCTAGTTTCTTAAAAGAATTTGTTAAATGTGCGTGTCCACGTATGGAGTTCTCCTTTGGCAAAATGCTTTAATTTCATAAAAACACACTAAAAAGAGATTAAATATCATCACTGGCTGCCATGAATCCAAAAACAAGACTTTGTATCCCGAGATTGCTGCTGCTTAGTTTAGCACTTTATGTTCAGCTCATAAACATAAATTCAATAATTTCTGAAATATTGAGACAGACTGTTCCAACCAGGAGAAGAAATAATACAATCGCCCAAGTATTTACTTTAGCAAATGTATCTTTTTGAACAGCTCTATTACTTTCTTTCCGTAGATGCTAGATACGTCTATGAAACACATACATAGGCTAAGAGAAGTCCTTAGCCTACACTATGTAAAGTATGTGGTATGTAATGAATCCTTAAATGCAAACTTGGTTAAGGGTATACATTGCCACATATCTCATGAAGTGTCTTGCTGGTTAACCTTGTTTCTGAGATCAATATCCTGGTTTTTCTAACCGGAATAGGGTAACCAAGGCATTTTTGAAAATGGCTCTCTGTGATTAACCAAGCTATTAAAGCACATGTAAACGCACTCAGTGACATCACGGTTGTGACCTGCGTTTATCCTACATAGCAAGATGTCTAGCAACTGTACAGTGTAAGTTAAGTTCAAGATGGCGATGGCCACAAGAAACAAAATCGGGTCGAGGTAAGAAGTTAAAATAAACAATATAACACATTTGAAAAGCAGAATAGCATTCTATACATGCCAAAACCTTTGCTGCAAAAAAAGACATTTCAAAGAAGTGTATAATTAAACAGAACAATAATGTAAAGAACACCAAATCAGAAAAGTCCGTTTTTGTGCCTATGAAGATCAACTGTTGCAAACCACACTGTCCCATTTGAATAGAAAGGAACCAATAGAAAGGAACCAAATATATCAGTCTTATGTTTAATTTTATATAATCAGAAAACAAATTCTTCAGTGCTGGAAGGAACATTTTGGACCAAAATAAGGAAAAAATGATGACAAAGAGACAATCTGAAAATATGTTGTTGCTTCTTTGTCACGTCCCTTACAAGTGTGCAATTTTCTTTCCTTTTCCATCTTTCCTTTGTTAAACTTTGAACAGTTTTATAATAAAAAAAGCTGTAGCTACTAGAGCACCAGTCTTTTTTTGAAACCTCTTAATTTAAACTTATAAAGTACAAGCAGTAAGCAGCATTAAGTGGAGTCATCTTTTGATAATGTTGGGGATGCATATGAAGTTTCCTTGACTGCACAACTAAGAGAGTTTCAGCAAATACTCTTCAATTTGTCAATGGCCTCAGGAAGACACATGAATATTCCCCCAGTTTACTATATTTCTATTATCACACAGATAGCAAACTATATATTCTATTTCAGCTTCAAATGAGATATTACTTTGTGTAAATTACCTGTGTCATTGCATTGAGTGAAAGGATACATATATTTAAAATGTATTGAAGTCCAATACATAATATGTAAGTGCATATTTTTTTTTTTGTCCTTGACTTTTCTTGACAAAAATTTTTCAGGCAAAGAAGACAGAAGTTTCAAGGTAAGGTAGGTATACTCAATGATTCTGGTTCCTGATTTTAATTAGCACATGTAAATAAGAATGTCACTTTACGTTTCACTGTAAATAGGATATTTTAGCACCCATGCATTTGCCTTCTCCCCCAGTCTGTCACTGTAAGTCAGTAGATGTTGAGGTCTGCATCAAAATTACCAAGGCTCTCAAATAGTAGAAATTCAATTTTTGAGGGACCCTGTTCCAATACATTAGGAATAATATATATAATATTCTCCATATAAGATGCAAATGCCTTCAACAACTCCTTGTCACTTCATTAAGAAATGTATAATATTACTTTGTATCAGAATGCTCAGGCATGAAAAAAATACACCATAAAAATTTCAGTACTTAGTTTTAAAAAGCAGATATAGTATTAACAAAACTCATTATCTTATTCATAATATGGACTATTTTTCTGTTTGTTTTATTTAAATACAGTATAATAAGCTAGGTATAATAATTAGTAATATAATACAATTAATAGATGCAACTGATCTCTAGTTTAAATTACTAACAATGTTTTATTACAACTATACTGTACTCTTAGTCTTACTGTCAAGATACATAGGATCTGATTTTAATACTAATAATACTACTACCATTTGAATGTAGTGCATGGCTGGGTGTTTTTCCAATAAATGCCTACTTTAACAGTTCTTTAAATATGCTACACTACATATTCAGAAAAAGTGTTCATGCTTCCTGGAGATCCTCATCATTGTTTTAGAGAATGCTACAATATCAGTATTATCTACGGTCAAGAAACTTGACAACCCCTTGGATGATCTAGAGTAAAAATCAGGGCTATTTCCAGAATTTTTGGAGACCTGCGTGGTAAGCCTGAAGTCTTCAAATACTATCTTCTCTGTGTGAGTTGGGGTCTCTTCATCAGCTGCAGGGCTACTTGGGCTACTTATTTATATCACTTATGCCAAGAAATGTTCCTGTCCTATAGCCTAAAGTAAAAAAAAAATCTTTACTTACCTACTACTTCCTCTTTGCTCTCAATACAGTTGGTTATATTGTTACTACTTATGCCATCAACCTTCTTGTTTAGACTTTTGTTCTTTCCAGTTTTGTCTTCTGAAACTTTCTACTTGTGGGACTCTGAGCTCCTCCAGAATGCTGATGTATTCTGTATTACACCAGCACTGCATTTTTTAGCCTTTTCAGCTGACTGCCTATTACTATAAGGATCCAGTTAAAAGTTTTGGTTCTAACCTACAGTACCTACACAGGTCTGGTCTTCACTAATTCCTGTATGTGTTTTTTTATAGTTGTTACTCAAAGAGGTTAATGCTCTGCTTTGAACTGTCTACTGATTGTGTCTCTCCTTTCAGATATATTACAAAAAGTAAACAGTTGCTCTGTTCTTGCTCAATTTCTGTGGTTTGAACTTCATTTGACCATCCAAATTTGCTGATGTATACAGACATTTAAATACCTCCTGAAGATCCACTTCTTCGTGTCACTTTACAATCCCTTTTCAACCACTCAGCTCTACTTACCAAAACTACAGCTTTACCTTGCACTAGCTTTCTCCTATAAAGCTAATATTTTTTTATTTTATGCTAAAATGTTGTTAACAATCATAATGGTAATGATGTTGCACACTGTGACACTTTGCTAATCAATAATAATTACAATTGAATTCATGATTTCAAAACACTGAAAAGAAGGTCCTGTTTAAATAACACAATTTACAACAAAAATCATACACATTAGAAATCGTAAAAAGATTTTAAAAACAATAACTTTGTCCTGCTCCTTGGGTCATCATTTATTTAAAGAAGTTAACAGTTTTCTTCCTTATTAAGAAAAATATTTTAGAAAAAGCGATTAAACTGATTATGTTCAGCAGTTGGATTTTAATTTTATCAGTTCTTATTCCAAGCAATTGAAAACAAGAGAAGTGCCTCTGGACATAATCTAAGACTTTCATTGTAAGCTCAAATAAAAACAGAAATTGTCTGGATCCTATCAAAAGATAAACATTTAGTTTTAAAGTAATAATTTAATTTGATGCAATCAGTGCAATAAAGATTATGTGTAGCCCGGGGTTAAATCTGAACTCATGGTTTAAAATGAGGGACAGCACACACTACTTTAATCTGCCTGCTTGAGCTAAAACATTAGTAAAAAATATGCTCAATTAATTCCTTTGCTGAGTATAGCCTCTAATCTAAGTGGATATAGCATTTCTTAACATTTTATACTGCATATTATGCTTTGCCTGTCAAAAAGTAATTTTACATCTATGAAGACTTATAATTGCTAGAAAATTTTGTCTTTGGCTTGTTTTCTTCAGCAAGTTAATTAAAAAATCACCAGCATAAAGTCAAGTTCATAGCTTTTCTTTTGTTCATATGTTATAGAAAATATGTGATTTTTCAGCATGTATACATAAGACTAGCAGTGTTATCCAGCATTGCCTGGAAAATGTCATAAAAAAATTGGTTTCAGTTATAATACCTTCAGTTAATCAGATGCATCAGAAGTACTACAGAATGTAACTAAGTACTTTTCTGTATACAATATTTGTAGGGTTTTTACCAAAATATTTCTAATATTTCTAGCAGGCAGTGTGGTGTAGTGGTTAAAGCTTTGGGCCTAGGACTTAAAGTTGTGGGTTCTGATCCTGCAACTAACACTGTGTGGCTATGAGCAAGTCAATTCACCAACTTGTGCTACAATTGGAAAAACAAAAGAAATGTAACCAATTGTAACTCAGATTTTGTAAGGTGCCTTGGGTAAAGGCATCAGTCAAACAATAAGTAATAATAATAATAATATTAGGTCACGGGAACTGCTTACTCTAGGACATCCTGTACACAATTGCACAGGAGCAAAGCATTCCTGTATTAGATCAATTCCTGCTTTTTCTAGCGATTTGGCTTTTGTTGACAGTCATTGCAAACACACCGTTTTACAAGAAAGTGTATTCTTTTCAATTGAAAATGGTAATCAATAGAAATAATATGAAATTTTACTACAGTTTATTGTCATTATTAGATGTTTACAATTTTCATTTGTTTATATCACTTAAGATCTGCTTTTGGGTTTTCCATCAGTTGTATGTTCAAGTTTGTATCTTTTTTCCCATAGCAACAGGCAGACAAAGTTCTAACCCTAAATCATGTTTTACTTTAACTTATTACAAACAGCAATGACGTTTACAAGCTGCACATTTAGGTGGCTCATGTAATGAACTGGATGTTTTTACTTTTGTTGTTGTTTTCCCTTGTGCTTCAAGTAGAAGAAAATAACTGTTGATACTATGTTTTGGAGGTTTCTTAAACAATTGGAGGTCACCAATTGAAAATTGCAGATACAATTGTATATGTAAAGAATTTTGGAGAGCAGTGGAGGTGAAAAACCATTTAAAAAAACAACCAACATTCCTGAGATGCATCATACACATAAAGTTAATCAAGTCAAAGGAGAAGTCTGTAGTTTTTTGAGGATATTAATGTCTATAAACACCTAACCCAGCCACAGGGGATGCACAAACCAGTGTGTTTCTTCATGCTGGTCCCAAGCCCGGACAAATGGGGAGGGTTACATCAGGAAGGGCATCCTGTGTAAAATTATGCCAAATCAATATGCGGACAACAATACAAATTTCCATACCAGATTGGTCGAGCTCCAAGTTAACAACGACCGCCACCAGTACTGTTAGTCAACAATTGGGCTACTGTTGGCCGAAGAAGAAGGAGAAGAAGAGGGGGAAGACGTGTCCGGAGGCAGGAGGAGAGGAGGAAGGTAAAGAGAGTGGAACTGAGTGTAGGAACTTTGAATGTTGGCACTATGACTGGTAAGGGGAGAGAGTTAGCAGATATGATGGAAAGAAGGAAGGCTGATACATATATTGTGTGTGCAAGAGACTAAATGGAAGGGGAGTAAGGCCAGGTGGATCAGAGGTGGATTCAAATTGTTCTATCATGGTGTGGATAGGAGGAGAAATGGAATAGGTTTTATTTCCGAAGAAACAGTACGTCAAGAGTGTTTTGGAAATGAAAAGAGTGTCAGACAGAGTAATGAATATAAAGCTGGAAATTGGTGATGTGACGATGAATGTTGTTAGTGCATATGCCCCGCAAGTTGGGAGTGCAATGGATGAGAAAGAACATTTTTGGAGTGAGTTGAATGAAGTGATGAACAGTGTATGCAAGGAACAGAAAGTGGTGAATAGAGCGGATTTCAATGGACATGTTGGTGAAGGGAACAGAGGAGACAAGGAGGTGATGGGTAGGTATGGTGTCAAGGAGAGAAATGAAGACAGTCAGAGGATAGTGGATTTTGCGAAAAGAATGGACATGGCTGTGATGAATATGTATTTTAAGAAGAGGGAGGAACATAGGGTTACGTACACGAGTGGAGGAAGATGCACACAGGACGATTACATCCTATGCAGAAGAGTCAATCTGAAGGAGATTGAAGACTGCAAAGTCGTGGCTGGGTAAAGTGTAGTTAAGCAGCATAGGATGGTGGTCTATAGGATGATGCTGGAGATCAAGAAGAGGAAGAGAGTGAGAGCAGAGCCAAGGATCAAATGGTGGAAGTTGAAAAAGGAAGACTGCAAGTTTGAGTTTAGGGAGAACTTGAGACAGGCACTGGGTGGTAGTGAAGAATTACCAGACAGCTGGGAAAATACAGCAGATGTAGTAAGGGTGACAGCAAGAATAGTGCTTGGCGTGACATCTGGACAGAGGAAGGAGGAAAAGGAAACCTGGTGGTGGAATGGTGAAGTACAGGAGAGTATACAGAGGAAGAGGATGGCAAAGAAGAAGTGGGATAGTCAGAGAGATGCAGAAGTAGACAAGAGTACAAGGAGATAAGGCACAAGGTGAAGAGAGAGGTGGCAAAAGCTAAAAAAAGGCGTATGATGAGTTGTATGAGAGGTTGGACACTAAGGAGGGAGAAAAGGACCTGTACCAATTGGCTAGACAGAGAGACTGAGCTGGGAAAGATGTGTAGCATGTTAGGGTGATAAAAGATAAAGATGGAAATGTACTTACAAGCGAGGAGGGTGTGTTGAGCAGATGGAAAGAGTACTTTGAGAGCCTGATGAATGAAGAGAACGAGAGAGAGCAGAGGTTGGATGATGTGGAGAGAGTGAATCAGGAAGTGCAATGGATTAGCAAGGAGGAAGTAAGGACAGCTATGAAGAGGATGAAGAATGGAAAAGCCGTTGGTCCAGATGACATACCTGTGGAAGTATGGATGTGTTTAGGAGAGATGGCAGTGGAGTTTTTAACCAGATTGTTTAATGGAATCTTGGAAAGTGAGAGGAAGCCTGAGGAGTGGAGAAGAAGTGTACTGGTGCTGATATTTAAGAATAAGGGGGATGTGCAGGACAGTAGCAACTAGAGGGGGATAAAATTGATGAGTCACAGCATGAAGTTATGGGAAAGAGTAGTAGAAGCTAGGTTAAGAATTGAGGTGATGATTAGTGAGCAGCAGTATGGTTTCATGCCAAGAAAGAGCACCGCAGATACAATGTTTGCTCTGAGGGTGTTGATGGAGAAGTATAGAGAAGGCCAAAATGAGTTGCATTGCATCTTTGTGGACCTGGAAAAAGCATATGACAGGGTGCCTCGAGAGGAGTTGTGGTATTGTATGAGGAAGTCGGAGTGGTAGAGAAGTATGTAAGAGTTGTAAAGGATATGTACGAGGGAAGTTTGACCGTGGTGAGGTCTGCGGTAGGAGTGATGGATGCATTCAAGGTGGAGGTGGGATTACATCAGGGATCGGCTCTGAGCCCTTTTTTATTTGCAATGGTGATGGACAGGTTGACAGACGAGATTAGACAGGAGTCCCCATGGACTATGATATTTGCTGATGACATTGTGATCTGTAGCGATAATAGGGAGCAGGTTGAGAAGACCCTGGAGAGGTGGTGATATGCTCTAGAGAGGAGGGGAATGAAGGTCAGTAGGAACAAGATG
>JANRMT010027041.1:105983694-106004944 GCA_026402145.1 Polypterus bichir lapradei
AGATACAGTGACACAATTCTTAATATTATAACACACTTATTATAACAGACCACCCTTTGTCACTGGATCTGTGACAAAACAATCCCTGAGAATCTTATTCACAAAGCAAAAGGTACTCAGTCCCCCTTCACTATGTAAACAGCTCCTCAAGAATGCTTGTAAAGCCGTGGGGTGTAATGGCTATCTAGCTCCTGCTTCACCCGTCTAATACGCAAATGTAAGTAAATGTTTGTAATGGTAAAAATGATAATCATAATAATTAACAGTACAATTGGATGAACAAGTACATTTAAAATAGTGTTACTTGATGGTGACCACTTAGTGAAAAAATCCCACCAGTGATGTGTCGATATCTCTTCAATTTCTTCTGCAGAGGTAATTACTTTAGTTTCATCAGTTTTCAGTCTTACTAGTAGGTCCCTTGCTTTTTGTAACGTTACATTAAAAAGATGTTCATATTGTTTAGCATGCTCTAAAATTGCTTTATATTTAGGTAGTTCTATTTCGTAGGCAAATTGTAAATTCAGGAATGGGTTAGCTTCTGCTTCCCAATGTATATCCTCCCATGTAGTTAACATGTAGGTTCTTCCATAATAGTCATCTCGTATATTACTCACATTGGTGCGACAGGATACCCCTGGGCCCTTGTAGTGGGTACCATCACTCCAAGTGATGTTATTTATTGTCACTGCACATGCAGAAGTAGTATCAGTTTGAAACACTTCAGTGGAGTTTACTGCTATTTGGCGCCAATAACAGTCTCCAGCTAAAGGATGCAAACAGGGGTGTGGCAATGTACCCACCCTTTGACATACGAACCCTTCTTGCCAGTTATAACAAAAGGCAGGTTCAACAGTATTATTATTTAGATCTATCCATTGTCTGTCTACTATGGGTGCCCACCATGTTCCTCCTAGTAAAACAGGTAAGACATGAAACGGACACCAAACATTGTCTTCTTCAGCAGTGGTTGCTACCTGAAATACAGCTTGGCATATTGATTCCTCACACAAGAAGGACTTAGGCTGCAACCACCAGTCTGATGGCAATTTTAGTTCTTTTCTCCAATGTTGGGGGTTTTTGAATCCCCAATCTGTTTTAAAATTTAAATACTGCTGTATAGCAATAATCTGTTTTAAATAGCAAGCTGATTCTTCATCTATGGCCCATTGGCTTTGCAAACCAGTCCATAAGGACTCATTTAACCACCCATGGTGCATCTTCCATAACAGCAACTCCTGTATATGCCTGTCTGCCAACTCTGGCCCCCAATGAGCCAAAGTTTGCAAACTATTGGCTTATTTCACACCAATAGATGATATTTTGTGATATATTGCGGCTATATCAGCAGTATTAAGAGATCCTAAACCTAAACCTCCTATTCCTAAACCAGTTCCTATAGCTCCCCACATGTCTCGCTTTGGCCTTCGTTTTATTTCTACCTTATGAGGAGGCCATAAAGATTGTATGGTTCTACAATTATATGTTGCACCTGTACTGTGTGGTACTATATGTTCTCCTCTTGGAAACTCGTGACGTTTTATATCAAACCCACTAACATTAATGTTGAGTGCTACAGTAATTATTTTATGTGCTATCCTTGCTTTTTTACCTTTCATTTGTCTAAGTAATGTTGCATCAAATGGGTAACCATTCCCTCTCCTAGTCTTATGAATTTCCCATAACATTACTGCTACTGTTACATTCGTTGTTGCTTCCTGTTTAACCATATATAATATTACATCATTCTCGGGTGTTGATATTGCAGTTAACTGTTGCCCCCCTTCAATTGTCCAACATGATAGTCCATCAGAATCAGGTTTACAGTTCATCATAGCCAACCAGACAGATACGTTATTATGCACAGTCACAGTTATTGCAGTGTCTTCATAAGTCATCACAGGTAAAGGTAATAAGTCAGGATATTCCAGTTTCATGGGAAATGGAGCCGTAGATGTCTTGTCTCGTAACTGCCAGGTACAGTTCTTGGTAAGGGTGAAGTTCAAGGTCACATACTTTTCCATTCCTGGCGTATCAGCAGCCCAAAAGACTTTGTTATAGGGGGTGCATCGACTCCATCCGGTCCATAAACCATCTATCCCGATTATTCCACACGTGAGGATAATCTGTGTAAAGGAAAGCAGAGGGGCGACTGATAGCCCGTTAAAAGAACCATTCTAGTGTCTCCTGGTCCTGCAGCTATTATTTCTCCTGCCCTAGGCTTTTGCCCTGGAGTTAAAACCCATACCTTCCCTCCAATTTCTCCTTTAAACTGTTCAAGACTGACTAAAACAGGTGTGACTTTTTCTATGTGCAATTTACATATGGCCTGTCCTTCAGCTATGTGTATGTCTTTACTGCCTTGATTTTTCAATACTAAATACCATTCAGTTAAACAGATCTCTAATGTCGTTGTTAAGCATGCATCTGTTACAAGCATTTCAACATTTATTCTAACCTCCCATTCCTTTGGCCACTGACCTGTTATTCCCAAGCTGAGTCTTTCTGAGGAGTTTAACTTAATTATAAGTGATTTAGGTGCCCTAACCAATAACCCAGTGGGAGTTAATTCATTGTTTGCCAGTGGACTAATTGTTGTCAGGCGGAGGGCACACACAGGTGGCTCTCCTCCGACATTCTGATGTCTCATAAAAGGTGTGGACCCAGCCAACGGACGATTATTGAGATTAAATAAGGCTTGCTTTAAAACTTTAGTCCAGCCTTTAAGATGATTGTGCCCAGTTAGTTTTTTAACTTGTTCTTTCAACAGGCCATTCATTCTCTCAATAAGTCCTGCAGCCTTTGGGTGATACGGGATATGCAGAGTCCACTGAATGCCAGCTCCTTGAGCCCACTCTTGTACGTCTCTTCCAGCAAAGTGGCTTCCTTGATCACTTTGGATTTCTTCAGGCACTCCATATGCTTGGATTAAATGACTCAGTCCATTAAGTGTAGCTTTTTGGTCAGCTTTTGTTGACGGATAAGCTTGTAACAGTCCAGAATAAGTATCTACTGCAGTTAAAGCATATAATAGTCTATTTTCTCGTGGCAGTGGCCCAATGTAATCCACCTGCCAAATTTGTCCTGGTCCCATTCCTCTCTTCAGTTTACCAGTTGCCTTCTTCTGTAGGGGCCATTGTTTTACTTCTGTACATGTGGAGCAATTGTTCACTATTTGTTTAACAATATCAATAGTGACTGGTATACATCGTTGATGACACCATTGATATGTTTTTTCTGCTCCCATGTGTCCTGCAGTTTCATGAGCCCACCTTGCTAATGATATTAAGGAAGGCTCGATTACATTTACTTCAGCATAGTTGCACAGGTCTTCATTCTCTACAGAGGCTTCTTCCAGGTTGATTTCTCGAACAGCAGCTATTAGATCAGCTTGTTGGTTATATAGCCTCTCAAGGGATATCAGAGGGGCATGGGCATCTACATGACCAATGAGGGTTTCCCCTCTTGTGCCCATTGTCCAAAGCTGCTCCCACAGTTCTGTGCCACCCCAGAGTTCTCTCCCATGAATAGTCCAAGCAGCTCTTCTCCACATTGTGATCCACACTGTTAGTCCTTGAAAAACTGCCCAGCTATCAGTATAAACAACAATAGGGAAGCTTTGATTTTCTGTTAAAGCCATAGCGACGGCAATAAGTTCAGCCCATTGGCTTGATTTACCTTCCCCCTGTTGCTTCAGGATGGTCTCAGTGTGAGGTTGATAAGCCACTGCTCTCCAAAGCCTTTTACCTCCTTCCACAGTTGCTGACCCGTCTGTGAACCAGCTGTTCTCCTGTTGCACTGGTGTCAAATGACTGTATGCTGGTGCTTCTTTAAAGGGCGACTCCACTACAGGCAGAACAGGTGGTATGTCCTCTGGATCCTCATAAATCACAGCTCCGGCCATAGCCCCTTGTAAAGCACTCGTGTCTTTGCCTTCAAAGTGTGCTCTTGCTTGCAAATACCATTTCCACTTGCATAAAGTTTGATTTTGGGCAGCGCCTGCTCTCGCTCCCAGGCCATTATCTCTAACCCACCCAGCAATGGGCAAGTTAGTGCGTAGCTTTACCGGAGCAGGACCTGTCTGTCTCTCAGTGTGCAAAAGAGCCCAGTATGCTGTAAGAAGCTGCTTTTCAAGTGGTGTATATTTAGTCTGTGAGCCTGTTAATTGTCGGCTCCAGAAACCGATAGGAGTACGTGTGCATCCATTTTTCTGCCATAAGCTCCACGTCGCAATATTATTCTGTTCTGTGGCTTCCAGTTCAAAAGGCAAATTAGCTTTTAAAGGTCCCAGTCCTTGGTGTTGGACTAAAGCTTCTTTAGCTGCCTCAAAAGCAACTTGTTGTTTTTCTGTCCATTCAAACTGTGCCTTTTTCTTCACAACATCATGTATAGGTCTTAAAATAAGTCCCAAATGTGGCACAAATGCTCTCCAAAAGCCCATTAAACCCACAAAGGATTGAGCTTCCTTTTTGTTAGTTGGTGCCTTTAATTTATACAAAGAGTCAATTACTTTTTGGGGCACTCGTTTTTCTGGTCCAAACCACATCATGCCCAGAAATTTAACTTCTCTGGCGGGTCCTTGGATTTTGTCTTTATTTATAGCCCATCCTCTGCTCTCCATGTGGGATATTAAAACTGGCAATGCATTTGTTACTGCTGCTTCATCCCCAGTTAACATTATATCATCCACATAATGGAAACATCGTACCTTTTCTAAATTTGAGCAGGTAGCCAGATCTCTTGCTACAAGTCCATGGCACAACGTAGGGCTGTGTAGGTATCCCTGTGGCAGTACTTGAAAGGTGTACTGTCTGTCCTTCCATGTAAATGCAAACTGATCTTGACTTTGGGTTGCAATTGGAATAGAGAAAAATGCATTAGCCAGGTCAATAACAGCATGCCACTCTCCTGCATTAGCCATGATGTCTTCTATGATGGTCACAATATCAGGAACTGCAGCAGTCAATTGCGGTGCTTTAGCATTTAGACCTCTGTAATCGATTGTCATTCTCCATGAACCATCCGGTTTTCTGACTGGCCACACTGGAGAATTGAAAGGGCTAACTGCAGGTCGAATAATTCCTACCCGCAATAACTCTTCCACTGTTTCTCCTATTTCTTGCAAACCTCCTGGCAAACGATACTGTTTTAAATTAACAGGTGTGTCAGGGACTGGAATTTCTAAAGGGGTCCATTTTGCCTTTCCTCTTACTATTGCTTTTACTATTCTACACATGACATTACGAATCCCAAAAGAAAATGTTCCCCATTCTGTTTGGAATGACTTTCCTGTAAGAATATCTATCCCCAGAATATATTCAGGCAATTCTGAAATAAGCACCTTAGCTTTAAATGAGGGTGACTTTCCTATTGCTAAGTATACTGTGATCAGTTTCGCCTGGATATCTGAGCCTCCGTATCCATTTACATTTACAATTGGTCCTGAAAAGTTATGTGGATTCCCGTGAATTAAAGTAACTTCTGCCCCAGTATCCATAAGTGCCATAACCTGATGTGGTTTTTTCCCTTTACCCCAGTAAATAGTTAGCGGGACGTACGGGCGTCGGTCTCCTGCGTGAATGAGCCGTACCTCCCCGCCTACAGGAGACCTGCCATCTCCTCAATATGTTGGTCGGGGTGTGCGCCACTCGTTCCGAAAGTTAAAAAAGCGTTTCGGTTTATGTTCGGAGTATTGTTTTTCCTCCTCACTAGGCGGTGCGGTCGGAGGGATTCTGCCCTCGTCTTTTTTAGACTTTCTCAGAGCTTGCCATCTCTGAAAAATTTCCCCTGTTGGTTTGCCATCAATATCCATTTTATTTATTCCTGCTTCTATTAGATCACGCACCATTTTTGTACGGCTTATTCTTTGTATTGTATGTCCTGCTATGGCTCTAACTGGTCTCTGCCCAGCCGATACCGTTGCACCCAATTCATCTAACTGGCCCAATAATGCGGCCACATCCCATACTGTCTGCTGATTAACTCCGGCGAGCATAGATAATAGAGCCCCTTTTAAATGATGCGGTGCATTTTTTATTAAACGGTTTCGCATTCCGGCAGTGAAAGCTTCATTATCAGGACCAGCAAACGCAACTCCTGGTGCAGCTTTATAAATAGCTGCCTGCACGCCCATTTCTCGCAGCTGCTGAATTGCTTCAGAAGCTGTACGCCAAGATCTATCAATATCTTCCGCGTCTCTCGCGTCTGGATATGCGTGTTTCACGGCATTTACAACCCATTCCACTATTGATACGATCGCTTGATTCTGTCCTCCTCGTAATACATTTCTTAATTTCGGATTCGTGGTGATAGAGCCTAAATGTTTGATCTCTGTATCTGTTAATTGACAACTATCACCCCCTTCATCCCACATACGTAAGATCCACTGCATCAAGCTCTCGCCTGGTTTTTGTCTATATTGTTTACCGAGCTCCAGAAACTCTGCTTGTGTAAAATCGCGTACGGTTCGCGTTACCCTGTGTTGTCCACCGGGGTGCCCTTTGGCTTTGTTTTGCACGACCGGTCTCGCGTCTATCATTGTACACGTGTCAGTATTATACATTAGCGCCGCTCCGTCCTCAGCATCGGCTTCCCAGATATCGTCGTCACTATCTGAGTTATGTATGCTGCCATCCCATGTTTCTGGGTTCCAATCGCCTTGCATTATAGCTCGTATTTTAACAGAGGAAACGGGGTGTGTTTTACCTTGTTTACGGCGCTTCGCATGCACTAAACGGACAGCTAGCATAGTGCATTTAGCTTCCCACTCGTTCGCCCGAGACGTCACATTTTCCATGCATTCTCGCATAATCATTTGCTTATCTTGTAAGTTTTCTATCTCTTGTTTAAGTTCCCCACATTCTATGATCATATTCTGCAGTTTATGATCCAACTCACGTACTGTAGTAAATAAAAGCCAGCCGATTTCACCGGCTGCTTGTTGTTCCTTTTTTCCCCTGCGCTCTAGCCTGAGCGCCAATACCGCCTGTTGGACATTGGAAGGAGTCACTGCTCCCTCTAATTCAGGCCATGCAATTGGGGATGTGTAATTATTAAATAACTCAGCCACGGGTATCCATGACAGTGCGCCCGACCACCCAGGTATCTGGCAAAGCCCACCCCTAACGGCATTATCCAAAGCATATGTTTTTAAAATATTATTCATCATAAAATTATGATTTATGAATATTAATTTTTTGGTTATTAAATATTGCTACAATCCTGCCGACTACGCCATGTATGTTTCCGATAGGAGTGTTAGCTCCGTGGAAATATGTTCTTTTATATTGCGGCGTTTTAATAACCCTTTATTTAAATAATTATAAATTATAACGGCGATATCCCTCTTTTCGGCGATAGGCGCCGACAAAGTCACAGAAAAGACAGAATATACTTAGCTTGTTTAATGCGGCTTACGTTGCTATAAAACGACAGGGAAGACCAGTCACATTTCATTATTAACCTCGGGGATTCGGTCGTGTAGAAATGGCTTCTTTGCTGTCACAACGGAGGTGGCGTTGGAGTCTATCTCTTTCACTCCCGCAGGTCTTCAAAGGTTGGCAAGTTTCCAGCGTTCTTTTATATTGTGTCCAAACGACCAAATCCCCCAGTACAATGCCAAACAAGGTAGACAAACTGGGCTAAGCATCAGACAGTCAGATCATATAACACCTAGGCCTTTTAGGGTTGACAACAGCTGTCCTTGTCTGTCTTATGCTTTGCCTAGCCCAGCAATTCTGAAAGCTGACACTCTGTGCTAGAGCTGGCTCAGCTCTTCATGGCATGTTACACAGATAAAGAATGAAAAATACATTTAAAGAGAGCTTAAACAGATACAGTGACACAATTCTTAATATTATAACAAACTTATTATAACAACTTGGGATCAACAGTACAGAGTAATGGGGATTGTGGAAGAGAGGTGAAAAAGAGAGTGCAGGCAGAGTGGAAAGGGTGGAGAAGAGTGTCAGGAGTGATTTGTGGCAGACAGATATCAGAAAGAGTGAAAGGGAAGGTCTACAGGATGGTAGTGAGACCAGCTATGTTATATAGGTTGGAGACGGTGGCACTGAACAGAAAGCAGGAGACAGAGCTGGAGGTAGCAGAGTTAAAGATGCTGATTTGCATTGGGTGTGACAAGGATGGATAGGAATTAGAAATGAGTACATTAGAGGGTCAGCTCAATTTGGACAGTTGGGAGACAAAGTCAGAGAGGCAAAATTGCGCAGGTTTGGACATGTGCAGAGGAGAAATGCTAAATACATTGGGAGAAGGATGCTAAGGATTGAGCAGCCAGGCAAGAGGAAAAGAGGAAGGCCTGAGACAAGGTTTATGGATGTGGTGAGAGAGGACATGCAGGGGATGGTTGTAATAGAACAAGATACAGAGGACACAAAGATATGGAAGAAGATGATCTGCTGTGGCGACCCCTAACGGGAACAGCTGAAAGAAGAAGAAGAAGAATGTCTATAAACTCTTCATTGAGATGTCAAGTAGGCATGACTTCCCATGGGTTTTGGTGTAAGTGCTCTGTCCACACTGCCTATATTTATACCACTGCATAGGACCTACACTCTTTAAAAAACAGCATCATACATTGCACATTAGTTTTACTACTTTTCACTATTTTAATGTGTGTCTAAAAGTTCATGCATACTGTTAATAAAGATTTAACTATAGCCTATAGTTAACAATAGCCTAAAACTCAGATAAAATTAACACTCTGTTGATGACAAAATGTAAATGATGATAATCATTATTGTTTTGTGATCAAATATTTATTGTAAATGATATTTTTATAATAGTCTTCTTTGGGTTTTCAGCAGTTATGATTAGCTAGTTTGAATTGTTATTCAATGAATGTGGCTCTGAGTGTGCATCTGTTGTGTCAAAATTGTTAAATCAGTCATTAAGTAATTTTACTTGGAAGTGCCTGCACTTGTATCTGTAATACAAAACACATATTTTCATTCAAAGCTTTTCAGTATTAAAGGTTGCATTAAAAAGGGGATTTATTTGATTTTAGCTGTTCAGATAATAACTGCAAACATATTCATTTAACTCTAATAGCAATCTAAATATTCAGGGGAAGCTTAATATTTCTGTTATTTTTACTCAAGAGAGGTGCTCACATTCCACATTAAAATTAAGTGGATTGTTGTACAGTAAACCCTCGTTTATCGCTGTTAATCTGTTCCAGACTCTACTCCAGAAAGTAGGATTCTTTATTTATAAATCTAATATTGTCGCAGTTAGAGCATAGAAAACCTGTTTACGAACTTCTAAATACGTTTTTTAACATTATTAGAGCCCTCTAGACATGAAATAACACCCTTTAATCAAAGGTTTAAACTGTGCTCCACGACAAGACAGAGATGACAGTTCTTTCTCACAATTAAAAGAATGCAAACATATCTTCCTCTTCAAAGGAATGCACGTCAGGAGCAGAGAATGTCAGAGAGAGAGAAAAGCAAACAATCAAAAATCAATACGTGCTGTTGGGCTTTTAAGTATGCGAAGCACCACGATAAAGCCGCTGCAAAGAAGGGAGCAATGTGAAGGTAGTCTTTCAGCATTTTTTAGAGGAGCGTCTGTATCCTCTAGGCAAACAGCCTCTGTGCAAACAGCCCCTCTGCTTACACCCCCTCCATCAGGAGCAGAGAATGTCAGAAAGAGTGAGAGAGACAGAGAAAAGCAAACAATCAAAAATCAATAGGTGCTGTTAGAGCTTTTAAGAATGCGAAGCACCGCACGGGAAGCATATCGTATATCATTGAGGAGTTTTATTTAATACGTAATACGTGCTCTGATTGGGTAGCTTTTCAGCCATCCGCCAATAGCGTCCCTTGTATGAAATCAACTGGGCAAACCAACTGAGGAAGCATGTACCATAAATTAAAAGACCCATTGTTCGCAGAAATCTGCGAACCAGCGAAAAATCCGAGATGTATATTTAGATATGCTTACATTTAAAATCCGCGATGAAGTGAAGCCGCGAAAGTCGAAGCGCGATATAGCGAGGGATCACTGTACTTCTTCCAGGGACGTCTGGTTATTCCCAAATGTGATTAGTTAGATAAGTAATGACATTCATATCAAACTTTAAAACTGATGTGTTTATGTCATCCTTGCTAATGTGGGAATTTTAAAGGTTTTTTCCTTTAGAAAGGTTTTTTTTTTTTTTTTTGCTTTTTGTTTTTTACCTGCACATAAGCAAAGGTATCTGAGTGTTTAGAAAGATTACTTCTATACAAACCTATAGCACTGCACTGTGCAGCACCAGGCTAAAATGGAGAAAGCAGTGGCAGAAACCTGCATGTCCGTGAGTAAATAATTGGCATCATACCAAAAAATACAGTTGTACTTGAAAGTTTGTGAACCCTTTAGAATTTTCTATATTTCTGCATAAATATGACCTAAAACATCATCAGATTTTCACTCAAGTCCTAAAAGTAGATAAAAAGAAACCAGTTAAACAAATGAGAGAAAAATATTATACTTGGTCATTTATTTATTAAGGAAAATTATCGAATATTACATATTTGTGAGTGGCAAAACTATGTGAACCTTTGCTTTAAGTATCTGGTGTGACCCCCCCTTTGCAGCAATAACTGCAACTAAAAATTTCCGGTAACTTTTGATCATTCCTGCACACCGTCTTGGAGGAATTTTAGCCCATTCCTCCGTACAGAACAGCTTCAACTCTGGGATGTTGGTGGGTTTCCTCACATTAACTGCTCGCTTCAGGTCCTTCCACAACATTTCGATTGGATTAAGGTCAGGACTTTGACTTGGCCATTCCAAAACATTAAGTTTATTCTTCTTTAACCATTCTTTGGTAGAACAACTGCTTAGGGTCGTTGTCTTTCTGCATGACCCACCTTCTCTTGAGATTCAGTTCATGGACAGATATCCTAACATTTTCCTTTAGAATTCTCTGATATAATTCAGAATTCATTGTTCCATCAATGAAGGCAAGCCGTTCTGGCCCAGATGCAGCAAAACAGACCCAATCCATGATACTACCACCACCATGTTTCACAGATGGGAGAAGGTTCTCATGCTGGAATGCAGTGTTTTCCTTTCTCCAAACATAACGCTTTTCACTTAAACCAAAAAGTTCTATTTTGGTCTCATCCGTCCACAAAACATTCTTCCAATAGCCTTCTGGTTTGTCCACATGATCTTTAGCAAACTGCAGATGAGCAGCAATGTTTTTCTTGGAGAGCAGTGGCTTTCTCCTTGCAACACTGCCATGCACACCATTGTTGTTCAGTGTTCTCCTAATGGTGGACTCATAAACATGAACATTAACCAATGTGAAAGAGGCCTTCAGTTGCTTAGAAGTTACCCTGGGGTCCTTTGTGACCTCGTTGACTATTACATGCCTTGCTCTTGGAGTGATCTTTGTTGGTCGACCACTCCTGGGGAGGGTAACAATGGTCTTGAATTTCCTCCATTTGTACACAATCTGTCTGACTGTGGATTGGTGGAGTCCAAACTCTTTAGAGATGGTTTTGTAACCTTTTCCAGCCTGATGAGCATTAACAACTCTTTTTCTGAGGTCCTCAGAAATCTCCTTTGTTTGTGCCATGATACACTTCCACAAACGTGTTGTGAAGAGCAGACTTTGATAGATCCATGTTCTTTAAATAACACAGGGTGCCCACTCACACCTGATTGTCATCCCATTGATTGAAAACACCTGACTCTAATTTCACCTTCAAACTAACTGCTAATCCTACATGTTCACATACTTTTGCCACTCACAAATATGCAATATTCGATCATTTTCTTCAATAAATAAATGACCAAGTATAATATTTTTGTCTCATTTGTTTAACTGGTTTCTCTTTATCTACTTTTAGGACTTGAGTGAAAATCTGATGATGTTTTAGATCATATTTATGCAGAAATATAGAAAATTCTAAAGGGTTCACAAACTTTCAAGCACAACTGTAGTTATGAGTAACAGTGATTCCTTAGTGGGAAGAAGTTAAGATATATAAAGAATAATTGGATAAAGCATTACATAGCACTCATACAGAAAAGCGTTAGCGGTAGTATATAGTGAGGGCATACTCTTATTTGTCAGAAAGAAAGTGTAGGTGATGAACTTGAAACCAGTAAAGTGAGGGGCTGCAGAATAGGTAATCAGGCATTTAGTGAGGGAGAGCTGAACAGGAACAAGCAGTGGCAGAATCAGGCAAGTGAATAAGTAAATAATCAGCGAGGGATAGTATTGAGTAAGCAAGTTTCCTTAGTAAGAAGTAATGTATAAAAGGTATTACTTGATATAACAGTTCTTAGCACACGGAAAGGTTAGTGCAAGTAAGAGAGCGTACTGTAAGACAGTGTACTGTAAGTGTTCAGTAATAGTAAGGAGCACGGTGCAGGCAGAGTCAGAGACTTAAAAAGTAAGGAAAGAATAAGAGGGTGCGGAGTTAGGAGAAAAGACGAGGAAAGATTTGTAGGCCAGCAAGTGTTAAATAGCTACAGGTGTTCTTTAATCTGATATTAATATCTTAATTTTAATAATTTAGATAGTTACATTTAAATTTAATAAAATGACACCATTACAATGCAAATCATCTTTGATGTTGGATTTTTTGAAGCGTGCCTTGAATCAGCCTTCCTTGAAGGTTACATCAGCCATCTGATCCAACACCTTGAGATCAGGGTTACTAAACTAGAAGAGGAGGTAACTGGCTTGTGTTATAGTAGAGAAATTGGTAAATCTGGCCCAAGTATCCTTTATGGAGATGGTATGCACATCTAAGGTGGTGGAGGAGGACAAACACAAGGTAAAAAGTGCTTTCTGTATGGGGCCATCAACCTTAAAAATTAGATTTGATGTTATTTTGTAAGAGTTAAGTGGATAGGACAAGCAAGCTTTGTTGGGCTAAATAGCTTGTTCTCATCAAAAATTTTGTAATGTTATGATGTTTAAAAAAAGAATTTTACATTTTATTTAAATGACAGCAAACACAATTTATGCATAACAAGTCATGAACCATGTGTGATGATGCGGGTTTGCTCCACACTTCCATCGTCCTTATGGGAGCCCTTGTACCCGGCCCCATCGGTAATGTCACCGAGATGAGCTGACAAATGAGGACAATTCTCAAATGAAGCCAGTGGATATTTCCAAAAAGTGCATAAGTGCTTTTATTAAACAATAATCAAGACAAAAAGTGCAGTGTCCAAAATTCCAATAAATATTCCATAAAACCAGGTGTCCAGTGGGAATAAAAACCATCAAATAAATAAATCCTTTAAAACTCGAGGTTAAAATAAAATACAGAAGTTAATGCAGTCTCTCTCATTACTCTCTGGCCCACCTCCGTTACTCTTTCTCCCTGGCTCACCCACTTGTAGTGTCTCCACTTTCCAGATGGCCAGATCGTCTTGCTCTTTCCCGTCCTTAACCTTCTTTCACTTTTTCTCGATCCATCTATACATCCTTCCAATTATCCCCTGTCTTAGTGTTGACCCATATATATACGCACATCCACATACGCCTCCGTGCAGCGCAGAACCTTAATCACACACCGCAAGAAGCCAATGAGGCAATCAAGAAGACCACACCCACACATGCAGGTGCGACTCGCTCCCACTACCTCATTAACTCCCTGGGGTCATGAAATCGTGCCCACGGAGAACGGCACGGCTATATGGATTTGGACCCGCTATACCACACCATGTTCTAAACCCTGTAAGCCATCACTAACCATAAAATACCATTTAAATAATAAACAGTATACCAGTTGGATTACATGGTGGTTTGCTGCACATCCTCAACTCTAGTTTGCCTCTGAATCTTTACTTTTCATAAAGAGTTTTATTTGACAGATCATAAGACGCAGGACAAGCTAAAATCCTTTTAAATGTATTTATCAATGCAAGCTAGATCTAATACATAAATAGCATTGCTGTGCCTGTTATTTATAATGGTTTGGTTTTAATTATTAATTGCAACCTTAACCCCCAAGTCTTTTGGGAGAACATTCTATAGACAAATAAGACAAGTATGGAAGTTGTTGGACAATGCATGATAAAGAAAGTACACAGTAAGAACATCATACCAACAGTCAAACATGGTGATTGTAATGTGATAATGAATGGGATGCTTTGCTGCCTCACTACCTGGATAACTTGCCATAATTAAAGGAATGAAGAATTCTACTTTGTATCAGAATATTCTTCAAAAGAATGTGCAGCTATCACTCTATGAGCTGAAGCTGAAGTTGAGGCACAGCTGGGTCAGGCAACAACATAATAACTCAAAAGACAAAAACAAGTACATATCAAAATGACAGAAATTACAGTAAATAAAAGTAAAGTTTTAGACTTGCAGACTCGAAGTCCAGAGGTAAGTTGGAGATGGAGATGCTGTGACATGACCTGTAATGAGTAGTTCATTGTCCAAAACCTACCAGCCATTGAACTAAAATGGTTTGGCAAAAAATAGAAGGATAAAATTCCTTCAGAAGACTGATATTGAGTTACAGAAAGCATTTGGCTGCAGACATTGCACCTTGAAGGTGGCACACCAGTTTTTAATGTAAAATTATTAGAAGAAGAGTGAAATTTCTTTTAGTGTTGGATAACTTCAGTAAATGGTTTTTTATATATTCATGTAGGTGTACATTATCTAATACTATATTTGGTGAAAAAACAAAACATTCTATGTGAGAAAATTGTAATAACAAACGAAATCTGGAAGGAGGTTAAAATGTTTTCATGACATAGTACTTCTTTAAAAATAATAATCCACATTACTGCATATGCGAGTTTTTCCTCCAAAATGTAAACACTTTTCAGATTTACTTAACATTAGGAAATCAAGTAAACAGGCAATGGTTTTCTGTCTTTAATTTTATGGTGATTTACACTATCACTTCTATTTCATTGTTATTGTTAAGTGTATGAAAGCTTTAACAATGCCCTGACTAATTTCACTATTTCAGACTGAAAATGTATTTTTCCCTTTAGTGATAGACTGACTGGATGAGTTGGTGATTAACTGAAGTATAAAGGAAAATAATAAAGAAAAAACTCCCACCCAGGATGTGCACAAAAGGAGTGGGACACAGAGAATAGAATTTCATGCTGATTGAGGGTTGACAACATTTAATAAAAGTCTTGCAGTTTATCCCTTTACATACTGATTTAGATTTAAGAAGCAAAAACACAAAATAAATAAAACATTTCTCTTGGACAGCAAAAAAAGTCACTTCTGATAGTCTCAAGGCACTACTTCTTGTGAATTCAGAACACAAAGTAGGATGAGTAGAAAACACTACTCAGTACTACACTGTACTGGGGTGCATTAGTGAATTAATAAAATTAATCTGTGCATTATGAGATAAACAAAATAATCTTTTATCACAGGAAGATACTGTCCTAGTAAAGTCTGCTTTTGAACATTTAGAGAATATATACTAGCAGTTGTGCCCTGCCCAGGGTTTGTTTCCTGCCTTGCGCCCTATGTTGGCTGGCATTGGCTCCAGCAGACCCCCATGACCCTGTAGTTATGATATAGCGGGATAGATAATGGATGGATGGATACTAGCACTCTACCAGCTGAACTTACATTTCAAGGATAACCTTTGGCAACAGGTAAGCCATTAAGAACCTTATATGTATGTTTTGTTAAAGTCAATCAAATAAAACACATGTTGTCTTTTGACAGACATTCCAAAATTGGTTAAAGTGGTTATGTTTTGGTATCGAAAGTTTGTATACCGGGCGGCACGGTGGCGCAGTGGTAGCGCTGCTGCCTCGCAGTTAGGAGACCCGGGCTCGCTTCCGGGGCCTCCCTACGTGGAGTTTGCATGTTCTCCCCATGTCTGTATGGGTTTCCTCTGGAAGCTCCGGTTTCCTCCCACAGTCCAAAGACATGCAAGTTAGGTACATTGACGATTCTAAATTGTCCCAGGTGAGTGGTTGTGTGTGTATGCCCTGCGGTGGGCTGGCACCCTGCCCGGGGTTTGTTTCCTGCCTTGTGCCCTATGTTGGCTGAGATTGGCTCCAGCAGACTCCCGTGACCCTGTAGTTAGGATATAGCGGGTTGGATAATGGATGGATGGATGGAAGTTTGTATACCACAGAGAAATTGAGAAAGGCATCTGACCTGTGCATGTGTGACCTTGTTGATCTCCTCTTGTAAATGAGGACCGAATTCTCAATGATACTTTGCTGCCTGTTTATGTGTATAGACAAACAGTTTTTTACCTTTTCAATAGTAGTAAAGTTGTTTTTTTTAGACTTATAAACCGTCTACAGCTAACTATTCCACTGGAAAGGCAGACAAAGCTAACATAACCCCTTTAACTCATTTGCATAAATTATTACTTTGGTGTGATTTGTTAATATAATTTTGTTGCTATGGTACTGTTATTTAACATTCCCTAAGCATAGTTTAACACTAGAATTACCTACAAAAAAACTTGTAAATAAGGCCCACCTTAAATCCCTTCGGACCTCTCCATCACCATCTTTGGTCTTGTAAATGTGTCGATCAAGACAAGTAGCAAGCAGCCTGCTATAAAATCCACCTCCCCCCCCACCACCACTGCAGAAAGGGCAAAAAGTTCTCCCAACTTGAGCCTTGCTTATCTTGGAGTGAAGTGATGGAGTTTTAGAGGTATTTGGAACACATGCAGTTTATGTGTGTTCCGTGTCTACAACAATCTGTTTAAACACATTGTTAAAACAGAAACATTTTTCATGTTTTAGTAATAAATGACAAAATGTTGTGTGAAGGCTGAAGTCCAAATATCAAATAAGTACTGTCACAAAAGGTGCAAGTGCAATATGACAGCTTCTGCAGTGCAGCGGTAAAATCTGCTGACTTGTAATCCAGAGGTTGCGAGTTTGAAACCAGCTCCTGTGCAAGTGTACTATTTTGAGCAGTGAGTTGCTCTTATTCTTAATATTATACAATAAAAACATACATTTGATTTGTGTCTGTAACAGCCGTTGTAAATTTATAGTACTTGTAAAAGTTAGTGTTTTTTTTTCACTTTTATTCTCTCAGTCATGATCACAATACAGTCCTACCAGCTCAAAATCACAGATCTGACACTGTTAGTTTTTAGGTGTAAATTTATGCTGGCGCTGTTATTTAGGGTCAGATCAGGAAGGGGGGAGGGAGAACGTGAACATGACTGAGAAAAAAAACTGATAAAATGCTAACTTTTACAAGTACAGTGGAACCTCAGTTCACTAACGTCTCGGTACACGTACAACTCGGTTCACGACCAAAAAGTTCGCCAAACTTTTGCCTTGGTTCACGACCACACACTCGGTATACGAACAAGCCAGTTTCCCTTTCGGTTTGTGCGCGCCGATGATTTCCGCACGTGTTGCATTGTTCTCGGTCAGACGTGCCTGCCTGCCTGCGCGTGCATGCGTGCGTGCCTGCGCGTGCGTGCCTGCCTGCCTGCCCACCTGCCTGCAAAAGAAACCCAAGAAATCACAACAGAGAAAACACCTGAAGGAAAACATCCCTCCATCGCGGAGCCGGACTCTCCCTCAAAACTGTAACCTCCTCTCCACCCAGTTCCTCCTCACTTTATGCCAGAACTCGACTCATGCAAGGTTAGTTTTCTTGGTGGTTTATAGTTTTTGTATTACGGATTTTAATTTTTTTTTGTATTACGGAAGTTAATTTTTCAGTTCGTAGCGTGAATTGTTGCAATGTTACTTTTCTCTTTTTTCAAATGTTCTTTTTTTTCCCTGTGCTTAAAACTCATTTTAAAAAAAGTGTTTACTGTACAGTACAGCGATCGGGCTGTAAGGCTATTAGCGTGAACTCCTGTTTTTAAATTAAAGTTCGGATTTGTTCAAATGTTCCTCTCTGTTCTGAGAAAGAGAGAGCGCGAGCAAGCACGTGCTGCTGCGCGTGCTGCGGAGGGGGGGGGGGGGAGGGTGCGTGCTGCTGAGAGAGAGAGCGAGCGCGTGCTTTGTGCGTGCTGAAAGCTGCTGAGAGCGAGAGAGAGAGCGAGCGAGCGAGCCTGCCTGCTCGTGCAGCTGAGCAGGGAGCCTGGGTGTTTTCTGTCAGTGTTATTCAATGTTTTTACATTAGTTTACTATTAAACTGTGCATTCTATGGTGTAATTAACTATATTTGTGCTTAATCTTTAAAAAAAATATATTTACATACAGTTCGTACGGTCTGGAACGGATTAATTGTATTTATATACAATCCTATGGGGGAAATTGCTTCGGTTCACGACCAACTCGGTTTACGACCAGAGTTTTGGAACGAATTATGGTCGTGAACCGAGGTTCCACTGTACTATAAATTTACACCCGATCTGACGCTGTTCATTTTCAAATAATATTGCATTAGTGCGATGAAGTTTTCTGATTGGTACTATTCAGGTCATAAAATCATTTCTTCAAAATGTCACACATATTTGTCTTTCTTTTTTCCCCGGTGTTGCGTTGACATCATGCACCAGGAGGCGTGAGCTTATTCAGTGTGAGCAGGAGCACGCAGGAGGCCGATTGTTGTGTTCTACAACATGCTTGACCTGATGGCACAAGGCATGCACGGGTCCGGTCCACTGAGAAAAGAAGAGTTTTCTTTGACCACCTTGCAGAGAAACTTCATCGTCGCTTCTTACAAGAAAAGGTGATGGAAAAAGAGGATGCAACATCGACAAGGTTCTTTTCCAAGACTGCCGATACCCCCAGGAAAGCAAACTCAGTCAGTGTCAGGTGCCCCTTCAGTTTAATAGGAACCACAGCATAGAGAACTGTGTTCATTGCAACAGGTACACATGTCATAAATGTAGAAAGGATGGTCCTTGGGTGTGTGGGAACTGTTAACATTTGAATTTGATGATTGTATATAGTGCGGAACTGACCTCTCTGTACTATTCTTTCCTCTGCCTGTCTGCAGAGGGAGAAAAAGAGAGTGTTATCACACAGTGCCACCCCCTGGACTGGTGGAGAATTACTATCATCTGAGCCCTTAAACTGTCTCACAAGCACACATGTGACAAACCCCCTCCTTAGCCCAGTCCCATTGGGTTCAGCATTCCAAATTGTGAACTTATGTACCCAAGAAAGAACATTGGTGTTGGCATGGAGAGTTCCCTGACAATGTAGGATTTTGAACCGAAAAGGATGAAGGTCCAAAAACCACCTGGTGACCCAAGAGTTTGACTCTATATGAAGAGCCATCCACTAAGAAAATGCATGATCCATCACAAGAGTGAATTCACGACCCAGGAGGTAGTACATCAGCTAGTTAATAGCCCATTTAATCCCTATGGCCTTTCTGTCCACCACCGCATACTTGATTTCACAATCCAGTAGTTTCCGGCTTAGATACAGTACATGATGGGGTGTTCAATGGCACTGACGCTTTGGCTCACCCCAGCTCTAAGACCTGTGTATGAAACGCTGGTCTATAACATAAAAGGTAAGGAAAAATCAAAAGTAATGAATACAGGTGCTGACATAAGGGCCTGTTTTAGGTCACAGAATGTGGCTTCCAACTTTCCATCCCATACCACAGTGTTGGGAGCCCACTTCTTTGTCAAATTTGTCAAGGACATTGCAATCTCTGAGAAACAAACCAATGGTAATACCCCACTATCCCCACAGAAGCGTGCACCTGCCAATTGGTCTTAGAGCACAGCCAATTCTTAATGGGATCAACCTTGGCGTATTGGGGTCATAAAATATCTTACCCACCAAGGCCCCATGCAAACATTATGGAATGACCACTAAGGGTACTGAATGTGGTCTTTTCCTTCACAGATTCCATTAAAGGAATTTTCCAGTACCTTTTTGTCATGTGAAATGTGCTCACATAATGTGCCCTGCCAAGTCATTTGAGGAACTCTTCCACTCATGGCATTGGATAGGCACTGAACTGAGAAACTTTATTTAACCAGCAGAACTCATTGCGAAAGCACAAACTGTTATCCGCTTTAGGGACCAGCGTAATGGGGCTGTACCTGAGACTAAAACTCTCCTCTATTACATCAAGATCTCAAGTTCTATTTCTGCTTGCTAGGCTTCTGGGAGGTGGTACAGGTGTTCTCTGACTATGACCCTGGGTTCTGGAACGATGTTGTGAGCAATCAGGAAAGTTCTTCTGAACTGCTTGTTCACCACTTTCAAGATAGACAAGATGGTTGCTTTGAGCTCCTGTCACTATTTGAGCATCAAACTGAGCCAAGATTAAGGGTTTTAGACTGAGTGAAGAAGGAGTGAGGTTGTCCAGAGTAGGAATCTGGCTCCGTTTCCTTTCATGGTTTCAACAGGATGACATGGTATACACACTGTGCTGGTTGATAAATTAGTTGTTCAACCAAATAAAGTATCAGATACAAGAAATCTACAACGATACAATAAATAATTATTAACAATTAAGTGCAGCCCCTGTGGCATGGGATAATTTGTACGTTGTCCGTCAATTCCTTGCAAACTTAAGGGAATCATCATTCCACTACTTTATTTTAACCATTTGCTTAAACTGAAAATGTAATTACCAGTGGAGATCTGCAACAACCTCATGGGGCGGAGCAATGTCCCACAATGACTAACCCCCCCTTTTGTTTGCATCCCATTAAGTAATCACGTAACTCTGCTTGGACGTCAGCTGATAACACGGTGTGGACCATTTTCATAACGAAAATGAGAACTAGAACTAAAAATATAGTTTTTCATTTTACAAGAACAAGAACTGAAATTAAGGCAAACAGAGAAACTAAAACTAAATAAAAATTATTTTAGTTATTATTTAATAGTAATTTAATGTTTGATTTTAGTTATTATTATTTAGTTGTTATTTAATTATTTTAAACGGACTGCAGCGGTCCATTTATTTTTATTTTTTGTTTTGACTGACTGCCAAAAATGGAAGATTAGATTTTTAAACTAAATTAAAATAAGGAGAACTTTTACAAGAAAGTGATGAAGATTTTCATGGAGAATAATAGGTGCATGGACTTCATTTACAAAAAAAAGGTAAGACTATAAACGGTTTTCAATTTTAAAAAAATGGGATCAGAATAAGAAAAAAAATCCAATATTTAAAAACTAAATTTTGACCTTAAATAAAATATCCTTTTGTTGAGCAGTCTGTATTAAAATTGATTAAAGCATCAGAATAAAAAGCCTTTAAAAACAACTACATACAGTAATCCCTCCTCGATCGCGGGGGTTGCGTTCCAGACCCCCCCGCGATAGGTGAAAATCCGCGAAGTAGAAACCATATGTTTGT
>JANRMT010027041.1:106005044-106106076 GCA_026402145.1 Polypterus bichir lapradei
TGAGCGAGATGAGACTTCCTGGTTAACACTGCATTCAGCACGCAGGAGCTCAACTGCGTGCTCTGATTGGTTAGCTTCTCAGTCAGGAGAACTTAACTGCGTGCTCTGATTGGTTAGCTTCTCAGCCATCCGCCAATAGCGTCCCTTGTATGAAATCAACTGGGCAAACCAACTGAGGAAGCATATACAGGAAGTAAAAAGACACATTGTCCGCAGAACCCGCGAAACAGCGAAAAATCCGCGTTATATATTTAGTTATGCTTTCATATAAAATCCGCAATAGAGTGAAGCCGCGAAAGTCGAAGCGCGATATAGCGAGGGATTACTGTATTTCAATTACGGTCAATATTGAAATCCGTTGTTTTTGTATACCACTCTATACTTTCATTTGTATTAAATGAGTATGAATTGAGGAATTGCAACGGCAAATTTAGAACACATGGAGCGTGCAGAGCAAATGCGCTCTCTCTGCTTTTTCTTGCCGCTATAAATGTAACTTTCTTTCTTAGCCAAATATGTACCTTACCTATCTGTGTGTAAAGAATGCTGATAAGATATGAAACCTAACCAGTAGTCAATGTGCATGCTGCCAATTGAATAGTGAATAAACTATCCTTTTGGGTTCATATATTTGTAAATCTCACTCTGAACGAGTCAGTGCCTCACAAGCCATGAACCTCACCGCACGTCACTGCTTCAGTACTGACAGCAGAAATCGTCAACGTACAACACAGAGGACCTTGTCTGTGCAACTGCATTACAGGTGATCCTGTAACTTGAGCTTACTTTAGTCATGTGGCGCAACTTCCATAAAGGACCGTTGTTTGTGTGTTGAGCACATTTGGCTCGTCGGGTTGAAGTAGTAAGCGTTTGTGGCTGATGATAGTGAGTTTTGCACAGATATTTGCGGGTAGAAAGTGAGAAAGTAATGTGTGCAAATACTTTAATTACAGTGCAGATGACAATAAAAGCAAATGTAGTGTGCGAGAAGAAGAACAGAGTCTCAGAGGTTCAGTGCAGGGCCAGCAGGATCAGTGCTCAGTGCTTATTTTAGTTTCTCTGTTTGCTTTAATTTCAGTTCTCATTCTTGTAAAATGAAAAACAATATTTTTAGTTCTAGTTCTCGATTTCGTTATGAAAATATCACTGCCGCCCAGAAATGCCAGATGGTTGGAGCTAGTCTGTTGTGTTCAGCTTTTCTTTTACAGAGGATAACTCAACATCAGCCCACAGCAGAAAAATGTGATTGGGCTTGTTTTGTTTGGGAGAATCTGATGTAAACTTTGATATACAACTCGTATATACTCACTGTTGTTTTCTTAAGTTAAATTCAAGAACACACAAAAATTCGGACATGCGTAGTGGGACAGAAGCTTCATTATGCAAGCCTGAGCTGTTCCTTTAGTTCAAAAATGGCTGTGTGATATGTCATTGGAAATGTCACAGTCCCAGCTATCGATGGGTGTAAAGTTTGCGATGGTATGACCCACTAAACATCAGCCCCCAACCCAAAAAAGCAAATGGTTGGTACTAAGCATGGCCACCTTGTTGCTGGTTGCTCCATATATTCCTGCTTGTATGATGCAGCAAAAGATTTTTTTGAAAACCTGTTGGCCCAGTACTGGGCTGCTTAGGGTTTAACAGGATCAGATTGTAGAAGTTGGTGGTTCTTCCAGTCATATGGCTGCCGGGCAGGAAAAGGAGGGTCCTGGTGGACAGACACTGTAAGAGTTGTCATTGATGGAGCACCATCAATCTTATGATCTGCAGAGGGAGAAAAAGAGAAAGCATTAACACATAGTGCCACCACCTGGATTGATGGAATTACTATTATCCTAGTCCTTAAACTGTGTCCCAAACACACGTGTGACAATAGTAATTGAATTTTTCTATAATTTACCTGTTTGTGTCTTAAACGTAAGAAGTTTGATAAAAAAAATACTGCATATTGAAAATGTATTTGAGGTTGTAAGTTAGAATTGTGAAGTTCATTATAATGAATTAAAAGTCAATAAAAATGTAACCATCTAAATTATAAAAAGAATTACTTTTAATTTTAATTTGTCAGTTTGCCTACTGTTCAAAGTTGGATGAGAAGATAGTTACATTTTTAAATATTAATTAGAAATAGTTGTCACACACATGCGAGTAGAACACAGCTAAAGGGCCTGAGTAAATGTAATACTACACCAGACCAGGGGGTGGCAGAGTGTGCTGACTGTCTCTCTCAGTTCCCTTGCAGACCATTCCTGGGAAATTTCGCCAGGTCCAGGCACCTCTGATGACATCACTTCCGACTCTGGCATAGATGACATCATTTCCTCCCTCAGCCCTTAAAACCGCCATCTTACCTTCAAGTATTCAATTCTGTTTTGGACTCAGTCTTGTGAATAATCTCTGTTCAATAATTTCAGACTTTTGCAGCTGGGATATAATATACGGGTGGCTCCCCCAAACCTTTATAATTTCTGGAGAGTCTTTCTTCTCACGTAGTATTTATTTGTTGTCCTTCTCCACTACAAAGTCCTGCATTTCAATGTAACACAGCACAAGAGCCAGGATTTTGAGAAATTTCTTTCACCAGCTTTTTCAATTTTTGTAACTTTTGCCATAATTTTGTTCATCTTTTTGCCTTTTATTTGGTTCCCAATCTTTGTTTTTTTCCTACATCTTGGCTTTGAACCACTTATTTAATTGAGATTTCCATTTATCCCATTTTTTTTAATTACACCCTTGGTGTTGACTCTGGTCAATGGAGATTATTTAATCATACCAGTTTAAATAATGGTTTACAACTATGAGGTAATTCTGTAAAAATAATAGAAAAGAGTTGTATATTTATAGAACATTCTACAGATTCGGAGAAAAAGGGTACAAAAGCATTTGAGCATTTGAGGAGAATACAAATCAGAGAATATTTGTATTAGTTTTCCTGCAGTCTGTACTCTCAGCATAAACTGCTTCAAAAGTCAGTGTAATGTACATTTATTTATGTAGGTTACCCTTATTATCATGTCACTATTATATTGTTTAGTACATTATTGTTTGAATCTGTCATCTACTCTGTGTTTTTTGTGTGTGGATGTTTCTGCTGAATTACGTTGACTCTTACACCTCCCAAGTCAACAAATTGCCACCAACACATTTTTACAGTTTTTTCTTGAAGGAGGGGGACAATGTTTAGGTCAAGTCAATTCTAAGTAGTCAAAACTGCATTGGCCAATTTTCCAACCTACAAAGAAAAGCAGATGTTAACTTTAACCGTTACAAATGAACATCTGCTTTGGGTTCCTTATAAAACCATTTTAGAAAAAAATGTTATGAAACATTCTTGAGAAGATGTATGAAAGCCCAATAACCCTCTTTCCAACTAGAGATACAGATGTCACGTACCCCAATGGCACACACTGTAAGCTGTTTTTTGGCACACATATTTGAAACCTATTGCTGTACATAAAGTTACAACACATTCACATGTAATCATTCCATGTAAAATGCCTTCATAAACACTACTATGCTACCCTAGAATGAATGCAGGAATAAAATGTATCATGTTAACAAAAAATACTTTTGATTGTAGTCAAGACATATTGAAACACAAATTGCAAACCCAATTTAATGCATAAAAAATGTAAAATAAATTCTTTTTTAGTAATAGAGAGAGGGCGGCACGGTGGCGCAGTGGGTACTGCTGCCACCTTGCAGTTAGGAGCCCGGGGTTCGCTTCTCGGGTCCTCCCTGCGTGGAGTTTGTATGTTCTCCCTGTGTCTGCGTGGGTTTCCTCCGGGTACTCCGGTTTCTTCCCACACTCCAAAGACATGCAAGTTAGGTGCATTGGTGATCCTAAATTGTCCCTGGTGTGTGTGTGTGTGTGTCCTGTGGTGGGCTAGCGCCCTGCCCGGGGTTTGTTTCCTGCCTTGCACCCTGTGTTGGCTGGGATTGGCTCCAGCAGACCCCCATGACCCTGTAGTTAGGATATAGTGGGTTGGATAATGGATGAATGGAATAGAGAGCAGGGGTGTATTTCCTGAAAATAATGAATCATACATTTTAACAAGCATCTTTATGATGCACATACATAATGTGGTGGCTATTGTTTAAAGTGTTTCCCAAAACCTTAATCTGCCACTTTATGAGTGAGAACAAAATACTATTTTGTTAACCATGCTGCTGAAGTCACCTAAAAAGGCAATCAATTGACAATATTTTCATGTGTATACAGTATATATTTTATTTTGGTTCACCATTGGGCTGAAATAAAGTTATAAAAATTAATAGGAATTAAACTTTACATCACAATAACCAGGTAAGGAAAAGCATACAAATAAGTACAAAACTAGATTCATGTTGTTTCTAAGATGAGCATGAAAAGAACGTATTCGCTCAATACATTCTTTATCTTATCAATAAGTTTTGACAGTCAATCTTTTTATATTAATGTGTGTGGAAGCCTTTACAGCAGTGAGAAAAAGCAAAACTGAGATGAGACAGTAAAGAAGATAAGTGCCAGCACATTAAAACAACCTTACTGTAGTCTTTCAGACACACTGACAACACTTGGACATCCTGGTAACAATTTGTAAATTGTGTATAAATTTAATTTATATTACCTGTTATTTTTTCACAATCTTTATATGAAACTGGATAAATTATATTATTAAAAATTTCCAAACTCCCTTGGATATTACACACTGTGCCTATTTCTCATACACAATAAATTGTAAATAAGTAAAATATAATAATATGCAAAGTCTTTAAACAAGAAACTAATGAACAAAATTGCTCTGATGTTCTAAAAAAACAAAATAAAATGATTATGTAAAACAATTGCGATGATAGCCTGCCTAGCCAGATATATACACCTTTTACTCTAAGGTCAGATATTTTAACATTTTCAACCGCCATCCCTCTCTTTCTTTACCTCTTCCTTGTCCAGGAAAACACTTTTTCTAACAGCATGTTGTGCAGTATTTTGCATACAGCTATCACAGAACAGTATGACTAAGGTGAGAATCTGATGTTGGTCAACGATTTATGAAGATAGATAGCATTTATACCTGTTCCTACACCCATATCTTCTGTTTCACCATGCTAAGGGTTTGCTGATGTTCTGCTTTGTATTGATCTTTGTCCACCTTCTGGGGGTTAGTTACATGTAGAATACAGAGAATGCCTTTTATTACACAATAAACAGCACAACAAAATTTTAGTGTGTCCCCTAAATAGTACATGCAGTATAATAAACATATTCAATATATGCTCTGCATTTTAAACTACACACTTGCATTAATATAAATCAATAAAACAATTAAATCAATAAAACATTGAATGACTCTGTATGCATATGTATATACATGATGGAAAAATATAAATAGTAAATATTGGAGTAGTTCCATTTTACAGTGACTGCAATGTGTCTCCGAGATATTGCACTTTTGTCCCAATTATTTGCTATTTAAGACTTAGACCCTTTAAATCAGGGGTGGGCAATGTCGGTTCTGGAGGGGGTGCAGTGGCTTCAGGTGTTTGTTTCAACCCAATTGCTCCATGAGAAACCATTCATTGCTTATGAAGCACTTATTCATCATGATGTAACTTAAGTGACATTTTTCTGCTTCATTTTAGTTGTCTCACTTGTTAAAATTTTAAAGTGTTAATTGCTTATTTTAGTCTTAAACAGCTGTATTCATTATTTAACTGCTCCTTATTAGCAAAAAGATGCAGATGACAAAGGAACCAGCAGTTCTACATCTAGCTTGTATCCATTTCCACCTGTGTGAATACATCATTCACTGTTTGGTTTAATTAAGTACTCAGAAGGAAACTGAAGAGAAAGTGATGAACTGAAAATTGCTCATTCATTTTAGACTTCAAATCACTTAGATGATACATGTATCACTATAAATGAGAAATAATCTGTGATTTAAGAATGTCATGGTAGAGTTAAAACACTAACAAGCAATGAAATCTACTGTATATATATAAAATCCTAAGCCTAAATGTGCAACAATTTTGTGCAGCGATTTTATGTGACGTTTTTATGTAACTTTTTTGTCATGCTTTAGATTGGGCTTATTTTAAAACCTACATATATATGTTTGGTATCATTCTTTTCAGAATGTATCGAACTTTAATATGATGTTGTTAGATTTTCAGATTCTTATTCTGTTTTTAAATTATAAACTAGAAAATATAAAGAGCTCTTGTCTCGTGAGACAAGACTTTGTGCCAAAAGATTTAACCACACCCAGGGCCAGAAATAAAAGCGAAAGAGTAGGACAGCTGTTGTACAGGCTTTTAAATGTTTGAAGTGTCGTGCGAGATGCAGATCATCTGGCAAGTCCGCAGCAGCAAGCCAGCAGCTGATCAAGTAAAGAGGAGGTAAAAAAACTATTTGTTTCCCATTGCATCACCGTTTAAGAGGGGGTTTTGGAGGAGCGACTGAGTCTCCTTGGGGTGCGTTCAGTCCCCCTCGTAACAACACAAGCGGCAGAGACACGAGGTGGCTGGCGCGTAGTGCAGGCCAGGGGGGTTGGTGAGCGAAGCAAGCAGGGGTGAAGCCCCTAGTAAATAAATAAGATCTGTTATTGGTGAGGACTGGCTTCTAATAAGTAATTGGGATGGAAGAAAAAATCTGCAGTCACTGTGCCTGTCCAGGATCAAAGTTGGCCACTACTGGTATGTATCCTCTAGTAAAAGTAACTGAGTGTTGGTCATTTTGTGTGCTGATCTGATGACTCTCTGAAGAGCCTTCTTGTCAGCCACAGAGCAGCCAGCATACCATACCAGGATGCCACAGGTGAGTATACTTTCCACAGAGCAGCGAGAGAAGGACACCAACAACTGCTTGGACAAACATAAAGGCTAGTCTTCTTCAGCATCTTTAAAAAGTACAGCCACTTCTGTGCCTTCTTCACAAGAGAAATTGTGCATAACACCATTGTATAACTTACATTACTTCGTATTTGTGAGCTTCTGTAAAGTTTTAATTTCCCCTTAGGGACAAACAAAATATTATCTATCTATTACAACATGCACATTTTATTTTATAAACTACTTATATGGGTGGGAAAAGCACTGAAATAATGAAAAGCTTAAGAAAACAACTCATAGGTCACTGTTGACATCTTCAGGGTGTATATAACTTTATAAAGTCTTTATTAAATGGAAAAGATAAGCTACAGAAAATGTTTCTTATCATCCACCACCAAAATCACGATTTCTTGCCTTTTTAAACACTGACGACTGACCAGGTGCAGACACTGTATGAACTCCCTGGGAATCTGGCACAATATTCATGGACCTTCCTTTGTTATGGTAAATCACTTGCACGTTCAATGCCGAGAACCTTACAGGAGGTGTAGCCAGACTCCAAGAGGATTAAAGTATTAATGTGTTCAATTACAATACATTCATTTAATTAAAATAATTTTTAAGTATTGGGTTTGTGAAGTTATGGTCAGATGAAAATTGTAAAGGAGAAAGTCAAAAATAAGGTCACAGTGCTGGGTTCTCGACCAGCTGGCCACCTACCCACTCCTGGGGTTTCTCTAGTGGAGTCTGTGTTGGTCGCACCAGTTTGATGAGAGAAACTTTCCATCTGATAATCCTTTATCTGAGATGACTTTTCCATATTCATGATAGCAGCCTGGCAGTAAAGCAGTGACACCAAGTGCAACATCCAGATACCAAGAACAGAAACAGAATAGGGAAGGGTTAGCAACAGTTTATAAATATTGTATTACTCATATTTCTGTACAAATGACAAACAAACAGAAACAAAGTATGCACAATTAATCAGCAACTCTAGTCAGGGTATGCTAGACTAAAGTAGTGAGCTTTGAGCCTGGATTTAAAAGCTGAGACTGAAGGGATATTAGCATGCAAATAATTCCAGAGCTTTGGGGCCCAGTAGCTAAAAGCTCAACTAAACCCCCAACTGTTATTTCATTAATCTTTGGAAACGTAACTAAGCCAGCATCAAGATAAGTTCAGATAATTAAGCAGGGCCTTGGCCATTCAAGGCTTTATAAGTTAAAAGAAGGCTTTTGTAATTAGCTCTAAGCTTAACTTGGGGCCAGTGTAAGCACTTGGGAAATAAAGTTATGTGTTCATATTTTCTGATTTGTGTAATAATTCTTGCAACAGCATTTTGAGTTACATGAAAGCTACATAAAGAAAAATTAGACCATCCAGTGAATAATACATTGCAGTAGTCAGTTCTACTACATATACATGCATGAAGTAGTTTCTCAGTATTTTGCATATTTAGAAAATGTCTTAATCATCCAACATTTTAAGATGGAAAAAATGTGTGTTGGATAGCTTTGTAATGTGTGATTTAAATTGCATGCTTACGTCAAAGGTAACTCCTATATTTTGTATTGGTTCAGAAACTAATGGTAATTCTGCCAGAATTAGACAGTGACAGGATGTTGTGGTGGTCATCATCCAATTAACTAACATTTCTGTTTTTTCTGTATTCAGAGGTAAGTAGTTCCTATCCCTTTGTAACAAATGCTCATAAATTAACAATCGATCTAAAGATGGAGTTTAGGTTGTTTGCAGAGTTATGATTCTTTCCAGAGACACACCCAAGATTTACAACATGGCTGCTTAAATTATTAACAATGCAATAACATAATGCAACATCTTTCTGATTTTTAGCATATTTGTAATTTAATCACACAAGCTTTACATTCTCAAATTATATTTAGTAGAAAGTGCAATGATGCCCTCAAAGTTTCAGGTTTGAATCCCAGCCCCAGAACAGCCAACGTTTTCATTTATCTGCATTGGTTTTTCTTCTTCTCCTACATCCCAAAGCGTATGTGTTAGGTTAACTGGCCGTGTATCACTGAGTGTTTGTGAATGTTTTCTGCAATAGACTTGTGTTTCTTTTATAGTAGGTTCCTAGTCTCTGGTTCCCTGAAATGGGTGAGTCAGTTAGTAATAAATAATTGAATGGCATGTCACATAATATCTGTTATGTTCCAAATGAAGTACAGTGCACTTTTTTGAGTATTCTGTTCAGTTTAGTTATAGGATCTGACAATTTCTTTGTTTGTTATTTTCTGAACATAACTATTGAAAAAGACAGATACAACTATAGAGTATACATCGAAAGCTTAGAAAAACTTATATAATTAACTTATATAATACTTATATTATTAAACTGTATATTCCCTTGATTGCATAAACAATTGTCTGTGTGTATGTATACTGTCACGCATGTGCATATGAGATTTTCCTTAAAGGCTCATCCAAGGTAAGAAATACCACTTTAGGACATAAGGTGGGGCTGTCAGTGACAATATCATCTCCTTTTTGTCCCACAGCCCTGAGGAACTGCCCATAGAGGGAAACTGACTCTACCCCTTCCACTATAAAACCAAGATGCTTTCAGCATGGTGTGTCTCATTCTGGAGAGAGCCGAACAAAGGTTGGCTATGAGCATTATTACTCAGAAAAGGCTGACCTTTTCATTTTCTGGATTGTCATTTGCTTAGCATCTTTGAGGAACATTGTGAAATGCTTTGCCATACCAAACCTCCCTTTGATGTGTGCTAGTACTTTCACTTGCTGCTCATCTGTTCCATGTAGCACCCATGCAGAACATGCATGTTGCCAAGTACCCCAGCGCTTCCATAGTGGAATATGCACAGACCCTCTTGCTGTGTAGCACTCTCTTTCCTGGGGCTTTCTCTAGAACTTACTATTGCTCACAGCCAACATGGTGATACATTTGTCCTACTGAATCACTGTCTGACTCCTAGGGGAAATACTGATGTTTTTCACTCTGTTTCTCTCTCTCATGCTGGTGCCCCTTTTGTTTCAACGGTTGTGTATGTAGGATCTCTTCTCCTGAGCATGTGTCTCTCTCTTGACTGGATACTTTTTGTGTGACTGTCTGTTATCTTCTGCCAGCAAGATGATCAATTGTCAGCTTTCAAACCTGTAAAGTATAAACATAACTGCATTGTGCTTGTCCCTGCTACATTTGATAAGCATGGCAACTCTGCTCTCCTCACTACTACCAAAAATATATGAATCATAATATATTATAATATACCTAATAATATTGGTAATGCCATCACAATTTAAGGAGAGTCTGTATTAGAAGTTGTTAGTGAATTGAGTATAACAAATAAAAGCAGGCAGCTTAGGGTCCTGCACATGAGATTTACCAGGCAAACAGAAAATAATACTACCAATAGCCTGCATGACTGGCTGGCTGAGGGTTGGCAGACAGTGCAGACAAGGCAGAAGCTGAACAGTTGTACAGATGGGCAGAGTGACATAGCTGAAACTTAGTTGTAGGCTGGTCAGTTGCACATACAACAGAGAGACGAGACACTTGATACTTAGGTGAAAGCAGTGGTGACAAAACAGATGTGGTTGGTGAGTGAGCTACACAGACATATGATATGATGCCATCCTACAGGATAAGCCAATGGAAAGAAATCAATTTCTACTTGGGACTTACCACGCTTTGGAGTCACTAAACAGCTGCCACCTTGTTGGGCAGTCTGTTTCACAGGAAGGAACTGTACCACAACTGGGCATGAGCTAACTAACTTAATAGGACTAGACAGCTACTGCTCAGAAAAAGACAAATTAGCTTCACAGGGACTGCACAATAGGCAGCACCTTGGAATAAAAAGAAACACAACATAAGGTCCTTGAAATCACCAGAAAAATAAGAACATGTATTCAGCTTTTGTATAAAGCATGACATTGACTTATAAAGTTAGCAGAAACAGGGAGACAAAAGGCTGAAATCAGCATGTGGACAGACCCTATTTCCAGCCATAAAAAACTGGAAGGTAAAACAGACAGCAACCCTAAGTAGAAATCCCAAGAACTGCTTCACCCACTGGCTTTGCACCTACTTTCATTGATCGTATTTGAGTAATAAATATCACAAGGCAGATAATGAGAAAAGGCAAACATTCTAACATAAATAACCAAAGACTGGCAATAAGCTTAAATAAAACCAAATGAATGCACTAAATAAACAGTAAATAAACGGTGGAAACAGTGGAAACTTACCCAAAATCCAGATAACTATAATTTTTGCCATCTTAGCCTGTTTTGTCCTTTTTTACCAGCTTTTACCTGTTTTATTAAAGACATTTTTATTTTATTTTAAAAATACAGAACATTACAATTGCATACTAATCAATCAACAATAATAATAGACACAACCACTGGTTGGATACATAGAAATGCAAAGGGAAACTTTGACATAAGAGTAAGAGAAACTGAAGAGATGTCAGCAAAAAAAAAAAATAAATTAAATATAATAGAATCATTAATAGTATAACAGAGTTAATAACAGGCCCAGCCTAATTATTGTAAAATAATATTAAGTAATCCTGCCAAGTTTTAAAAACGTTTTGGACATATACACTAACAAATATTTTGATCACTTCTAATTTGGGATCATATAGAACATTAGTCAACCACTGAGGTATAGAAGGGTTGGTTGGGATTCTTCCATTTGAAAAAGACAAGTCTGTGTGCTGGTAAGATTGTATAGGTCAGCGTTTCTCAGCCTTTACATATTTGCGACTCGAGTTTTCATAACAGTTTTAATTGTGCCCCCCTAACGTTTTTTTGAAAGGAGCCCACTAATACCAATTTGTTCTTTTTTAATTAATGATATATCATAGATGCATATTTTATTATACCTACTTAACTTTTATCAATATTTATCTAACTCTATATTTATTCTTCTAGTATCAGAATGTAGTTTAAGTTAATTTGTTTTGTTTTCAATAGATGTATTTTTCATATTTTCGATTCTTGTTTTCTTTTTTTGACATCTTCGCGCCCCCCTTTTGCTTACTTTGCAACCCCGTAGGGGGGCCTACCCCACAGTTTGAGAACCACTGGTATAGGTTATTACAATCAGTCCATCTCAATGTGGTTTAATGACATCCAGGTGTACACCAAATAGTACCATTAATGGATTATAGTGATTATAAATGATTTGATTATAAATCAAAGGCTGTCCAGTATATAACGATTTTTGTTACTTTAGTGCACTTCCAAAACATATGGCCAAGTGATGCTGGAGCTAAATGGCAACACTCACAAGTGGGATATGGCCCTGGGTTTATTTTAGACAATTTTAAATGAGATAAATGTGATTGATAAGAATTTTAGTTTGATTATGGACTGTTTGGCATATATACAACTATAGTATATTCCATGTATGGATGAGTTCCACTCCTTTTGTGAGGAAAGTTGGGTATGTTTCTTATAACTACATTTCTAATGTCTATGTAGATGTGTTTTGCAAAATTACCAAAATTTAACTGAAAATTAATTTTAAATTAATTTAAAATGAACTGAATAAGCAAACTAAGAATAAGAAATATAACAAGATTTAAGCTTTGAACAGAACTTTTCTTAACAAGAACCTTTCCTTTTTTTTGCTATTTCAATTTTCTCTTTTTTGTGGGAACTGTTTTACTTTGAATTTTAACTAAAACTTTTAAAAATGAAGATAGTTTGTCTGTGGAATCATTTCAGTGCGTCATGCTTTTGTTGAATCCCATTTTTATGCTAGAGCTGCTGAACTTTGGTAATTCTGGAAAAAACGCAGCTACATTTTTGTCAGAAAACTGTATGCCTATCCCATTTCTAAGCTGAAAATGGGTCTTTTAAGTCCCTGTGTACTGGGGCCTATTCTAAACAACAACTGACACATTTAACACACTGTATCTTAGTTATAGCAAGGAAGTTCTCTCTCTTACTAACTTATAGGGGGAAAAGACTATACCATTGTTTATGACTATGAAAGAAAATTATATTCTATTGAAATTAAGCAAACACTAATATGAGTTTAACTCAAAGCTTAAACAGTGTATATAGAAAAAAACTGTATAGCGGGAAAATTAAATTCAGAGCATAATTTTTCATAAGATGCAGATATGTTGTCTATATAGGGATCTCTAAGCATCTTTATCCATAGAGTTTTCCATAGGTTAAATACTGAGTAGGTCTCAGTAAAAAAGTGAGATTATCATATCCAAGAGCAACAGATAAAAATTTCTCTACTTTGAAATGCATCCTAAACTGGTTCCATATTTTAAGTAGTTGTTGGATCACTGGATTACAGGTATATTAACAATAGTACTGATTGGAGCTCAATGCAGAGAATACAAAGAAGATTTAGAACAGGATTTGTTTTGCATTGCAAGCCAGGCTGGTGTAAATTCATTAATTTAACCAATAAAAGATTTAACTGTGCATATATTTGGTGCCCAGTAGTAAAATTGAAAGTTAGGTAGTGCCATGCTGCCATCTGCTTTAGAACTTTGTAGATTTGCTTTTTACTTGTGCAGCCATTTCAAATTTCAGGTGAATGATATTATGATTGAGTCTATTTTGATGTATATACAGATGCTCTTGAATAAATGCAGCAACATTAGTGTGAATGTTCATTTTGGCAGTATTAATTCTTACTGCTAAGGCAAGATGGATGATGCACCATGTATTAACATCTTGTTTGATTTTTTTCCCCATAGTCCTCCCCAATTTGTACTGAAAAACGGTTTATATTTATTTGTGATGGTTATTCCCAAATATTGAAACTATTTTGGTTTTATGAACAAATAGCTATCCAATTTGATATGATGTGCTAGAAAATTCACAGGCTGTTTTTTTAATAAAATATTTTCTGGTCTGTAAACAAATTGTCTTTCTGTACATCTGCTGAATACCTCATATTTACATATATCTGCCATTAATTCTCTCTATTTAGCTCCATTGTTTTCAGAAAGAGAGCAAACTTCAAATTAAAAAAACAAAATCAGTACTGTGGTAAGTGGCCCGGGCACAGAAAGGCGGACAGTTTCACCTCACCCAACACACGTTTAATATGCAGTTCCATATTTACATTAGTGCACAACAAACCCCCAAAAGTCCAGGCCTCTCACACTATGCCTCTTTCTCTTTAGGCTGCCTCCTTGCCTTCTCCAAGACCTCGCCTCCTTCTCTTCCGTCTCCAGTCTCAATATAAAGGGAGGCGGCCCCTTTTATATTCCCCTAGATGTGCTCCAGGTGTGTTCCAGCAATCTTCCACTGACACGCCCCAGTGTGGCGGAAATTCCGGCTGTATCCCCGGAAGCACTCCAGGTGTCCCTACTCCTCTTCCCCCCAGCACTTCCGTGTGTGGAGGAAGTGCTGAGGTCCAGGGCTCCAAAGGCATAGAGGCGCCCCCTGGTGGTGACCACAGGCCCCTACAGGGTTGAGCTTCAAAGCTCTGTACCCATGGCCCCCAGAGGTACCAGGGCAGTCGACCCCACACGGTCTGGAGAAGGCGCAAGCTCTCCTCCAGTCCTCCTGGACATCCTGGCTGGGTCGCCCCCCCCAGCCATCTCTGACAGTGCCCCACTGCCAATGAAGACCCGTCGGGTGGAGAGGCACGTCCCGCGAGGGCACCTTACCCCCGAAGTGGGGGTCCTACTCCTGAAGCGCCAGGGTCTGGTCCTGTCAAACAAACAGAAATAGGGACGGGCACGCCGCCTGGACTGCAACACCTGGCGTTCTCCCGTGCCTTGCACAGGCAGCGCCCCCCCCCCCTCCCACTGGCACCCTGGGGCCTACTCCTTTGGCACCCCCTCTGAGGTTTTTATGCCCCTTTGATTGGAGCAACTCGCACCTCTGTAGCCTCCGCCAGCTGTGGCAGCACCCCATTGCCAGCGAAAAGTCCTCCGGCGAAACGGCCCATTCCGTGAGGGCAGGTCCCCAACGAAGCGGGCCCTACTGCTCGTCCAGGGTCCGGTCCTGCAACACACAGAGAAAAAGGGGCAGAGCTGCTGCCTGGACACCCTCTCCTGGCGTTACTCCGTGCCACGCACTGGCAGCGCTCCCCCCTCTAACCGGCACCCTGGGACTTGCTTTTTCTGCACCCCCTCCGTGGGTTCCGTGTCCCTCCTGTTGGCTCAACAGATGGGACTGCCTGCAGTCCTGTCCTCTCCGCTGACTTCACAGTTTCCTTCTGCCTCCGCAGAGGGCGGCCCTTCTCTGGACGTGAGCAGCCTGCCTCATGTCCCCCCTTGTCGGAGGAACCGGCATTTACCCCTCAATTCATCCTCTTTCTCTTGGACGCCGTGACGGTCTGGGTCTGCCTATGGGAAAGGCACAGATCCTGTCCCGTCTGCGTCCCTGTGGAACGACGCGAGGCCACCGCTGGCTCGAGACGTAGGCCGCTAGGACCTGGGGCACACATCAGCCCATGTCCTGCCAGCCCTCTTGCTGTCTCTCCCCTCGCCGGGTGCACAGCACTCAGTGCCGTGTCCATTGTCAGAAACCCCACTACTCGGTTCTGTTCACTCATATCCTGGGCCTTTTCGGTGGGATCTCCCTTATTCTTTACTGGGACAGCTTCACATACCTTCCCCGCCACGTCCATCCTGCTGAAGACTCCAGCGTCGCGCCGATCTGCCCACTGTCGCAGCGTAATCACGGACGAGACTGCCTTCACCTCCAGCTCCTTCAATCCTCTACGGAGGACACGCATTAGCTGCAATAGCGACTCTGTGGGCTGAAGGCACTCCTCCAGCTCATGCAGAGCCGGTGGCAAGCACAGAAAGTCAGTCGGCGGCTGCCTTACCTGGCTGTCAGGCACATCCGCCAGCTGCTTCCTGAGGGGCCTCTCCTCTGGCCCAATCGGGTCCTTCCCTGGCATGAGACGGGCATTCCTTGGTCCCTCCTCCAACTAATCATCGGTGGGGACACAAGACACACCGTCCAATCCTGTGCCTGTATCAGGGAGGGACTTCTGGTCCGTGGCCATCTTGGTTCTCCTTCCCTTGGTGCGGTGACGAGCCGGTTTTCTGGGTCGCAGCGTCTCCCTCTCCGCAGCCCCTGCTGCTGCAGCCGCGTCTGTGAAGCCCTGCAGATCAGCACATGTCTGCCACCGATGCAGACTCGGGCAGTCCCTGCCTGCAAAACACAAAATATGCATGGCCCCCCCAAGGTCAGCTGCTGGCGATCAAGGAACTCACCTCCCGGGTCCCGTCTGTCAGAAGTAGCTGCCGGCTGTCCCAGGTGTCCCAGGCACCTTCAGCGGCAGCACGCTCATAGGAGCCTGCTGCACTCCGGTAAGGCCTGTCATTGTTCTCCCGCACCAGGACAGAACACTCCGACCGCGGTCCGGTGGCAGTCTGTGGGACTGCTCTTGCACTCAGGGCTGTATGCATGCCGCTCCTGCGGCACGTGTGTGGGCACACCTGCGCGCTGGGCCATCCACAAAATTATTTGTAAGGGGTCCCTGCCTTGAAACAGGAGGATAGTCCCATCTGGGATGCCGTTGTGGTAAGTGGCCCGGACACAGACAGGCGGACACGTTCAACTCACCCAACACATGTTGAATATGCAGTTCCATATTTACATTAGTGCACAACAAACCCCCAAAGTCCAGGCCTCTCACACTATGCCTCTTTCTCTTCAGGCTGTCTCCTTACCTCCTCCACCTTGTCTCCTTCTCTCCCGACTCCAGCCTCAATATAAAGGGAGGCGGCCCCTTTTATATTCCCCCGGATGTGCTCCAGGTGTGTTCCAGCAATCTTCCACCGATACACGCCAGTGTGGCGGAAGTGCCGGCTGCATCCCCGGAAGCACTCCGGGTGTCCCTGCTCCTCTTCCCCCAGCACTTCCGGGTGTGGTGGAAGTGCTGAGGTCCAGGGCTCCAAAGGCATAGGGGCGCCCCCTGACGGTGATCACGGGCCCCTACAGGGTTGAGCTTCAAAGCTCTGTACCCGTGGCCCCCAAAGGTACCAGGGTGGTCACCCCCACACGGTCTAGGAAAGGCGCAAGCCCTCCTTCGGACCTCCTGGGCATCCCGGCCGGGTCGTCCCCCCATCCATCTCCGACAGTACATAAAATGCATTTATTTATTGAAAGTTACTTGTGGTTTCCAATGGTTTCTAATTTAATAATGCCGCATTCTGTGCTTATCTATGAGGCTCTTTTGTCTTTATAGCCAACCAGAAGGGATACTACACCTTCCATACTTTAATCAAGCATTAGGGAGTGCACTTTTCCTTCGATAGCTAAAACTGCCATCGTTTGACTGGTCTCCATTATTATCCAATAAAAAAGAGTGAAAGCCTAGCTTTAAAGTGCATGTAAGTTAATAAGATGTATTCTTCTCTTGATAGGTTAACTCCTTTGTGAGTGTTTCCAGGTCTGCCTTCACTTGTCACTGATTCAGTTATGTGTTTTCAAATGAAAATGACAATCGGGTATCCCTCCAATCGGCTGTTGAAAGTACCCTTACATGTGACGATGTTTTGCAATAACTGAAAAATACTATGCAAATGTGACAAATTTCTATGAAAAACACAATGAAAATGTTACTAAAGGAAGTCAGCATGTGCCAAAAGACATTTTACATATTATATGTAATTACAAAGAGAGACTCTGTTTTTTTTATAAACATTTGCAACAAGAAAAATGTCAAATTTTTAAGTTAAAAAAAGTTATGCAGGTTAGGTGCATTGGCGATTCTAAATTGTCCCTATTGTGTACTTGGTGTGTGGGTGTGGGTGTGTGTGCACCCTGCAGTGGGCTGGCGCCCTGCCCGGTGTTTGTTTCCTGCCTTGCACCCTGTGTTGCCTGGGATTGGCTCCAGCAGACCCCTGTGACTCTGTAGTTAGGATATAGCAGGTTGGATAATGGATGGATGGATAAAGTTAAAAGTATGTGTTGTAGCCTCCGGGGGGATATAGCTTCCCAAACACCCAACATAAAGGCTCAGACACAAGTGCTTCAGTAACCCAAAGGTTTTTATTGTGGGAAACACTTTCCAGGCAAGCATGTCTCATGCCACAACCACAATGCACAGTAATAAGTACAGCAATACTTTGACTATTTCTCTGTTGTCCTCTGTCATTATCTCTGTCTCTTTCGCCTCCACTCCTCCAGCTGTGTCCACCTACTCCTGACTCTGGATGTCAGAGTTAGGGTAGGCAGCCCCCTTTATATATAAGCCTACAATACTTCCAACTGTCCCAAATTTTTGCCCCAGGAGGGCTCGGTGGTCTTTTCTGCACTCCCTGGTGGACCCATAGAATCCAACAGAGCCGAGACAGGGAACTACAATTTTCCATGTGCCTTGTGGGAATATGTGAAGGCACCATAGCCCCGGGTTCCTGCCACCTATGGTTTGGGGGGAGACAATGCCCTGTGCACCCTGTCTCCCCTGGTCCTTCCACACCATGGGCATCCCTGCCAGGTAAGGTTCCCAGGTAGTGTTCCTCACAATATATTACATATTTTAGCATTGGGCAAACCAAACTCAAGTACCCCTTCTTCCCCAAAACCCCTCCATCACTGTGATAAAATCACCCACACATGTTAGTGTATAAGTACTCAATATATAAATCTAAACTGGTCTATCTGAATGGATTTATATATATATCTAAAACAATGTATATCAACCAAAGTATATATCTGAATAGATATATTCAGACCAATGTATATATATCCGAACGGACCTATATAAACCAGTATTATATATATACATATACATGCACATAGTAGTTTAAAGGCTTGAATGATGGTAATTCTCTGCCGATCCAGGAGTTGGTGCTCTGTGCTTTTACTCCCTTTGCAGAAAGGAAGACTGACAGCTCTCTACCTCTGACGTCACTTTTGGGGCCCACCTGACCTGCCTATTCCTGCCAGGACTCCTCATAACCAGAAAAGCCCGCATCTTGGGCAGACACCCTGGCAGGACGTAAATCTGAGGAAGATTTGTTTTGCATTTACAAGACATTAATTTTTTTTATTTCAATCATTCAGTTATACTGGGTTTACTGTAAAGTGCCCCAAAACATTGATATTTTGTTTTTGTTTTTCTTTTGTGTTACAGTGACATGGTCAGCAGGGTTTGGAGCGGATTAAAGAAGGCGGACCAACAGGACATCATACAGGCCATGGCCTCCAAGTTCCAGGCTCTCAAAGTCCTGGTGGAAGAACAACTCGCTGAAGCAGAGGTACATAACAGAGCTCACGTTGTCCTACAACAGGGGAGTCAGATGGGACTATCCTAGTTTTTGCTACCAGTTTACCCTGATGACAATATTGAGACATACCTGTTGGTATTTGAACATATGTCTATCCATCATCAGTGGGAATTTACAGAATGGGCACAAATATTTGTGCTATTCTTGAGGAGTGAAGCACAGTGTGCCTATTACAGCCTTGAAGAGCAGGCTGCTGGTAACTATGAACAACTGAAAGCCAAGGTGCTTCTCTGCTACGGCATCAACCCAGACCAGCAGGCCACACTATTATATAATAACACCAAGAGTGGGTGTTTGATTCTGAGAAGCCATCTTGCTCACCAGCATACAAACTCTGGCCCAGAATTGGGCACTGGCTGAAACTAAAGGTAAATGGTGCAAAAGCAATTACAGAAATGGTCATTTGTGACCAATTGATAAATGCTCCCTTGATTATCTCACCCAGCCAAACTGGAAACAGGAGCATAAAAATCTAGAGTACTTAACGCTAGAATCCCTGAAGCCTATGAAAAAAGACGTAATCCCGGGCTATCTTAAATTCTTTTGCACCTACGCCTCATCAGCGTCTTTGTCATGCAAATGTGTTGATCAGCACTGGCAGCAGGCAGCCTGCTCACTCATCCCCCCACTAAGGCAGCTGAAGTCAACTCAGATGCTGAAGTCTCTTTATCTGGCAGTGAGGTATTTGAATTGTATAGGTTGAATAACATATTGTTATTTGGAATACATACATTTCATGTGTGCTCTGTGTCTACAACAATCTGGGTAAATGTAGGATGACAAGAAACGTGAGGCAAGAAATCTGAAACACATAACTAAAACAGAAAATTTTTCATCTCCCTGTAACAATGACAAATTGCTGACGTGAAGTGTATAATGTGTGAAGACTGAAGTCCAAATATACAATAAACACTTTTACAAAAGGTATAACAAAACAAGTACACTTTTGTTCAAGAATATAACCAAAGAAAAATAAATCATTCAATTTGCATGGTGCTGTCAATGAGTAAAAACCCAAGCCCAAATATCAACCTTCACCAGACTGACATGTCTGCTCAGAACTGCTGTCTTCTAATTAAGAGATTGCAAGTTTGAGCCCAGATTCTCCCTCTTTGGAGTAGTGAGCTGCTATTATTATTACTAATATATAATAAAAACATACATTTTTGTTACTTGCAATCTGACCCTGTTAGTTTTCAAATAAAGACATGCTGCAGCGAACTTGCCTCTCCCTCTCTGAAATGATGGCGTTTTTCTCCATTCTTTTCACAAGAGGAGCGATGACCACAGTTGGTGCTGTGGTTGATGCCTGGTCGGAACTATTTATTATACCAGCAATCAAAGATCTCGGACATCTGGCAATGTTTTGTTGAGAACTGTGTTTTGAGTTACAATCCAGGGCAACATATTACTGCTGATGAGCAACTGTTTTCAAGGTCCATTGTTCTTTCTTGAAATACATCTTAACCAAGCCTGACAAATTTCACATAAAGATTTGGAGACAAAGTGCATGTGCAAGGACACTCCTAATTTAGGAAAAGATCCCAGTCATCCCACATGAGAAAGACTTTCTGAGACTGTGGTCATAAAGCTAATGGAGCTGTTTCTATACAAAGGCAGAACCGTAACAACAGATAACTTCTTCACATCACTTTCATTGACTGCTGCACTGCAAAATAACTCGGCTTGGGACAATAAATAAACTGGGACTTCCACCTGCAACTAAAGTCACTTCAGTATGCAAGCAACTCTCCATGCTAGTGTTTAGATCTGGTAGTGCCATGCTGACAGTGTATGCGCCCTAAAAGGAGATGTCTGTCTTCATTCTCAGTACCATGCACTATAATGTGGAGTTTGGGCAAGATCAGAAAAAAACACCATGTTCAAATGGCAGCACTTTCAAATAATGATATTTTGATGCATGGATGTGTGTGTGCATACGTGAGAGAAATTTGATGTCATTCAAGTCGTTACTGGAATTTAAACACTTTCACAAAGGTATAATGAAACAAGTGTGCTTTTATTCAAGAATAAAACTGAATAAAAAAAATTCAAGTGATAAAGAGATACCAAGAAGAAATGATTCACCAGCTTTTGTGTGTCTGCTGATATGCCTTCAGTGATATCTTTTACAGGTAGCACAAATTTACACTGAGTGCTACAGACTGAAATCAGATGTATGTTTTTATTATATTGTAGTAATAACAACAGCGGCACACTACTCAATGGGAATAACCCAGACTCAAACTCACAACCTCTTGATGACAAAACAGGAGCTCTTACCTCTGCTCCAGCCAAACAGACATGTTGGTTCATATTTGTGCTTGGGTTTTTATTCATTGACAACAACATGTAAAATGAATGATTTTTTGGGGGGTGGGGGTGTAGGGTATATTCTTGAATAAATGTGCATTTTGTCATTATTACAGTAAAATGAAAAATTTTCTGTTTTAGTTATGTGCTCAACATTTCTTGCCTTAAATTTCCTGTCATCCAGGATGACATGCATTTACCCAGATCGTTGTAGATACTGTAGATACTGAACACACATGAAATGTGTGTATCCTAAATAACGATCTATTATTTACCCTATACAATTCCAAACATCTCAGTGTCAGATAATCTTCAGCGTCCTAGTTGACTTCAGCTACGTCGGTGGGGTGATGAGTAACCAGGCTGCCTGCTGCCATTGCCAATCGACACATTTGCAAGACAAAGATGTTATGACCTTTTTCTAGGCTTTAGGGATTCTAGTGTTAACAGTAGCTTTCAAGCATTGCCGTGTTTTCTGCCTCACTCCACGCAGCCTGTGCAACGCGGCCGCAGAGAGCTTAAACAACTCAGCACATCCACAAAAAAACGACAAGGTTGAGCTTTCTTGAAGGCTTTTACTGGACATATCTTGTTGTAAAATGAAATGTATACAAAAGAAACATACAGGTATTTACAAGTATAGAACCAAAGACAATAAATAATGATTTACAAAGCAATACATAGCAGAGAGTATACATTAAACAATAAAGCTTTAAAAGACTTACAAGGCAAGTGATTTCCACAGTCAGATTGAGACAAAGAGACGCGCGTGGACAGAGGTACAAATTGCTGCATATCACAACTAACCAGACCCAGGGGTTTATATACCTTAGAGATATGTTTCGGACATGACCAAAACAAGAGATAAAGGGGTGCCTACATGAGACACATAGGGTGTATTGTATTTAAATGTTTATTATGGGACCTACATGCTTTCCGTGAGTTTCATAGACATTTATAACACCACTGTGAATGAGGGACATGACTGACAGGTGTGTTAATAAATGACAAGACAAAGGGGGAGGACAGTTCAACTAATAACAGTAATAGTTAACAGCATGTGGTGCAGAACACAGTGCAACCTCGCAAGTTGAGCATGTGGAACGGTCTGCTGATCACCATAAGTCCCGTCTTGGATGTGTCACCAACACAGAGCATACTCGTCGCGATACAGAACCAATGGTAAGACCCAAGGAGAAGCACGTGACTCCTCCCCACTGAACCAAGCCATCCACAACTGCGTCCACTTTGCCAATATGTGCTTCTGGAACAGTGGGAAACCTGATCAATCTAAACCGTATCCAGGAGGAAACTCTATGGTACAGGTTTGCCAGAGGTACCATTATGTATCATGGGCTAAAAAAAAGTCTGGCTAGGGTGATTATCATGCACAGCCCACCCTACCCAGTGATCCTTGAGTGGGACTAGTCAGAAAATAAAAGTGGAGAAGCACCTACCACCTCTTCTGAAACACTGGGCCTAGTGATTGATGGTGAAAACTTATGACAAACTCTCTCCACGTCACGCTTACAGCCGGCTTCTGAGCAAGGTCACATGGCTAGTCAATGGGACATCAGTGACACACAGCCATCACACTCTTGTTGTCACTACAGAGACAGAAAGCGAGACATAACAGGATGTTTCTCCGCCTCATGAGGATGCCACATATTCACTCTCAGAATTACATTTTTAATTTAGGGAAACACCAGCATCTTTGAAAAGGGAACAGTGAAATGATGAATCCCTTAAATTCATGAATAGAGTAGCTTTGATTGACAGAAACTGTACTAATTATCCCATGCCACCAGAGCCACACTTTGTACTAAGTATTGATTTACTAGCAAAATACCCACGCTTCGCAGCGGAGAAGTAGTGTGTTAAATAAGTTATGAAAAAAAAGGAAACATTTTAAAAATAACATAACATGATTGTCAACGTAATTGTTTTGTCACTGTTATGAGTGTTACTGTCATCAAGGGTTTGATTATCATTATTTCTTTCAATCAGGTTCGTATTTGGAGGACGTATTGTGTTCAAGTTACATTCCGTGTTTGTCAGATGTTGTAAAGATAACAGGTTTCATTTATTGAAGTGTTCACTGCCCAAATTGCTACTCGTGAATCTAAGATGTTTAACAGGCATTCCCGGTATTAAGTTGTGGATTTGCCTGCGAGTATTTAGCGACAGCATGTCTGTTAACTTGTGGATTTGCCTGCGAGTATTTAGCAACAGCATGTCTATTAACTTGTGGATTTGCCTGCGAGTATTTGGCGGCAGTGTCATGAAGTTGTTTCGATCTAGCTGCATCAGACAATGTACCATGATGTCTGGCACGCCTCCTTTTTACTGTTTTCTCACAGCTTGGATTGCTGCTGTCATAATCGGTTTGTGTTTCATGGTTTGTTTCAATTACGTTAGTATTTGCAGGACTTGTGTTGAAGTGACATTTGGCATCTGTCAAGCGTTGTAAGCATACAACCACCTTCATCGATAACTTCGCATCGTAATAAACGAACAATAAAACAGCGGAGAAGCTGTGGATTAAATAAAAAGGCTGCAGTTATCAGCAGGGAGACGTGAATACCATGGCGAAGCAAAGAAGGGAATGAAGAGACTGGAGCGACGGACGACCTTATATGGGCAGGCAGTCAATTACGTGGGAGGTGTGGGGATGGGGGACGCAATATAGGCAGACAGCCAACTATGTGGGAGGCGTGGTGATGGAGGACTCAACGCCACCTCACACGGCAACCGAGCTGCAGGCTATGGACGTATATATGTACGTAAGCAGGATTCAATAATGACTGTTACGCGTAGAATTTCGAAATGAAACCTGCCCAACTTTTGTAAGTAACTTGTAAGGAATGAGCCTGCCAAATTTCAGCCTTCTACCTACACGGTAAGTTGGAGAATTAGTGATGAGTGAGTGAGTGAGTCAGTCAGTTATTGAGGGCTTTGCCTTTTATTAGTATAGATTATATCGTGTACCAGAACATGAATGTGAGGTTGTTGTTATTAGTTCTGTGGTCTTTCTGGTGGCAGATTTGCACATGCCCATCTCTTAGCAGTCCAACTGGGAGCCGAAAAACTCTTGGAGAAGATCAAACTCTGATTTTATTCACCCAGGATTAATCAGGAGGTCCGTCAATTTTGTGCTTCTTGTTGGGAGTGACAATTAAAACAGATTCTTCAAAAGGACTGCTTGCACTCGCTAATATTCCTTTCAAACGCAATTCCTTTCTAGTGCTGGAATTTTCAAAAAACATTGCACGGCCTTTCATAGGGGTCTTTGCGTAAGATGGCTTCCCTAAAGAAGTCCTAACAGACCGTGGGACATCCTTTACCTTGATAATGTTCAAGGAAGTTGCTAAGTTACTCAAGATTGAGCATTAAAAACCTCAGTATATCATCCCCAAACTAATCTTAGTGGTGCAATGTAATAAATGCTTAAGCAAATACTGTGCAAGGTGGTCACCGATGATGTGATCAGTTATTTCCCCTTGTATTGTTTACCTATCGGTATGTCCACAAGCATCCACAGGCTTCCATCCTTTTGAGCTATTGTATAGACAACAACCCTTGGAACTATTGGATGTGCTGAAAGAGGGTTGGGAAGAGAAAGAACACTAATATACTAGAGTATATTGTGCAATTGAGCAATACATTTGCTCAATTATACTCATTCTGAAATAAAACATTGAGTAAATGCAGTTTGCTCAGGCTCATTACTATGATAGTGGTATGACACTCCAGGAATTTCAGCCCAGAGATCGTGTTACAGTCCTTATTCCCACTTCCCACTTTAAATTATTGGCCCATTGGCACTGCCCATATGAAATAAAGGAGAGGAATGAACTGGTTGACTATCTGGTTATACAACTGAATCGTCGACTGTTGAGTGAGTATACCACGTGAATCTTTTGGAAATGTGAAAGGAAAGGGAGCCTGTTCATTACTTCTCACAACCTTCCTCCTTCTTTGCCTAAACAAACCTTAATTTCAGCGCAAATCTTTCTTCCAACCAGTGACAAGAGCTCAAAGCAGCTATCTTGTCGTTGGGTCCTGCCATTTGGTTTGTACGGAGTACCAGTGACCTTCTAGCATCCTGTGGATAGAGTGCTTTCACACCACCAATCCTATACTGCCACTTACTTCGATGATGTTGTTGTCTGTTCAGGTACCTGGGAGGCACCTGGCATTAAGTGAAGCTGGGGTAACAATAAACCTCAAAAAATGTTACTTCAGGTTGTCAGAAGCCAAATTTTTGGGTCACTTAGTGGGCAGAGGTACTGTAAGCACACACTGTGCAAAGGTTAATGACATTATGAAATGGACTCGTCCAATGTCATAGACGTAGGTTCAAGACTTCCTAGGATTGGCGTGGTACTACTGCCGGTTTATTCCTTGTTTCTCAGATGGAGCAGTGCCTTTAACTCATCTACAAAGAAGTTGGTTCCAGTGGTATGGAGTGAGAAAGCAGAGACCACATTCCGTGGTCTAAAAGAGGCCCAAAATTAAGCACCTACAGTATATTAATTATGTGCTTTTTCACAGCCTTTTGTCTTACAGACCAAAACTTCAGACACAGGTCTTGGAACCATCCTAAGTCAAAGGGACGATGGTGTTGAAAACCCCACAATGTACATGAGCTGGAATCTTCTGGATCAGGAAACCAGGTATATGGCAGTGAAGAAAGAGAGACCCTTGTGATTAAATGGGTTATTAATCGGCAGATATACTGCCTCCTGGGACATGAATTCACTCTGGTGATGGACCATGCAACTTTACAGTGGATGGCACTTCATAAGAAGTCAAATCTCCACATCACCAGGTGGGTTTTGAACCTGCAGCCTTTTTTATTTCAAAGTCCTACAATGTTGAGGTTCGCTCCATGCCAACGCTGATGCTCTTTTTTGCATCCATGACCTCGTGACTCAAGTCATGATCCAACAAAGCTGGGCTGAGGGGGTGGGGGTGGTACTGTCGAATGAATGCACATGGGAGACAGTTTAAAGACTTGGGTGATAGTAATTCCCAGCCAATTCAGGGGTTGATGCTGTGTGATACTGGTCTCTTTTCCTCCCTCTGCAGAAAGGAAGATTGACAGCTCTCCACTTCCAACATCACTTCCAAGGTCCACCCACCTGGATCAGCTCTTCCTCCAAAGATTCCTCATAACCCGGAAGAGCCGCTGTATTGGGCAGTCACCCTGATATGACACAAGTCTGAGGAAGACTTGTTTTGCACTTATAAAGCTTTTTTTCTGTTTCAGTCATTCAATTATATGGGGTTTGCTGCTTGGTGCTCCAACACATTGATGTTGTCTTTGTCTAGTGTTATATACCTGTATATGGAACAAGTGTTTTAAATAAGGAATAATGTTGCTTTTGTTACTTACTTAAAACAGTTAATGTGGAAATTTTTTTTACTTATTCAAAACAATAAAAGAATATTATTTGTGTTTACTCAATAACTATTTATTAGATATTCTCTGTCACATTAATGCTAAATGAGAGCCTACTCCAACATCTGTAACAATCAAAATTCAATAATTTATGTTTTGGTAAAGACATTGTTTTCACATTTTGTTACATTTTCTACTGTAATGTCCCCTTGTAACACAGATTCCCATACAAATCAAATAAAGATTCTATGTCTGCTTAATTCTTTATTGGACAGAAAACATTTTTAATCATTTCCTTTATTTGCATGGCTATTTTTAACTTACATTCCTGTAGCTACATTTGGTATACATAATCAAGTGTTTTATTTTCTTTATTAAGTACAATGCCATAATAATCTTAAAATAGATTGATTTCTGCCCAGTCTTTCTTCTATACTTTTTTTTCACTATGGCTAAAATAATAATGGAAAACTGGCATTCTAAAGTGAAATGAATTACAGACAGCCTTCAGTAAATTTTAATATTATGTGAACTCTGCATTCAAATGAACATTTTTCACTAAAAATAATTACTACAACTTTGCATATGTTCTCTGAAATGGCTGTTTATGTACAGAAGATACTGATAACACAATGTGCCAAGAAGATGAAGATTATAAAATTATAAAAAATATGGAACATGCAAATCTGTTGGAAATAATTAATTTAAATTGTGGAAAATTAACAATGTGCAAAACTGTAAAAAATTCAGTTATATTCCACTTTAAGGATATTATTTCCTGGTTTGGATTTTCCAATTAACTATATTAATTACTTTCAATTGGATACATAGAAGATTGACTGGAGCATGAAGAAGCTGATGTAGTTTGACTTGGCCTTTCAGCAAGTGACACTTTATTTTAGGAGCAATTCACATTACCCAATTGAAAAACAAGTCTTATATTTTTCAGGCACCAAGGGTAAAAAAAATTAAAACTCAATATGTGAAATAATTAAAGAAATAAATGAGCTTGACCCTTCTGCTCATTTTGTATTAGAATTGTCAGTCTTGATGAGAATGTTAATTTCTTGCTATTCAAAGATTTATTTCTCATTAACAATAAAAAACATAAAAATTGAAATAGTGCATGAATCTTTTTAATCTAATTGTTACTTAATAATATTTAATTGACTAGAGAAATAATAAAATTTCATAGGTTGCATGATATGTAACAGAACTATGAATCAATATACATCTGTTTATTATGTTTTATTATTTTAAAACATAGCACTGCTTGTTGTACGGTCATTCTTTCTACACTTAGACGGTGCTGAATATAAAAGTAGTCTCTTTCTGCAAATGATTTTTATTTTAGTTTTTGAGGTTCACAATGGGATATACTAACCTTATGTGACAAATGCAAACATTTCAATGCAAAACTGTAGGTGACTGAGTACATATACATCTTATTTGACAAATGTCAAGTTTATATAGCAGATATCCAGCTAACATTCACCTTAAATGGAAAATGTCAAGCATACAGTTAAGTCGATAAGTTTTTGGGCAGTGACAAAATTTTCATAATTTTGGCTCTGTACGCCACCACAATGGATTTAACCTAAAACGGTCATTATGTGATTGAAGTGTAGATTTTTAGCTTTAATTTAAGGGGTTTACTAAAAATGTTGTATGTCACATGTAATTAGTTGCCCCTATCTTCCGTATTAGTATTTTACTTATATTGCAGTTGGCAGTTTTCTTATTTACAAAGAGAATTAGTTAAATCCATTATCCAAGCCACACTGACAGTAATACTGAAGTTGGCATTGATAAGTCCTTGCTTCTGTCTTTCCCAAATGGTGCTCTCTATCTATAAGACTGATATAGGAAAGTGTAAGAAAGACTTACATTACCTATTTTCCTATACTTTGCCCCCAAGAACTTTCATAAAAAGCAAACTGCCAGAAACTGCCAGAAAGTGTCATTTTTTTCTCCACAAGGCAAGTTTAGAATGAAGCATCTGGGCCTTATCTGATAAAATGATAAATCACCAGGTGACATATAGTACCAGACATATCATCTTATGGTACCAGTTAAACATTCAACTCAAAGAGCTATAACTCAATTATTGACAACCTTGATGGCCAAAACTTTGCATCAAAAGTCAACCAAAAGGAATGGGCTGATGTATACCTAAGAAACCAACTGCAAGACATCTACTCCTTCCTTTATAAACTATTGTACACCCGAAATATGGGCTCTCTCCTTTAAGCTCACTGCTTAGGTTGACTGTAACTTCTACTCTCTATAGCAGACACTCCTTTGCCTATAGGGTGTAACGGTAACAAAGGCCGGAGCTATCCCATTTACACTGAAGTGCAATCAGGTGCTGGAATGGAAAGGTGAAAGTCTTGTCTGTATTAGAGTTGGACGAAGGACCGCAAGTCCAAACCTTGCTAAGGAACAGCAAATGCTCAAGCTGACTGATTAACAACTGGCCAGCAGATGTCAACTATATGCTAGCCAAAAGAGGACATTCTGTATAAAAAAAACACAAAGAGAAAACCGTAGTGCAACCCACAATCAGAGGGTGCAAACACGGTGAGGAAGGAGAAAAGCTCATAAACAAAGAAATAAAAGCATGGAGAAAGCCAACCAAGAAAGGAACAAAGAGTCTCCTACACCAAGCCTTGAGTACATCTACTTTGATTATGAGAACTAATTATTGTAACTTATAGTTAGTATAAATCCAGACAATGTATTATAGTATTGGTATCACTGTACCTGTAAAGACATAGAAGAATAAGTGTTTAACTGTTGCAAATTTCTTCTTAAATCCATTAGGAAAGTTCAGAGCAGCAACTCATACGTACACACAGAAAATTTGTGTGGGTCGGGATGGTAACCTGGTGCAGACTAGCTGTGAGCAAATGAATGCCATGGTGTAGACAGTAGAAGCTAAATAACCAGCTAAAGAACTTATCCATCTTTACCACATACATTGAAAGATCATAATTCATAAGTAATTTGTCTTTTTTTCTATAGGAGAGAAAAAGTTAAACTAAGCTATTCTAATTTTATGTTCTGTGTTATTGACCTTAATCTTGGTATATTTATAGATAGAAATCCACAAAGGGAGAAAATGAATGATGCATTTTAAAATACTGCTTCATTACTGAGCTTTTGACACCTGTCAGGTATAATCATCAGAGGAAAACGATATGATATACAGGAATCAAGACAATATATAGTAAATGATTCCTGTATGTGAAATTATTTTCCTCAGATTCAGATACCTTTCAGGTGTCAAAAGAACAAGAATAAAAGACTATTTTAAGATACGTGATTCATTTTTTCCTCTCTCTCTCTCTCTCTATATATATATATATATATATACAGCCACATATTATTTTTACGTTATGAATAACTTGTATGAAGTTGGCCCTCCTTATCCATGGGTTCAGCATCTTCAGATTAAACTTAATGCAGGTTTAAAATATTCCAAAAAAAAATTTCCAGAAATTTCCAAAAAGCAAAACTTGACTTTGCCACACACTGAGCATTATGCTGAATTCACTTAAATGAAGTAATCTGCTGTTCCTTCCCATTATTTCACAGATCACTCGTCGCCTGAGCATTGTTCACCTTGAGTCTCATTCTTTTTCTACTTGCATTGTGTGCACCTTTTGTTTCTGAGAAAAAATGACTTATAAAAAGTAATTAAGTGGTCAAAGCAATCCCTTTGAGTTAGCGTAAAGTGCTATTTCTCAATGAGAAAATAAAAATCTTAGATCTTTTTTAAAGGGGCATGGCACTTGCTGAAATGGGCCATAAGGTCATTAAGAATGAATCAAGCATTTGCACAATAAAGCAGAAACAAACCTAAATTCATGGAAGTGTTAGTGCCTCCCCTACAATGCCACAAATGGTGTCTCTAGTTCATGATAAAGTGCTTGCAAAGTCTGAAAGCACTACGTATGTGGCTATAGAATATGTCACAGAAGCATATCTCTGTTGTTGGCAAAATTATACGTAAAAAAAGCACTTAGCCTCTGTGATGGGGGTTGAGGAGAGCGAGAGGATGGATTTTAAGGCTAGTAAGGGATGGCTGGTTAGCTATGTAAAGAGCTTAGCCTCAAGATCTTAAATATTGACATTGGCTGTTTTATTCAATGCATTTCTCTTTCAGGTCACTATACAAAAGCAGGTGTTGAAAGAAAGAAAATGTTACATTTTTGCTGGCATGTTATATGTAGTTAGGTTAGGATGGTTGCTTCTGTACTGAACATGTACAAATTTTTTTTTCTTATCATTATTCCCTAAACAATACAATATAACAACTATCTATATAGGATTTACATTGTATTTTCTATTATAAGTAATCTAGAGATGATTCAAAGTATACAGGAGCATGTGTGTAGATGCAAATACTATGCCATTTTATATAAGGTACTTGATCTGAAACATGTACGTCGAGGGAAGACTGTATTTGGTTTATTGCAGCAAGCATGATTGGGTTATTTGTTTACATTTTTTTTGCGAAAGTTATTTAATGTAGATGTCCATAAATTGCATAGATCTTTTCATATTTCTGGTATCCTTGGATAGGCAGAAATTAAAGTCCTCAAACACACTACATTAATATGTTGCCCACTGGTTCTTACTCATTTTTTTTGTATATTAACTCCTGTAATTGTCAAAGGAAACACTGATAATTAATTAACTGGTTGACTAACATCAATCAATCAGTTCTTCATCTCACGACAGACACAGTTCCTTTAAGAGCAGTTCTAAGGACGCTTTCATTGAATTTAACTTAAAGAGACAAACTGTCAGCAGACTTTCCTTGTTCAGAAGAACCTACAAATTGTCTTCTAGGCTTTTAAGCTAAATTATAATTTCTTTTACTGCACATAAAATAGAGTCTGTTTTGCAGGGAGCTCTGTGGCCATTATTTGTCCAATTCAGCCCCCACGTTGAAGACACTGTGAGAGAAAAGAATGTACTAAATGAAAAGAACAAAAGAAAATAAATGGAACATACCGCTAATAGGGAGCAGACATAACCTTAGTTACAAAACAGGTTATTTTGTGAATAGGAGGAAGTCAGCAAGAGAAATGATTATCAAACAATATAATCATATATTTAATATAATTATCTCCAATATACCAAATTAAGATATAAAGTCAAAAGTGAACAACAAAAAAGACTTTTAGGTTTGTCTAACTAGGAGATGCAAGACAAAGAAGAGAAAAGATCAAAAATTCAAACACGGAGACTAGGGCAGTCCCATCATCTTTTATAGTGGTGTTGTCTGAGATCCCATAATTCAAGCCTTGTGACCATAGATGATTCCCCGAACGGGCCCAAATGTCAGTGGCACCCTCATGAAAATTAAACCAGCTGAGTTTTGGAAGCTGAACCCTAATGCACTGGAAAGGATTCTGGACCTTATGAAAGGTCAGTTTTAAGGTAGGACAAATGATTTATGAATGGATATTTTACATTTCTACTTGAGTTGTGCTTTCCACTGTATTTAGACCTGGTGTTAGGTGTTGGCCCATCTTTATTGGTTCTGTTAAGATTTTAAACAGAGATCATGTTAATGGATATAAAGGTATTGTTTTCTTACAATAAACTGTTTTTATTAATTTTAAGGAATTTTCCAAATCTTTACATAAATGTACAAACAAAAGAGAACCGATACAATTAGAAATTTCACATAGAGAACCTCTCCAGAAGTAACAAATTTAACATTTTATGTAACTAAATTATATGCTTTTGCAAATTCATACATTTTCAGTTTCTGCATTTTTCATTCTATAGATTTTAAATAACACTTGAAATCCAATTCAAATATGCCACAACAGTATTCTTAAGCCATTTTCATTTTGCTATTTATAATAAAAGAAGTTCTTTTTCCCAAATTGTATCTTGCATAACACAATAATATGTTGAATATTTAAACTTCAAATGCACCTTTAAGTAATTAATAGCAAAATCTTTGCAAATCAATGCAGATGATTTTGAAAACATACAGTGAGGAAAAAGATACAGCACAGTCTGTCCTCCAACAGAACACATAAAACACAAATCATCCTGCTCAGGTTTAAACTGGAGAAAATCTATGAACAATTTGAGATGTACAATGCAATGGTAACACTGCTGCCTTACAGTAAGGAGTACTGGAGTTTGTGTCCCTTGGGGGGGGGAGATTTGCATGTTCTCCCTGTGTATATGTGGGTGTGCTCCCACAGTCTACTGATGTGCATGTTAGGTAGATTTGCAATTTTAAACTGTGTGTGTGTTCGCTGTGCAATGTACTGGCAGGCTGTCCATGGACTGTTCCTTGGTAGGTCCCAATTTCCTCAATACCCTGTTTGGGAAAAGTGGGTTTGGAAAATGGATAGATGGAAGGACAGATGTTTGTAACCTCCTTATTATATGTCTTATTCTTGATTTTCATACAATCTGTTTGTCACTCAGATTCACCTCATGCCGACTGCATCATGCCTTCAGTAAGCCTCAGTATCAGCAGCCATATGGTGCATGTATGGAAAATGTAACACTGCACCATTCATTTGACTTCAGTAAGAAGAGCCTCAGTTTGGGAAACTACTCACAGGTACTTTAATGGTCCCTTGTGGCAAAGGAGGGCACTGCAATTCGTGCTATTGTGGGGCTTCTTATTATGGTGTTTTACTGTATCTGAGGTTTACATATAATCGAGTTCAAGCATGTTTTGCTCTTGTCTTTTCCTTAATTAATAGATCTTAATAAAAACTATGTGAATCCCTACACAAATGATCATTGTGTGAATTCTGTAGTATGTGCTGCCTACTCAGCTAGTAGTATGAAGTTGTACAATTTTGTTTGTTATTCTATAAGTAAAACTGTGCATCAGGATTGGGATGAATAATGCACTCTTAATCAAAATGTCAGCAGGTTGGTTGTCTGTCAGCAGGGATTGGAGAGAAGAGCTATGGTGTCTGATCAGGTCCGGGGCCCACGGCCTGTGAATCTGTCCCTGCTTGTGACTGGCAACCACATATAGCAACTGTGAAGGAAATGGTGTCTATCATAATAATAATTCACAGTTAATTACATTTATATGGCACTTTCTCGGCGGCACGGTGGCACAGTGGGTAGCGCTGTTGCCTCGCAGTTAGGAGACCTGGGTTTGCTTCCCGGGTCCTCCCTGCGTGGAGTTTGCATGTTCTCCCCGTGTCTGTGTGGGTTTCCTCCGGGTACTCTGGTTTCCTCCCACAATCCAAAGACATGCAGGTTAGGTGCACTGGCGAGTCTAAATTGTCCCTAGTGTGTGCTTGGTGTGTGTGTGTGTGTGTGTGTATGTGTGCCCTGCGGTGGGCTGGCAACCTGTCCGGGGTTTGTTTCCTGCCTTGCACCCTGTGTTGGCTGGGATTGGCTCCGGCAGACCCCCATGACCCTGTAGTTAGGATATAGCGGGTTGGATAATGGATGGATGGATGGCACTTTCTCACTACACTGTGACACAATAACACAAATTCTGATGCCTCCTGCAATATGAAAGGTCATCACAATTGCAACAGCAAATTAATCAATCAATCCATCTTCCTAAGGTGAAACCAAAGAAGACAAGTGGAAAATATACTCCACACAGGGAGCACCCAGGACGTGAACTCTGTTCTCAGCAGCAGGCCAAATAGGTTAGCCCAGACTTCCCTGTTCCCAGCCAGAGATTATAGCTGTTCCTCGGGAATTCTCAGGCTTTATAAAGCTAGCCAAGAGATATAGTTCCTCCAGCGTGCCCTGGGTTTGCCACAGGGTATATGGCCATTGGGACATGCCCTGAGCAGCTTCAGAGAAAGCCACCCCAGGGGCATCCTTAGGACATGCCCAAACTACTACCACTGGTTCCTCTAGTTACAAAGGAGCAGTCATTGTACTTTGATGTTCTCCCAAATTGCTGAGCTTCTTACTCTTGTCAGAAAAATCCTTACAGATGGACCTGTATTGTATTCAGACTTAAGCAGATATAATAATGCAGCAGGTTAATTTCAATATATATAAATTTAAGATTTTACTCATAGAAAGTAAAAATATAGATATAATTATACAATTTGGGTATCAGAAACTAAAACAGAAAAGACCGCTTATCCAGACATTGTACATAAGTGATTAAGAGCTCTCATAAGGTTATAATTTTCATTCCATACTATGTCAAGCAAGTCATTGGGGACTTTACGCTTCACATGCCTGATGCACTTATGAGGCCTTATCTGGAATACTTCATGCAGTTTTAGTCATAACAGCATTATAGAAGGTTCAGAGAAGTGCTACTAGATTAAGTGTAGGACTGTTTAGTATAATGTAAGAGGAACGGAGATAAATTATTTCAGGATACTTTAAAATTAATTTTTACTATAAAATGCACAGATTGGGCTAAAAGTAAATATTGCACAAATGTTAACAAGTTTTTCTTCATACCGATACTGATACTTTTTATATAAAGCAAATCATGAGTTTAAATTTTTTTAGGAAATGTTAGCTGTATTCAGATTACCCTGGCCACCATTAATGACCACCACCTGTACTGTTAGCCAATAGGGTGCTGGCGGAAATTGGGCTGCTGTTGGCTGAAGAAGGAGAAGAAGAGGAGGGAGACATGTCCGGAGGAAAGAGGCAAAGAGGAAGGTAAAGAGAGTGGAACTGAGGCTAGGAACTTTGAATGTTGGCAGTATAACTGGTAAGGGGAGAGAGTTAGCTGATATGATGGAGAGAAGAAAGGTTGATATATTGTGCATGCAAGAGACTAAATGGAAGTGGAGTAAGGCCAGGTGTATCAAAGTTGGATTCAAATTGTTCTATCATGGTATGGGTAGGAGGAGAAATAGGGTAGGGGGTTATTCTGAAGGAACAATATGTCAAGATTGTTGTGGAAGTGAAAAGAGTGTGAGCCAGAGTAATGATTATGAAGAATGGCAGTGTTTAGGAGATATATATATAAAACAAGTGACTGGTATGTTGTATGATTTGTTTTTATACTTCTAATTTCACAAATTGTTCAGATCAAAGCAAATATAGAATAATAATAATATTATTAATATATATTATAATTTTATTATTATTTTAGTAATATAAAACTGCTGTAACATACATAATATCAAATACTGTATGAAATTCAAGAAATTCAAAGGTTGTGAAGCATAAGCCAACCAATTCAATGATTAGGCAGAACTCCAGCTTTGGAGTCTTTATTTTCCTGATCTGGTGTGGTTAAATATTCTCAGGATTCATAAAAGGCACATATACTTTATATACTTCTGCTTACTTCACCTAAATTGTAGAGCCAGCCCTAAAAATGGCCAGTTTAACTTTATGTAATAAAATATTTTAAAAATTATTTTATGCAGATGGAACCAAACTTCAGGAAGAAGGCAGATGGAAGTCTCAACTTGTCTGATTCTTTGGAAGCACAAAAAGTGAAGAAGGGAGAACCAGAAGAGGCCATGGTCTAGACCCCTTTCACCAGATAAGGTCTTGGAGTATGCAAGAACAGCCGTTGTAAGTCATGGCCAGGACCCACATAACAGAGTAAATATTTTGGGTCAACATGAAATGCAGTTCAGCATCTTCAGAGGCAAGACATTCAAGTGGATGGAGGAGAATGCCTTGGGATATGCTGGGTATCTTGTGTCATCTATGATGAAAAAATCATTAGAGGTAAAAGACTCAAAAAAACACTATTCCCTAAGGCAGCCATTAGGGAATATAGGGAGCTTTATCCTGAGGGCCAGAAGGCTATTCACATTAAGGCCCGGTCTAATACTTCCTCTGTCCTGCCCTCCACCTTCTCTGCTGCTGCAGCATCCTCCAGGTCTCATACCTCTACTGCTCCAGCATCAACCATCTTTCAACTCTCCTCTACTGCCCTACCATCCTCCAGCTCTCATCCCTCCTATACTACCCCAGCATCAACCAGCTCTCATCCCTCCTGTAGTACCCTGCCCTCTTCCAGCTTGCAGCCCCAGCAACAGCCCTCCAGCTTTGTAGCTATGCCCAAAGTGAACTCTCTGCATTCCCTTTTGGCTGGGAAGGTACAGCACCCATTGAGAGTAGACAAAACTGTCAAAAAGGTCTTGTTTGAAAAGAAGAAACAACCTGGTAACTGAGTCATCGATTTGTAATAAATTTTTACAGGAAATATGCTTATGATTAAAATGTACTTTTATCTTTAATTTGCAGTCTTTGTCCAGTTGGTATTCATTTGACATATTTATTGCTTATTGCATATTTTTCAGCCCTGGTTGCTATGGCAAGCTCTGTTTCAGCCCCTGAACAGACAGCTGAGCTAGAAGATAGGGAATTGCTCGCAGAGGTCAAACGGTTAGAGTCACAAGCGACCAGTAAATATATTTCATACAGGTCTTTTTTGTGATGTTTGAAAATATTGAATCAAGTTTCACCATGCATTTGAGCCTTTGGTTTACATTAATTGGTGCAGAAGGGTGGTGATTACATTTCTATAACTACATGGGTCTGTAGTACATTTAAACTCCAACTTTTCTTAATACTGATCAAAATTAATATCCCTTGGCAAAGTTAATATATTGTTCTTTATCAGTGCTTTTGCTTATTATTCTCCCTGTTATTTTAAAAAATAAAGCTGTGCTCATTTCTATTGTTTTAAAGCTGCACCTTAGTTAGAGCCACAATGTTGTGTCACAGATGGACATTAGCCACAGGCTCCAGTTCCCTTACATCCTCACATCCAATTTGGCATGTGACATGTGGGTGGTTCATCTGTATCGTTCAAAGAGGTCTGGACAATAGAAACAGCCAAATTCAAAAAAAGCTGCAAGAGGACCATACAGAGGTATGGCTAGGGAAAAACATTCAGTACCTAGCAGACTGCAAGCGTTTTTCAACTGCTGTCTCCACTGGTCTGTTGAACCCACTGACCTTTAAGAACCCACCTGACATGCTCCCTGTTCCAAAGCACCGCTGGTCGATGCAGGTATATGCCCAGGATGTGCCAAGTAACTGGATGAGATTAAAGCCACTATCACCTCACAATATGGACATGTGCTAAAAATAGATTCTACCAAGAAGGTCTCAAAGAAGCTTGCAGATCACGGGGCTAGGCCTGCTTCCTGGGCGACAAATGTTGGCAACAAGTATGGGCAGATTATAATGTCTATCCACACAGCAAGTGAAGGCTTTGGTCTTGGACCGATCGTTGATGGAATAATAAAGAGGTACAGGGATGCTGGAGTACCTTTTCCTGAAGTGCTCTATGTTGACAGAGACTGCTGTGGGTCCACCGTTCTGAGACAGGTGTTTGAAGAGTGGAAGGACTTGCAGATCAAGCTTGATATATGGCATTTCATGAGGAGGATTGCTGTTGGTTGTACAACTAACTCGCATCCTCTGTATGCAACCTTCATGAACTGCCTCAGCAACTGCATTTTCATGTGGGAACAGGAAGACTTGGACAGACTAAAGGAGGCCAAACTAGCAGAGCTGGAAAGTCATCTAGTCCGGTCTTCACATGTAGATGTGATGCGTCGACTCAGCAGAAATGAGTTGGCTCTGCACTTTGAAAGAAAGACGTTCAGGACATGGTCACTAAACTAATTGAGGCTTTGGATGGTGAGAGGGGCCACAACACTTTTGGAGTACCTCTCATTAATTCTGCAAGGATGGATAAGATATGGAGGTCTCAAAAAAGTGCATTGTCTGTCTGCATTCAGGATCCTCCTGGTGTGCAGTTATATGTGCAGACTGAGACTTTGGTAAAGGAAGATCATCGCCTGCCAACCTGCAGATGTGCAAGAGGTTCTACCTCACTGGAATCCTTCCACTTACACATGAACAGGTTCATCCCAGGTAAATACTCAAGTGTCTCTCAGGGCACTGTACAGGCAAACGCTCATTTATAGACTTTGTATAATGTTAAGATGTTTTATCATCGCAGTTACCTTTGATAGTTGCAGTAGTATAAAAAAATGTTTATTTTTCAGGAACGCTTGCAAGTGATACTTTTTTCCAGGCTTACCTCATAGATGGCTTGGCCAGGTGGAATGAGGACAGGGCTGTCGGTGCCATTTCAGAGGGTAATAAGAAGCCCCACTCTTACAGTGGCCTTCTCCGCCATGCAGCCAACACTCTTGTGGAGGAAGTGATAGGAAGGAGGTTGGTAGCCTACTCAATGCCACGCAAATACACAGGTAACTGTGATTCACTCATTACTGGATATATTTAAATTAAGGTGGAGTTAACTGAAATATAGGTGTTATTGCAAATGCTGTTAATAATATAAAGTCAAGCCCCTGATATTGGTTTGTTTTATTGTTTCAGTTGAGCTGATAGGAGTGGAGTATCTGTACAACCAGACAGGCAAAATCCTTCCAGACTACAAGGCCACAATAACCAAGCTAGAGGATAATGACATCCATGTGGAGAAGGATGATGATGATAAGGGCTTTGTGGAGTCTGAGGCCTTTCAGAACTTCACTGTTTCCACCATGGACATCACAAGACCTCCACATGCTGCCTCCATAGCCACATCATCTGCAACTCCATCTGCAGTTCCCTTATCCTCTCCTTCAAGGAAAGGAGCAGAACATCTGGGGCAGTTAAGACACCTGGCAGTAAGTTTTTTGTGGAACCTTTCTAAAACACCAAAATTTGGTATTATGATATCAGTGAATGTTTTTAATATGCAGAACATTAAATGGTGTGTTGACCTGGTCCAAATATTTTGCTTTCATTTTTTTTTTAGCTCAAGTAAATGATGCACTGCAGTCATCAACTATGGCCAGTGATGACCATTCCTCATTATCACTATCTACTAATCATGATGTGAGTTCAATATTTGAAGATATTGTTACTTATTGTTACTTGAAACTGTATTTAAATTGCTTTCAAAACATTTCAGTACTGAAATAAGTCTTGGAAAAAGATGTTCTCAGGCATTGGACTGTATTTATTGTCAGGCACCATAGTTGCTAGGAATTTTTCTTGGTCTTACATCCGCATGCATAACAAGGTGAATTAAAATTGAATAACACAATATGCAATACATGACATTATCATAACATTATATACAGTAGTGAAAGTATTGAAGTATACATTGCACACAACAGAAATATATAAAACAATATAGCACAACAGAATTTCACTCCTGCCAAGTAATATAGCAAGTAAATCCTTATAAAATAAACCCAAAATAAATGTAATTTAGATTGCACAGAGTTTAGAAATCAGCAATGTAACTGGAGAGTCTGACTGCTGCAAGATGTACTGGAGAGCCATGTTCATCACATCTTCAACTAACCAGTTTGCACAGTAAGCAAACTGTAGTGGGTCAAGCAGAGACTTTGTGATAGATCTAAAGATCAGAGGTATTAAAGAATCAGACATTTAAAACTCTTCATTATTACAGAGGTCAATGCCAGAGGTCTGTAATCATTTAGACATTTAAGTATTTTGCTTCTTAGGGATGATTATGGACTGCATTGAAACAGTCAAAAACTTTACATTGACACAAAAACTTTTTTTTTTTTATAAATACAGGATCCAACTTAGTGTGGAGGGAAAAAGTGTTGTGTGGTTCGTGGCCTTTATGTCATTTCTGTCTCTGAAAGAACAAGTGGACCTCATGCTCCAAAATGTAGAGATGGGAGGTGCAGTTACACAGTTAATAGAGCAAAGTTAGCTGGAGTGATGTCCATATACGTCTAGTGTGTTAGTTAGGGATTAATCTTTATTTGGGGTAAGGGGCATGATATTAAAACCAGTAACCTTTTGTAAAGCATTCAAGACTCAAGAACACTCATTGGAGAAGAAATTCTGTTACAACTTGACCTTCCATCTGCTTTGGTAGTTGATATGTAACTTCTTTGTAAACAGACTTATCTCCACTTTGCTAAGCTTTGTCTTTAGTTTTTCATAACTTCTTTCAGATTATTAGAAAACTAGTTTGTTATTATTGCAATTCATGATTGTTTAGTTGGAATACAATTGTATTGACAACAATGTATGTAAGAAATAACTGAGCCGTTATATTCATCTGTTTAATTTTCAATGTAGGATTCTGTTGGACCTGACAACATCGAGGGTTACAGAGCTGTTCAGGATTTGGCAGACTATTTGGTTGCTCTGAAAGACCGTAGGCTTGCTTTGACCAGAGAAGAATCCAGCCATATAATGGACCTGTGGGCATCCCTATCAGACTATGACAAGGAACAGACAGTTTATGCTCCACACCATCAGGCCATCCTCACCAAAGGGAGATTTAGAGCCACCAAGAAGATTGTTGTACCGGGTGTTGAGAGCATAAAGTGGTTGTGTTGCCCTAGGCAAGAATGACAATGTTACATTCTAGTAAGAATGATAATATTACATTTTTTCATGAATTGGCATTAATTTCACCAATAATTTTTGCAGGTGCTTTTGGGAGCTCAGTGGCCTGACTGCAACAGGGTTGTTGAGGCAGTGTTTGTGAAACTTTGCATAGTGTTCCCCAGCCCAAGACGCTGTGAAGGTGTTACAGTGTCTAGATGGACTCTGGTCACGTGTTTCTACAAGCACTTGTCTTTTTCTTGTTGTGTTTTCTAATTATTTTTATATTATTTATTCACCCATTTTTTGCATAAATTATATATTACTTTTTGCCCCATTTTTTTATTCATGTTGCTATTGTTCGATTATACATTTTTACTGTACATTGTGTATTCATAGTTATTATACGCTAAGTATGTAAATATTTTAGGAAAAAAATTAGACTTGGGGGTCACATAGTCATTAAGGATAAAGTGTATTGATATGCTTTCCATATTAAAATATAGCATTCATCTTAAAGAAATTATATAAAGCGTGAATAGTTGCCAGAAACATGTTAAGGCATATCAGGAAACCAGATAAAGGGCAAGTGAACAATAAAATGTACTGAAAGGTGAGTAAGAGATCAGATGAGTTGTATTCAACAAGATTGGACAGTTGTTATACACATAAATTTTAAGGGTGGTGGCTAAAACCAAAGAGTATAAGAAGAACCAGAATGTATTAAAATATTGTTATTTTAGACCTTTTGGGTGTAAACTAAGAAACCAAAAAGGGAAAATGGATGCTTTGATTGACACTGTATGTAAATTCAGTAGTTTATAAAATGAACCTGTATACTTTGTTTCTCTGATAATTCTGATCATTCTGTAGGTAGAAGAACACTTCATTCTCAAGCATTAACTGAAGAGTAATAAATGATGCAGATGAACAAGATTTTCTCCTGCCTCATTACTGATTTGTCCTGTTAGAAGAAAAGTTTCTTTCTTTAATTAATATGTTGAATTCTACCACACGGTATATAGGACCTGTGAAGTTCTTATTTGTATCAAAGTCCTAATGTACAGAAGTGATGAACAAGGTAGTGTGTGTTTGTGAATGATTTACCCTGTGAATGACTGCCCAGGGATTGTTCCTGCTTTGTGCCCAGTGCTTGCTGAGTTAGTAAAGGTATGTATGTATATATATAAATATATATATATATCTATCTTTAACAACAATCTTTAACATAGATCCAAGCACTTCACTCCAACACTTAGCACTGAGAACCTTCTTTGCGAATTGAGCTGTGGAAGTGGACGGGGGGATGGGATAGAAGGCTGCTTGCTGCTTGTGCTGATCGACACATTTACAAGACAAAAGATGCTGACGGAGAGGTGAGAAGGAATTTAAGGTGGTCCGGGATTACATGTTGTTTCGTAGGTTTCGGTAATTCTACTGTTAATTGAACTACTATACTTTGAGCTACATTATTTTCTAGTCTGTTTAAACAAATTTGTGTCTTTACATAATGCCATTTCCAGGTCTTTCCACAGATGTTCTATGGGTTTCAAGTCTGGGCACTCTAAGGGCAGTCTAAAAGCTACTCCAGCATTGTCATGGTTGTATGATTTGGTCATTATCATGCTGAAAGGTGATCCATCACCCCAGCTTGTACTCTGGAGCAGATTTCTTTAAGGACCTCTCTGTATATGGCTGAATTCATCCTCCCCTCAGTTCTGACTAATCTACCTGCCCTTGCACCATCCTTCACCATAGATATGGTGTTAGGCAGGTGATAAGCTGTGATCTTCGCCAAATAGATCGGTTTTTGGAACACATGCATTTCATGTGTGTTCCGTTTCTACAGTAATCTTTGTAAACTCATTGTTAAAACAGAAACTTTTTTATATTTTAGTAATAAATGTTACAAAATGTAGGCATAAACTATAGAATGTGTGAAGCCTGAAGTCCAAACATCAAATAAACACTTTCACAAAAGGTTCAAGGACAATACAACAGCTTCTGTGGCGTAGCGGTAAGATTTGCTGACTTATAATCAAGAGTCCCCGGTTCAGCCTGACTGTCTCCTATATTTACTCTTTTCAGTAGTGAGCTGCTCTTATTGTTACAGTACACACATACATGTGGTCTGCGTCTGTAACAGACAGTGTACATTTATAGTACTGCACTTGTAAAAGTTACCTTTTTTTTTCACTTTTATTCCATCTGTCACGATCTCGATACATACTACCGCCCTAGGGATCTGACGCTGTGAGTTTTTATTTGAAATTGTAATAACTGTAGATGTGAGTAGTGTTTTGAGGCAATGGAACTGGACCTTCTCTGATCTGGAGGGATAAAAGCTGACACACAAACGCTGGTATCTCGTATCTCACCGTCACTTTATTTTTTTTATTCAGTTTTATTGAGTGTTCCTCCTCATGCAGAATCACTTATCACCTTATGGTTTATGATGTCAAAAAAACAGAGACGTAGGTATATATGATATTTGGAATTATTAATTTTATGACCTTTTATGAGGTCAGTTCAGCACTATATGCAATCATCAAATTCAAATGTTAACAGTTAACACACACGCAAGGACAGTCCTTCCTACATTTACGACATGTGTACCTGTTGCAATGCGCACACTTCTGTCTATGCTGTGGTTTCTGTTACACACCTGAAAGAAAGAAACAATATATGTGACATTTTGAAGAAATCTTTTATGACCTGAGTAGTACCAATCAGAGAACATCATCGCACTAATGCAATATTATTTGAAAACGAACAGCGTCAGATCGGGTGTGAATTTACGCTGGTGCCATTACTCAGGTCTGGATGGGGGGCGGGGTTGGGGGGATGTGTGGGATTGTTAGAGCGTGATTGAGAGAATAAAACTGAAAAAGTTTTACAAGTACCATAAATGTATAACCAATGTGCCATATATTTGTCTCTTTCTTTTTTTTCTCTGTGCTGCATTGACATCATGCACCAGAAGACGTGAGCTTATTCAGTGCAGCAGGATCAACAAACATGTACTGTGCAAGGCATGCATGGGGAACACTGTGAAAATAAGAGTGTTCATGGCTCATATTGCAGAGGAACTTCGTCATCGCATCTTACTAGAAAAGGCGATGAAAAAAGAAAAGGAGGATGCAACATCGACAAGCTTCTGTTCCAAGACAGCCTCTTCCCCTGGAAAGTAAACTGAGTCAGTGTCAGGTGCCCTTTCAATGTAATAGGAACCCCAGCATAGAGAAGTGTGCGCATTGCAACAGGTACACACGTCGTAAATGTAGGAAGGACAATTCTTGCAAGGTCCTCAAACACAAATTCCACACATACACAGTGCTCCGGCACTAAGCACCCTTCTATTCCTGGGCCTTTCAATGGTCCTCCTTGGGCCGCCTTTCCTCCTCACTCCCGAGCGTTGCCTTCTTCCACCCTACTCTGGCTCATTGATCGTAGAAAGGCGGTCCCCTTTTAACTCCAACCCGATTTGATCCAGGTGCCCCCAATGAACTTCTGGTGGCACTTCCTGGTGTGGCGGAAGTGCCACACCAACACCCGGAAGCACTCCAGGTGACCCTGGAATTCCTTCCGCCAGCTCTTCCTGGTGTGGCAGAAGTGCTGGTTTCCAGGGCTCCAGGATCCTCCAAGCGCCCCCTGGCGGTGGCAACAGGCCTCAATAGGGTTGAGCTTCCAAGCTCAGTTCCCGTGGCCCCCATAATAACCAGGACGGCTGCCCTCTTGTGGTCCGGGGGAGGTATAGCCCCTCTCCCGGTCTTTCCAGGCGTCCCGGCTGGGTATGACGCCCAGCCGCCTGCCACAAGCACAATATAAAAAACAGACAATAAATATAACACAAAGCATCTATTTAAATGAGATTTTAATTGTTTCTTTTAAGATGCTGAGAATGATAGATCTAATTATGAATTCAAAAATGTGTGCTGCAATTATTCAAAATATTACCTAGTAAATAAAGATTATAATCTTTCACTGTGTTCTGTTATAGTTTTAATTAGTGTTACATTTAGCCAGAAAAAACAAATATCTATGTAGGACTAATTCTCATACCATTTTTTAAACAACACATTTCATGCAACTGGTTATGGAATTTAAAAATATAGCATATAGGTCTTTGAATTTCTTAATTAGTGTTACAGCTTGTTAAATGAACTTTAGCAGAGACACTCTTTCAACATTTTGTATGGTCTTTGAAAAATCTTTTGATAGTTTCATTATGCTGAGCAGTAAGCATTTGGTGTTTACACATACATACTTTCATTTTATTTATGTACTAAAGGCTTTTACAATCTTAATTTTTTTACCTGTGGATTTGCACTTTTGTACTAAACCAAGAGAATATCAGTGAGATTTTTTTTGATACCATGAAGTTTAAGAAAAAGAACAATAACACAATTACAGCATCAGTTATTTAACTGCTTGATTGACTATTTGATCAATGTGTCAGCTTAATTAAAATAAGTAACTTAAACAACAGTAAATATAAACACCCATCTCCATATGCCACATTCTTTGACTGTATCCTCTAATATATTATAATTATCATCTATATGTGAGGTATGGAATTATTATAAATTTTTAACAGATAACAATAGATTGAACATCACAAACTAAGGAGCACTCTGTCATGATGGTGTACTTTGTGAAAATATTGGCTGAGAGAGGGATGTTGGTCACAATGAACAACACACCCTTGGCATTACAGTCTGGTTAATCTGAAGAAGGACTTGAAAATGGTTAATGTAAATTTTGCATAGCAACAGGTGTAGGTATAATGTCTAACTGTGCACCTACAATTTTAAAAAGTGGCTGCTGAGAATATACCAGATCAGAGTTTTAGCAGATTCAGGCTGCAGCAATACAATCCTCTTTAATATGCAAGGAATACTCCATACATGTTACCTATAAATGCATGGTCCTCAGAGAAGAATTCATTTTTATATGCTCTCTTGAAAGTTTTCTTTTTTCAGATCAATACGAATGACATAACTGTCATGACACATGAGGAACTTAGAGCATGTACCCTCAAATATGGAAACTGCAATGCAATGAGTACTTATGTTGTCACAAAACTGGTGCTATAGTTACCAGTGATGGGAGAAACTGAAAAAGTATTAGAACTACAAAGATTTAAGGTGGAGTTAGTTTCTTTCTAACCAGTGTATAACCAAATGATCAACTGACTTTGTAAATAAGTTTGCATCTGAGGAAAACAAGCATCTGAAAATGGAGCTGTTATATTTCCAAGATGGAGAGCATCGGCAGGTACAATTTATGAAAATGCAGTGACAGTGAAATGAGAGGCCTATCCTGAAAGAAAACAATTATTGAAGAACTCTTGGTTGGTGAGGAGTTGTTTACATCCCAAAGTGTTAAACAAAGCAAATGGAAGGTAAAGGGACTACAAGAATCAATTTGTGTCAGATAAGTTGAATTTGTAACTGTGAACACTAATTTTTTCCCAAAATCAAAACCATGAACCATAGTCAAAGTACGCGCTAAAGATAGTCTTTATAAGTTAAGAAAACAATACACTCACAGAGTTTACTATGATCATATCCAAATCTTGAATGACTCAAGACGTGTGAAATGACCATTTATGTAACATTAACATACTGTACTAATTTCATTTTAAAGTAGTTTCAACCTCACCACAAAATAAATAAAAGAAAATAATAAAAAATTAAACATAATCATAACACAAAAGTGTCTCTTCAAGATACTTAAGAATCTATTTTTATATATACAGTAGTGTTTTTACTCAACATCTTGTATTGCAAGAAAGCACACTGCATCCACTCTGTGAAAAAAGCAAACTACAAGTGTTGTCTATGCCTTTGTCTGTAGAAGGCAGATGTCAACGAGGGGCCACCCTTTCTAATTTCTTCAGATTCAGATTCTGATTTTTTCCTTGATACGTCTACACAGATGATGTTGAGAATGATATGCAGTAAGCGCTTTATATTAAACATTTCTTACAAAATCTAGGTACTTATTATTTTACATGTATTTGATATATAAATATCTACGAGGACTTTCAAAAAGTTTCTGCACTTTCTTTTAACTCATTTCAAAAACAAATTACATCACTTTTCTACATATTCACCTTTGTTACTGATGCAATTTTCTCAGAATCATACCAACTTTTTAATGCCCAGTTACTACTCTTCCCACCTTCACTGTTTCTAACAAAATACGTCCCTCGTGTATAAATATATTTCTTAAAAATCTGTGCAATCATCATAAAATCAATACCAAGTAAGGAGACGTGTTCAAGTTCATGAAAAGTTTGAAGGTCATAGCCATGTAAATGTATCTTCAGGACCTGAAAATGATGATTCACAACTAAAAGAGCACAGTGAGGTATGCACTGTATGTTTTTGTTGAATTCATATTTACACGATTCTTATTCTACATCCAGTATCTAGTATGAGCTTTAAGTAAAGTAAGTAATTTGTAATTAGGAATATTATTGATTTTCTCTTTCAATATCTATTTACACTGCAAAAACAATCAGGAAGAAAGATAAAACATAATCAGGTGAATGAAATGATGATGACAGTAGACATAGAAAAACATTTTTAGAGCAAGAAGAAGCCCCACTTGAAGAGTTTGGTATGGTAAGGTGTAGACTTCATGCTTTTTGTTAACAGTTAATACTGTATATGCAGTATAATCAGTACAAAGAGAGCAAATTTTAGTTTATGGGTTTCTGTACCAAGTGTCACCCAGGGTCTTGGCTGTAAATGCTTTCTTTATTAATATGGAAGAACTAAGAGTTGCAAACACAGCATCTACATACTGTATTTGTATATTTTGCTAAATAAGTATTGACAAATTAAAATGTGTTTTTGCATCTGTCTGAACAGTTTCAGCTAACATTTTGTGAACAACTCTTGCTATTGACACATCATTGGAATAGCCTAACATTCAGTTTGGCAATATGTATGTTAACAATTGCAGTAATCTTTTGTGTACACTTTCATGACACTCCCTTCATCATGTATGTATGTTACCACCTTGAATTTAAAAAAAAAACCTCTATATTGTTAATATTAAAATAGACTATTGCCTGTTCAGTGGATAAACTCCCGAAGGTAAAAGGGACTATTACGGAAGTACTGAATGATTTGGAAATTGTAGAGGGATAAGTACTACTTAGATTATATAGGCTGAAATCAAAATAATCACTAGGACCATATAATATTTATTCTTGAGTTCTTTAGGAAGTTGGCAAATACATATACTGTATAAACTCTTGACACATATTTTTAGGAAGTTAATGTGCACTGGGGAAATGTTGAAGGAATGGAAAATGGCAAATATTATCTTATTATTGAAAAAGGTAGATCGGGCTGATCCAAGCAACTATAGACCAGTAAGCTTAAGGTGCATGAAGGAAAAGATTGATCAACACATGGCAAGAGTAGGACTTTAACTAAGTCAGCACTGGTTCAGAAGAGACTGGTTGTGTTTTACTAACATGCTGGAATTCTATGAGGAAGCAACAAAAGGACATGACCAAAGTGAAGTATATACAGTATTATTTAACTTGACTTTCAGAAGGCGTTTGATGAGAGCTTGGGCATTAAACTAAAAGAAGTGGGAGCTCAGGGTGCAGTGTATAAATGAGTGCAAAACTGGCTAAAACACAGGACAAAGAGTTACAGTGCAATGAACCCTCAGAATTGGCTGATGTTTAAGAGTAGTGTTCCAAAGAACTAAGTGCTAGTGCCACTGCTATTTTTCACATTTATAAATGATTTGGATAGGAATATAAATCACAAGTTGGATAAATTTGCAGATAATCCCAAGATAGATGTATTGACAGATAATCTAGAAATCTGTTAAATCACTACAGAGGGACTTGGACAGCAGAAAGGCTTGGCTATGTTTGTAGCAGATAAAATTTAAAGTAAGTATATGTAAAGTTTTTCATATAGGATGTAAAAATATTACATTTGAGTACACAGTGGGAGGTATAAAAATTAAAAGTACACTTTATGAGAAGGATTTAGGGGTTGTAGAGGACTCAACACTATCAACTGCCAGACAGTGTTCAGAGGCCACTCAGAAGGCTAACAAAATATTAGGTTATATCGCACAATTTGTCAAATACAAGTCCAAGGAGGTTATGCTCAAACTTTATAATGAACTGGTGAGGCCTCATTTGGAGTACTGTGTACAGTTTTGGTCTCCAGGCTACAAAAAGGACGTAGCAGTGGTGAATATTTCAAGAGATGAACAACTAGGCTGATTCCAGGGCTACAGGGAAAGGGTTATGAGAAAAGATTAAATAAGCTGATCCTTTTCAGAAATTAATAACAGACATGATTGTGTTGTTTAAAATTATGAAGGGAATTAGTATAGTGGATCAAGACTATTACTTTAAAACGTGATCATCAAGAACATGGGAACCAGTTGGAAACTTGTTAAGGGTTAATTTTTTCACAAACATTAGGAAGTTTTTCTACACACAGAGACTCATAGACACATGGAATAAGTTACCAAATAGTGTGGTAGGCGTTAGGACTTTAGGGACTTTCAAAACTAGACTGATTAGTTTGCAAAAATTAAGTGGATTGAATTAGTGAGCTTTGTTGGGCTGAATGGCCTGTTCTTGTCTAGATTATTCTGTTATAATTAAAATGGTAATTCTTTACAAACAACTATGATTACTAATAAATTGAATCTGAATTGTAATTTAAAATAAATACTGTGTTTTTTTCAATGACAATGTGCACTCCACAAAATGTGAAGAGTAGAACTGGCTTTTGGCATACAGAACACATTAAACAGAAACTCTCAACATGAACATGTTTGGTTAATGTAGTGAATACTTCATCCCCTCTTGAGACACATAATTTGACAAGATAGCATTGAACTACAATTCACTAATGCAAGTATACTTATAACAGTACATGAGATCATTTTGATACATCAGATATGTCAATGAACCTTGTTGCACTGCTAAATGCATCCCCATTATTGTTGTTTACATATTCAGCCTCACTTTTCAAAGGTCAATATTGTGATTTCAAAATCATTAATAATTAACATATAAAGCAGCAGGTGATTTTTCTGCTTCGATATCCAAAGGTACAGTATAGTCCATTGCAAAAGCTCGTTGATATCACCCTTTGTAAAATACTTCTTGTGTGCAGAGCCAGCAAACACGGAGAAGGCGTTAAAGGGTAGCACGGATTAAATTAATAAGGAGGCCTTACCTGACCTCTTCACAAGAATGCTATTTTAACAATGACACACAAAGTTTTATTGGAAGAGTGCACATTCATGATTGATAGATTCAGTTCTGTTATAGTAGTCTTGGCTCTGGCAAATATGTCAAGTAAGGACATCATATTGAATCTGTATTGAATCTCTTTCTTAACCAGTGAACAATTTCTACTCCCTCTTTAATTCTTTTGCCTTAATTTTACTTGACTTGCTATTTAAGACTCAGAGTCCTTGTTTTTTTCATTATTAGCAGCAAAACAATAATGAGAAAAAAAGTGAAGCAACTCATGACCAGGTAACCAGTGCAATGCAGTATTTCAAAATAAAAAAGGTAAGGGTCTTAGTAAAATTGATATGCTCAGGTCAGCAAAATATTTTGACAGCATTCTTACAAAAAACAAAAATCAATAGTTTTGGAAACGTCTGGTGTGACATAATGAGAGCACCAACAAGCCATGGAAATAAATAACAGGTTTAATTAATAACAAGAATCAACTTCTAATTAAGAAAGTGGTAGCAGTTTGAGGGACCCAACTTAACTGGTCATTTGCTGGCTCACTTCACATCTAATTTTTGTCTGCCTGCCATTTAAGGAAAAAATAAGATAAGCTATTCTGAAGTTTGAGTGTTAAAAAACAAAGTTAAACAAAGGGAAAATAAGTCAATTAAGACAAGAAATCGATCACTGATTAACAAAGAACCATGAAGGCAAACATGCAGCCACTGTACACCTCCAGGATTGGAGTAGGACACCCCTGATCTACAAAAGTTTATCCTAAATGATTTATTCTTACATTTTCAGAGAAATATCCTCTGTTTAGATATTAATTTATTTGATACACTGACTGTTTTTTTTGGTTACTGTATTTTTACTCTGATTTTTCTTAAGTAAATTAATAGTAAGTTGAATGGGTTCTTAAATAACAACACAATATAACTCAAAGCCAGAGGTTTTGAATTCTGATATATTTAGGGATGGCTGAGTATTTAATGTGATGCCAATTTCTTCCTGTACCTTTGAAAATGTAAAATCAAATTAACTGCAAAATTGTTCCGGATTGGCTCCATGTCCTTTGGGAGTTTCAACCCAGAACTGTTGATAATTATAACTGAGAATGAACTGGGCAAATAAGGACACAGACGGCAAAATGATAAGTGTTTTGTTCAAACAGTGTCAAACATGGGTGCAAACTGTACAGTGCTTATTTATATAAATAATTCTCAATAATTCTGTGAAGGTTTTCATGCCTTTAGTACTTCCAAGTTCTATTTATTAAGTATGTACAATTTGACACTTGATACATTTTTCTTTATTTTTGCAAAACCAGCTGTACCTCTGCCATGATAATATTTCATATCTTGTAAACATCAGGGTCATGATTTAAATATACAGTTGAAGACAAAACATTTTTAGTTTCACGTAGCTTCAGCATCAACTACATAATTGGTGGTGACTGCTGTACTGCTGTAGGAATTTTTTTTTTTTTGGATGTACTAATATTTCACATTTGCATTGTGTCAAGAAGTTCATCCTGTAAGAAATATACAAGTGAACCAAAAAGCAACATCTCTTGGCCCTGCCAAAAAGATTAAGAATGTCTGCAATTATAAATTCAATTAATCTTTTATAGTCGAAATAAACTCACATTTTCTTTATTAAAACAGCTGAAAACAACAGGTTTAATGTGATAGAGCAGGGTTTGTACTGATAAAGAACCTTTAGCTGTATTTATAGACTTCACTAGTTAAGGAGGGTGACTTGTAAATCAATGATGTGTATAAATGTAATGCCTACATTGTAGTGCTGCAATTACCTTGTGTTATGTATGTCATGCAAGTTATGATACCAAGTGCAAGTGCTTGTGGCAGTACATAAAAAAAAAACATCAACTCCATGATGTGTCTGAGCCTTATTATTCTTTCATATTGCACATACTGCAGCATTACTGTCAGTTGTGCAATATACAGTATATATGCGATAGCCATTCTAGGGGTCATATGTGTCACACATGCATGTATAGGGGGTTAATTCTCAAGACTCTGTTAAGGTAAGCACCTTCAAACCAAGGCAAGATGGGCTGCTGTCACTAACCACCTTCTTGTTTCTCCTGCAGCTCTGAATGGCCCACCCATTTTGGGAAAGGTGCTATATAAACAGTGCCCAATGCAGAAAACATAGTCTTTGAGACCCAGACTTCAGAGAAAGAAAAAAACTGTCTAAGTCCAAGTGTCTTCTGAATGCTTTACTTTGTTATTGTACATAGTGATTGCAGATTGCAAACTGGTTTCATAATTCATAATTCCAAATAAACACGCCGGCTCCTTGCGTACTCTAACTCTCAAACTTGTGTTCTTCTATTTATTGGTTGACATATGCTAGAGTAAGAGGTATACCTACAGTAATTGCCTAAAATGCCCATTGACTATAACTTCTACCTACATACACAGACTGTTAAGACAATATCAAAAGTTGTGATGTGTGTACTATACTAAAAGCTAAAAAGGTGCATCATCTTCATTATCTTTCCTGGACAATTCGCATAAAGCAAAACTGAAAAAAACTTTTCTCCGGGAAGTATCTGTTAAACATACCTTAGACTGGTGTGCAAAGAGACCAAGTGAGGGCAGCTGAGTCTGCCCCATTCTGGTATAAACCACTGGGTCACCACAAGGAGGCTTTACTCTATAATCGAAGGATTTATGGGTGGTGCACCAATGTATTGCTGGTCACACACATTCGCACATCACAGTTCAATTTAGGGTCACCAATCAACTGTAATGTATATGTTTTCAGAATGTGGGAGTACACAGAATAAACCCACGTAAACTTGCATTACTAACTCCATCCAAACATGGTGATGAACACAGTATTCTGGAAGTTCTCCATGTCTGCGTGGGTTTCCTCTGGGCTCCTCCCAATGTCCATAGACATGCAGATTAGGTGGGTTGGTGATACTAAATTTGCCCTATTGTGTATTTGGTGTGTGTGTTCGCCATGCAATGGACTTGCTCCCTTTCCAGGGTTTGTTCCTGCCTTGCGCCTTATGCCAACTGGGATAGCTGTGATAGGATTAAGCGAGTGAGAAAATGCCATGACATTATTCTGGAAGTGATACAGCAGTGTTAACTAATATGTCACCCTTTGGATTAATGTAAAATAATCAGTATACAATTGTGGTAATTTGGCACAATGAACAGTACTTTCCATTAAATTGCATGAAGAGCTGCATTAATGTTTAATAATGATTTTTTAAATTATGCAGGAAACATCAATTGAACTATAAAATCATACCTTATTATTTAAACCATTTTTAATATCTTTTCCCATCATTATAATTACAAAGTGTAAAGCCAATTAGTCTGATAAGCATGGGATGCGTATCATATTTATTTTTAGGCCAGTCAGTGTGGTAGCTGACAACAGATTTCTCCAAATGGTAAATAAACTCATTGCAAACGGAGTCAAGTACGGTGACATGTAAGATGCTGATGTTTTGCCATCAGCAGGCACAACTGAACACTTAAATGATGATGTCTCAACTGAAAAAACACAACTTGGAATTCATTTGGTGTAACTACTGACAAATGGACCCATAATAAAACAAATGTGTAATACATCAAAGTTATCTGTTAATATGTTGACGGTCCACACATATTCATATTTTTGCAACTCGTGCACTACCAAAAAAGAATACTGCTGATTGTACTGAAAATAAGAGAAATCCTTGAGAAATCTGGAGCAGTTTGAGTTGAAAATGTTTTTGTAACAGAAAATGGCAGCACATGCTGGCAGTATTTAGAGAACAGAGTTGGCTTGGTTGTCATAATTTAAACTTGTTGCAGTCACATGGTCTACATTAGTCATCAAGTAGTGATGAAACTGAAGTCTGCCTTCCATCTGTAATTTCAGATCTTAGTGATACCTGTAAAGAGTTAGTTACTCTAGTGAAAAAAAAGTAAATTTTAATTTATTAATGGAAAGCATGCACTCCACTTTGTTTTGAACACTTTTGCTGGACTAATAAAAGCACTTTGGGCATTTGGACCATTTCTTGCTGTGTGTCTGTCACTGTCTGATCGATGTCACAGGTTTAAAAGGGAGTATGCCAGCTATGGGAAACTTGGACATCACATCACCTACAGTTTACTGAAGTCTCATATTTACCTTATTGTTAAGGTAATATCAAACAGTTTTATAGTGTCCTGAAATGCAAATTTCTTGTACTAGTGTAGGGTGAATTAATGCACTTCCTTAAACAGCAGTAGGTATAGGTGGGTTTGGATTGAACTTCAGTGGGTATGGATGGGACTGGGTTAGATTTTTGATACCAAAAGCATAAACCTAATGGCATTAACTTGCCATTAAAAATCACTTACATGATCAAAATCTCTTTAAATTCAGCATCAATGACTACCATTATTGGTTGGAAGAAATAAAATGACAGGATGACATCAGAATTTACTTTGTGGTAGATCAAAAGGAGTTAAATTGCAAAAGTATTAAAAAAGAATGGTTGATTTTAACTCAATCCCTAGCATACTCTTTTCTAGTAGAGTAAATTGCAAAGAAATATTAATGTAAAATTAGCTATGTTTTTAAAATATAGGCTTCATAATCATAAAAATCCTTTATTCACCAAAGAAAACAAGAAAATTGAAGTGGTATTGCTGCTTTGAATGTTTATTGATAACATTTTTCATTTTGTCAGACTAATAGCTTCAATCATTAATCAAATGCAGTATGTATATGAATGTCCACTTATTTATATCTTACTGGTGTTCTTAAGATAGAAATTGGTTTTGTTTAATCTAAAAATCTACAAATGAGATGAAGACTCAGTAATTTATTGAATGACCCAAAGCAAATGCAAAGGACCCAAGATGACAAAATGAATTAATCATGCCGTTCTAAATTCATTATTTGCAAATGATTAGCTAATATTAACTCCATGTTAAGCACAGCTTAGATTTATCAGTGGGAAATACATCCTTGCTTAATCATCATTTATGTGCACACTATGGTGAACACCTTCTGTTCCTCCCTTCTAATTGTGCATTTTAGTTCTTGATGGTTAAGATTACAACTAATGATTTTTATGTTTAATTTTATTGTTATAATTAAAACCTTTTGACAAGTACATAAACAATAACCAGGCATTTTAGCAAGGCAGTGAAGGTGGTGTGTTGTGTGCATTTTCACAATAAACAGATAATGACACTTTGATCACCACATCTAACGTAAAAATGATGATGACAGACCTTCAACTTACCTTTAACCCTGTTTTAGCCATCCTGAAACCATGAGAAATGCAGGAGCACTGGAACTTATTTGAAGGAGGGATAGCAAAGCAGTCATTTTTACTGCAAGAACTGAGCTTAAAAAAAAAAAAAAAATGATATTTTCACTTAAAGAAGGCTGTAAATTCTGCGGTGGGCTGGCGCCCCGCCCGGGATTTGTTTCCTGCCCTGCACCCTATGTTGGCTGGGATTGGCTCCAGCAGACCCCTGTAGTTAGGATATAGCGGGTTGGATAATGGATGGATAGGACTGTAATTTGAATTTTTTTTGTTCAGCTCTGTAATGCAAACACTGAACGCCATAGCTATTTTTTAAAGTTATTTGGCAGTAATACAACTTCAAAATGATGATAAGCAAAAAGACCTTTGAGGGTCTCTCACTTCCATCCACACTGGGGCACCAACATTGTGTGGAGAGAGAAATGAATTATGGAGAAGTGCGAATAAATACATTCATATAAACAAGCTTGCTTATAGAAACAAAATAACACAGCATATTCACAACACAGATGCTGGATATATACAGGCATATTCAGATGCAGCACAATATAGGGTGGTCCAGATCTAATTATGCATTTTCACTAATCTATAACTTATTAAGTGTATTACATAGAAAATCACCCGAAAAATCCTGGGCCATCGAGAAGTGTGCAAACTGACGACATGAAGAATCGTCTTGGCACCAAAATGGAATCGCCCCCGCATAAATCAAAGTCATCCAGACGATCTGGATCTGCATAATTAGATCTGGACCAACCTGTAGATGAATAACACAAATTCAAGCATACTTGTGTCCTCATCTCTTATAGATACCCTAAAGATTTGCCCATAGAAAATTATTCATTTAGTACCGACTTTTAATTTCATATGTAAGATTTATGGTTTATTATACAGTTAAATTTGTAAATCTTTGACAGTGTTTAAATGTTTCTCACTGCTTTTATACTTAGATGTAGCTTGTGTTTGGTCTTCTTCTGTGAGAGCCTATCACCATGTTTACATCACACACACACAGTTTATAGCTGTTGTGTAGCTGTTCACCAGTAGCTGTCAGTTCAACTGAACAAGCTTATACCCTCACAAGTTTAGCTTTTCTATGAAATTTGGAAAGAGAAACACATAGCTTATTACTTTCAGCTTATGTAACTGACAACAAGAAGTACAGTACATATGCTAATTTGCTCACTGGCTTTACCCTCGTTATGATGTTACAAACGGCATTAGCCTGGAAAAAACCTACAATGATACTTAGTGTTTGTCTGGTTCCTGTCTTCTCAAGGAATCGATGGGGTTATTTTTATTCAGGTCTCAAAGACTGATTTTCACTGGCACACATAGACAATGGGCATGCTTTTGTGTCTCTCTCACCTTGTGATGTTCTGCACTTACGGGTTTTGAGTTTTCAGAAGTGTATCCTCTTTTACTTGCAAAAAAAAAAGAGTTACTGATCAGTTAACTTATTTTCTTCATTGAGATGGATGTAGTTCTTTTATGCAATGCTGTTCAGCTTTTACACTTGGCTGTCCTTTCCTTGAGTGAGGCTGAAGAGGTTGTCACAGATGAGCAATATCCTGTGGAGTCAGGCTAAATGTAAAATGTAACATAAATGTGTTAAGATTTCGAATTTCACGTATACTAATTCAAATAGATATTTTTTCTTTCAACCTTTCAATAAAAATATAACCTTTTTAATTTGGTAAGTTTTGTCTTCTGTTTAATGTTACTCAATGTTTATAATTTCCACTCTGGCATTGCTACAGTGTTTATACCCAAAGTTAAACTGGTTAGGGTGCAAAAAAGTAGACAGATGATTCAAAAAGCTGATCTTTTATTGGTATTGCAAACTTAATGATGCATTGATAAAAAAAAGTAGTATGATCAGTTCAGCTCAGATTTATTGTCACATATGGTGTACACAGTAAAACGAAGTACACACTTAGCCAAGTGTGCATCATGGCTGCTTGCATCTCACTTCATAGGTAATCTGAAATATAACATCACAACATGTACAACAATAAGCTTAACAGCTGAGTTTCCTTTTGAATATGTTTTGTTTCCCATGCTAGCTTGCAATAGCAAAACCTAACTAAAAACAGGTATTTGTGTTTATGAGTTTTTGAAGTTTTTTGAGATGGTGCAGAAAGAAAAGAATTTCACTCCTTTGGGGTTTGGCAACACTACATAAACCCCTTTTGGAGAAATGCATGTCTCAAAAAGGATCCAGATTAAAATAAACATGGGGAAGATGTCATTTGTAAATGGAATATATCTAAACACAACCCTAGATAAGATAAAAAGGCATACTCTCAGATAAAATCTGTAATCCAGCAATAGAATGAAATCCATCTCCAAAAGCGGTGCAGAAAAAAAAAAACAGCTGCTGCTGGTTTTGAAGACATGCTGCTTTTATCGATACTCTTATTTAAACTTTCTGAGTGTTGACCCAAATTGTGTGGCACAGGGCACTGGCTGATGGAAATTTGTAGTCCTCAAGATTGCAGATAAGATGGGGGGGCATATATGTTAAATATGATCCTTCCTGATTAGATTATTTTATTTATAAATCACGTTTAAAACAACAAGGTTGTGCAAAAGTGCTGTACAAAAAAGCATTAAAATAAGCACAATACAAACAATCATGCAAAAGCAGATTAATAAAACAAACAATCATAACATCCACCACAATTCCATTATACACAGTGAAAGACAGAAGAAAACAAGTAGGTCTTAAGCCGACGTTTAAAAACATCGATCGAGGATGAAGACCTGATGTGAACAGGCAAGTCATTCCAAAGCCTAGGAGCAACAACTGAAAAGGCTCAATCTCCCCTTGACTTCAGCCGAGATCTTGGCACTACAAGAAGCAGTCATCCAGATGACCTCAGTGCTCTTGATGGCACATAGGGGTGAAGGAGGTCACAGATATACTTTGCAAGGCTTTAAAAACAAATAACAAGATTTTAAAATCAATGCGACACCTCACCGGTAGCCAGTGGAGAGAGGCTAAAATGGGGGAGATCCCTTTTCCTCGACCTAATCAACAATCTGGCTGCAGCGTTCTGAACCAGCTGAAGGAGCGACAAAGCAGATTTTGGCAGACCCACGTATAAGGATTTACAATAATCAAGGTGAGATGTAATAAAGGCATGAATGACTGTTTCTAAGTCCTTCTGTTATAGAAAGGATTTTAGTTTAGATATTTGCCTCAGTTGGTAAAAACTGGAATTTACTACCATGGAGATTTGTTTTTCAAAACTTAGTGATGACTCAAAGATGATACCTAGGTTTCTGACATCATTATGAATCATTGCTGCCAAAGGTCCTAAGTGCATGCAGATTTCAACTGCAGATGTGGTAGGACCAAAAAATAATGACTTCTGTTTTGTTTTCGTTTAATTGCAAGAAATTTTGTGCCATCCAATATTTAATATCTTCAAAGCATTTCAACAGCTTTTTCACAGATAAAGTAATGACAGAACTAACTGAGGTACAGCTGCATATCATCAGCATAAAACTGAGTGGTTGATATCCCCTCACCTACAAAGTATTGTATACCATAGCAAGGAGTAAGAAGAAGCCTACATAACAGGGAGTACCTTAGGTTATTTAGTTCAACTTCAATCACAGCTTGTACCTAAGGAGAGCACTTCATGCTCTACTTCTTTCTCTCTGCTTCCCAGCTACGCTCACAGCTAAAGCACCTAGCATGAACTACAGGTTTATCACATGCTAACCACATTTTCTTTGAACTTGTTGTCCTTTCCTTCTTTCACTTAACTTCTGCAGATGGCCATCATTTGCATAAACTGACAAGCCCCATTTCACTTCTCATTGCTGAGGCGAAAAAGGGATGCAGCAAGTTAAATCTGACATAATAATAACACTGATGCCAAGTATCATGTTCTGCAACACTTTTTTCTACCTTTTTTTCAGGGATCCAAGATGGTTGTTATATCATGTGATAACGGAGGCATCGAACTGTGATGGACATATGGCACACCCGTCACAATCATATGTTGTTTGTGATATTTTTGGGATATCTTATAAGCAGATCTGGAAGCAAGGGCAGAGTGTTATCCCTTCTAATTCATTTTGGAAAAATGAAATACTAATTTTTATCCTTGTAACGTTTTTCTAAGGTTTTTTTTTTGTAAGGCTTTTCTAATTGGGTACGTGTGTATGGCACATTATTTTATTAGTATTACTGTGCAGGTTTGACTTATGTGCTATACTGAATTTTTTCAAGGCAGTTTTTTTTCCTCTTTTAGCACCACGGTGTTCATATCCTTTAGCTTTTACTTTAGCTTTACCCATTTTGAGTATGCAAAGACATGGGTAAAGCAAGCTCATCATGGACCCATTGGTTATCTCCTCTTTTTCTTGCCCATTCAAGCTTCAGGACCACATACTAAAATCTAGGTTTCCTTTGCATTTGTCTTATTCACATCACTGCTAAACTCTGTGATCCAGCTTTATGTTTAATTATAATGTTTAGTTTTCATTTTGATATTTGCTGATAGATAAAATGCCCTACTGGAGTATGCAGTTATTCTTAACATGTGCCAAACCATCCTTTCTACTGTATCTGCATGACAGTTCATTAGAAATCAATTTAATTATGGCAAGCACTTTGTCACATTGGAGTTAGTAATGCTATCATAAACATGATTAGGAAACTTTATTAAAATAACTGCATAAGTGACCGAATTAAAACAAAAATGTCAAAATCCTTCCATATCAAAAAAAAAAAAAAAAAAAAAAACTCTAGGCACTTCTCTTTGTGCTCTCTCTCTCTCTCTGTCTTTCCCAAACCCTGGTAGTGTCTGTACATTAATCTAAACATTTTTTGCACATAATGGATACAAACTTTTTACATATCACCCCTCATTACGATAATAATGTTCTTTAAATATTTCTTTATGTTTCCTCTGCTTTATCCACGTGTTGAAATTATATAAAGTCCTTCTTGACATTTTACAAATTAATGAATAAGTCAAATGTTATACTTTTAAATTAGCAGTATCAATTAATTGTTTTCTCTTCTGTTATTCCATTTACCAAGTAATTCAAATATCTTGGAATGGACATTTATTCTTTGCTAAACATAATTAAGTTTTAAAGTCAGTTTTATATGATCTTTAATGGTAGGAATTCTGTCATTCCGGAATCAAGCATACTGCTACCAAAATTCAAACTTTTTCATCCTTTCATTTTATAAGCTCTAAGATTCCTTTTCCCCACACCTCCAGGTCTGATGTGAAATTATTCGTTTCAACCCAGACGTTGAGGACACTTGCAGTTTTACCTATTGTCCCATTTAGCTTGGTTAAATAATTGTCTATCTTTTCCATAGAAAGTTTTCTTGCTGCTGGACATAATTTAAGACATTATTTAAAATAAATCCATTTCTGTATTTTTCTACTTATAATTAGTACATTATCCTTTAGTTCTCAGATATTCCATGCAGTGGGGAAAAATGACTATCATTTAAATAAAATTTACACATTATTCTTTAATAATTGGTGGTGCCTGTATTAGTTTCCCCTAATATTCCCAAAAGCAAAAGCAGTCTGAACAATTTGTAGCTCCACTATATCCCAGAAACTTTTTAGGTGTCTCTCCAGTTACCTATTAATTCTAATTCTTAATCTTTAACAAGCCTAACACATCAGTGATTGTCTAATTTTAATCTATTTATAAATGTGTTTCTATAATGAATATCAGAGTTTATGACTTTTATCCTCCAAAAGCTCTAATTGTAAGTACATTTATCTTCAATATGTCCATATAGTGCAACAGGTCCTCAAGATACTCCAAGCCACCTGTCCTTTCTAAGACAGTTTTGAAAATGTAGGAATACCTTTTGATGTTGTCCTATATTTCTAAAGAGGTGGTCTATTATCAGTCAATTTCCCTGCTCTTGTAAAGAAAATGACTTTTTTTACCTCAGACTTTACCTTTCTGAATGTCTATCATTTCTCACTTATATAAACTGAAGTTTCTATCTTTATCTGTACTGTTGCAGGGAAAGTGCTACATTCTTCCTCGTGGAAATACAAAAATAATAAAAACATTATCTTAACACCATTGCTAGCTTACATCATTCTTTAGTATAATCTGACCTATTTGTATTACAGATCAATATGACAATTATTTATAATTAATTATTAATAATTAAAAAGATTTATTTTGTCAGATTCTCTTTCAGACTTGAGCAGGACGTCTAAGGAAGGGTAATCTGCATTTTGGTTTTATTTCTTGTGTTTCGGTCTTTGTTTCTTCTGGATATTGATTGCTGTGGTAAGCCTTCTCATTAGAATGAGAAATAGTGTGAATAAAGGAATTGGGTTAACAATCCCATTGGTATTTTTTTTGTTTTTATTGTCCTCACAGAAACTGGGAATTAGGGTGAATTGAAATTATAGAAAATATCTTAGGTTGAGTTTAATTGATGGGGAATGCTGGATCCGATTAGTGTTTTTTTTTTTTTTTTCAAAAAATGTTAAATGAAGTATATGCTTACAGTGAATACACAAAGTATTTAGACCCTTTCACTTTTGGCTAACCTTTTTCTGTTGTAGATTTAATTTTGAAATGATAAATCTGCCATTTTTACCTATCAAGCTGCACTCAGTATCCCATAAAGTCAATCAAGTTCTAGACACATGTCAAGGATAACTAAAGCAAACAGGATACACATGACCACAATTTGATGTGCCTTATAATACTTATAAAAATGAGAAAATTCAATTTTTGATTTTTAATAAATTTCTGAAAACATATTTTCACATTGTCATTATGGGTTATCAGGTGTACATTCATTGGAAAAAATGTCAACTTTATCCATTTAAAATTAAATCGACAACACAATAAAGCGAATATCGGCAGAGTTTATTTGCAGCTTTTGTAATTTTTGGAAAGCGTTTGACTGTTGATCAAGCTGCCCTATGGGACATCCTGAGACTTTGGGGGATCCTCTCAATGTTGCTGGATATCATGGCCACCCTGTACACTAGTACCGTGAGTGCTGTGCAGAGTGGAGGCAGAACCTCTGCATTTTTCCCAGTTGATTCTGGGGTTCGTCAGGGGTGTGTTCTTGCTCCTACTCTGTTCAGTGCTTGCATGGGCTGGGTGTTGGGCAAGGTCCAATGGCTGTGTGACATCTATTGCCGAACAAAGATTCACTGATATTGACTTGCCGACGATGCTGTGATCTTCACGGAGTCAATGGAGGCTCTGACCAAGGCTCTCGAGAGACTGAGCGAGGAATCTGAGTGTCTGGGCTTGCAAGTATCCTGGATAAAAACCAAGATCCAGGCCTTTATGTCCACTTAGGCAAAGCCATCAGCAGTGTGTCTGTCTGCAAAGAGTGTCGACCTTGTCGAGCGGTTTACTTACCTCAGCAATGATATTCATGTCTCTGGTGACTCTTCCTACCAAGTCAGTAGACGGATTGGGAGAGCATGGGTCGATCATGAGGTTGCTCCAAAGGGGTGTACTACTCCCAATACCTAAGCAAAAGGACGAAGATCCAAGTCTCGCAGGAGCCTTATTTTTGAGGACCCAAGGTTGGACCAAGCCAAAGGAATGCCCACATAACACCTGGCTGCAGCAAATATAGGGTCATTTACTGAGGGGGGATTGGACCGCATGTCTGCCTGGGGGGTTGCTAACCAGGATCCCGAGCTGTTTCGTCCTGTGGTGGGTGCAGCAATGTGCTGTACCAGTGCATCATGCTCAACCTGACCTGACCTGACAATAAAGGAGCAGAAAGTGAAGGGGTCTGAATTCTATCTGAAGCCATTGTATATATACATTTTTCCTTTATTCAAAAATTACCAACCAAATATATGATAATATGTTATATTTCAGCCAGGGTTTCTCTCCTGACATATTAAGGGCGCGTTGAAGACCAGCCACTGCCCCCTTGAGCAATACTCACAAGAACGCACTGAAAAGTTTGATTAATTCTAAAAATCATTGAATACCTGTTTCAACCAATAATTCTAAATGTCCATCAAGAAAGACCCATCCATATTAAATTGTAGGTATTGGTACATTATATTTACAAGTTTGTACAAGTCATGCATTCTCATATCATGCAAGTCATTACTAGATTAACGCACGTGCAGAGAACCGAATCTATGCATGTTTTGACAGGTTCATTCAACATTACTATAAATACATGAGATTTTTATCAGTACCAGATTGTTTTGGAATTCCTTCAAAGCAAGTGTAAACTCATGCTGCCTTCACTCACTAAACCCCCCAAGGCAGGCACTACGCGCCAGCCACATCACGTCTCTGCTGCTTGTGTATGTGGATTTCACTTTCACCAAACAACTAATCTTTTAAATCTCGTGGATATGCCTCTTCATTGGGAAGAAACACTACTTTTCTCACAGGACTGGAATGTATCTCCCTGATATTTTTATTGTTTAATTTTTACAGATAGAACCATGTCAGATTCAAAGAAAAAATGCAGACAATATAATGTTGAATATTTAAAATATGGTTTTATTCAGTCACCCACAAACAAGACATTACCAATGCCACAATTTTTTTCAAATGAAGCCAAGAGACCTTTGTAATTAGAAGAACATTTGACCAAAATGCATCCTGACAGAAAAGATAAAAATTCATCTTACTTTCAAATGCTAAAAAAATCAACATTCAAGATATCCAACTTTGGGTGCTATGTTTTCAGCAGCATTGAAACAAGACAATGATGGATTAAGTGCGTCTTACTACATTTCCTTGCCTATTACTAAATCAGGAAAACTGCACACTATTGCCGAAAAATTGATACTGCCAGCTGTGAGTGAGGTTCTGTGTACTGTGCTGCACAAGCCACCATCTGATATTATTTAAAAAATCCCAGTGAGCAATAATACAGTGCAGAGATGAATCGACGAAATGTCTGAGAATGTGTAAAGTTCTTTAACTTATTTTTTTAGCATACGTTAGCTTCTTAGAAGATGAAACAATTTGTCAAAAACTATTATTCGCAAGAACATTAGAAACGGACACTAAAGGAAAATATATGTTTGATGTATTGGAACACTATTTTAAAGAAAAAGGTATTCCTCTGAATAATATCGTGTGCTACCAATGGTGTTCCGGCAATGGTTGAGTTGATTGCATATGTAGTCGCTGTGCATTGTGTGATTCACCGACAACATTTGGTTGCAAAAAACCTTAGTGATCTCCTTCATCGCTCGCTACAGTATGTAATTACAGCTGTTAACAAGATCAGAAGCAATGCTCTCAATGATAGATTTGGAAAGCTTTGTGATGAAAACAAAGACTTCAATCGTTTACTATTGCTCACAGACATTTGGGTACAAAGGGTACCCGCCTAAAACGGTTTAACGAACTCTTTGAATTAGTTATAAGTTTTTTGAAAACAATGATGATTCGTTAAGAGAGAATTTATTGAAATTTAAGAATGATATAGCTTATTTGACAGATTTATACAACACATTTAATGAAACAAATCTACAGCTGCAAGGAGATGATTTGAATTGGATCGAAGCAAAGGCAACTATTTCTGTGTTTGTGTCAAAACTTGCCTTATACAAACGAAATTTGGGTCAAAGACAATTTTATCATTTTCCAAATCTTTCTTCAGTGGAAACAAATGATGATGACATTGTGATTTATATCCAGCATTTGTAAGCACTTAAAAGAAGATTTTACAAATAGATTTTACGATTTACTCAACATGATCATTCCAGATTGGGACCTAGAACCTTCCTCAAATAGCAGAATTATCACTGCAGGAGTTGATAGAATTGTCAACAAATGAAGAGTTGAAATTGAAATTAAAAAATGGATATCAAGAATTTTGGCTTCAAAGGCAAATTCCAGTATTATATCCAGCCTTATAAGCTGCAGCAAAGAAATTTCTCATTGCATTCCCATCATCATATTTAGCTGAAAGAGGATTTAGCAAGGTTAGCAATCTATTTACCAAGAAAAGAAACAGATTGTCAATAGTGGAAAGCGGTGATTTAAGACTGCTGATGACAAAAATGGCACCAAACATCGAAAAATTAGTGTCATCACACCAAGCTCAGCCCTCTCACTAATATTATATTCATTTTTTTAATAATACAAGGGGGTTCTGCCCCCTGCTCATTTCGGTTGCCCACCCCCGTGTTTGGTTTACCAAATATACAATACAATACAATTTATTTTTTGTATAGCCCAAAATCACACAAGAAGTGCCGCAATGGGCTTTAACAGGCCCTGCCTCCTGACAGCCCCCCGGCCTTGACTCTCTAAGAAGACCAAAAAAAACTCCCCCCAAAAAAAAACCCTTGTAGGGAAAAAATCGAAGAAACCTTGGGAAAGGCATTTCAAGGAGAGACCCCTGGATGGGCTGCTGTCACGCTGCTCTTCGATCTTTTTAAAGCCTTTACAGCCACTGTCCTTTTTCCTACTTTGTGACTGTGCTGCTCGCGTAATGATCGCTTCTCCATCATCATAAATATACACCTGACTGAATTGTGTTTTCTTTGAAATTAAACTTGTCGTTGCTTTAACTGTTGTGGGTCCACATCAGGGCCGGATTTTCCTATAGGCTAACTAGGCTTCAGCCTAGGGCCTCAAGATCAAGAGGGGCCTACATTCAAATTGTTAGCAAAATTAAAATTACACTATTCTAAAAACAGTGAACACTAAAACACTGAACCGAAAATAAGGAGAAATTCTACGCATATGACTAATAAACATAAAAATGTATTGGTTAAGATCAACGCGTTCGGCTCATTGGGTCTGTTCGTTTGTATATACTAGATTGTACCAAAGTATAGTTCATACGTTCACTGATTGCTATGGCAAATATTGACGTGCCTTATGCTACTAAGCTCTGGTTTGTTCTTGCATAAATAAAGTGCAGATTGGTGTAGATTGAAACAGACAAACGAACAGACCTATTGATATCCCGACGTTCGGTTATATTCGTTTTACTTCGATAATATGAAACACGTGTTAATGTTATTAGAAAAGATTCTTATTTTAGGATTGCGTACACGATCATTTGGTTCTCGCCTTTTGAGTTCAGTAGGTTCAATACTTTAGTAAAGTGTTTATAGACTATTGAAAAAATTTTTGTGAAAATATCTTCATTTCGCGGAATTCTAGGTAAGTTCTTAACATATGTTTTAATTTGTATATTTTAAAATGTATATTACGTGCTTTATTTTATATTTTCATGAATATATATATATATATATAATTCATTATTCATAATTGCTATTTTTTTCAATGAGACAAAATAACAGTTCCATACAATCTTGATTGAAAAATGATAATTTAGTTTCATTATTGAATTAAAGATATTTTGGAAATATTTAAATTGATTAGTGTTTGAAATTCAGAAATTATGAAATTAACATTTATTATTTTATAAACAATGACTATTATAAGAGACGCGCTATTCACGGAAATGAGTTTTTGTTTTACTTCAATTTATTATTCGAAAATGAATTATTTATTGAAAATTTCGATAAACAAAAAAAAACTTACCACAGTTCAAATAACTAAAATGTTATTTTTTGTATTAATAATAAATAATTAACTTTTATTTATGCACAATAATTAATAACTCAAATATTTTGTTCTAGATTCTAATCTAAGAATGAGTAAAAGATTTGAAAGTGGCGCTTGCAAACGCAAGAAAAAGAAGCTACAAGAGTATGAGGCAAAGAAGCTAACACCGATTACTGCTTACATGCATGTGCCAACTAGTACTACTCAATTGGAAGCAATGCAGCACGTTGTATGTGAGGACACGGCCGTTGCACCAACTCAAAGTGAAAATATGGAACTAATTCAAGAGCAACTTACTGAACACGAATATACAAACGAGCCACAAGAAAATAATACGAATATTCAGAATTTTTTTCAGACACCTAATGAGAAACACCATGTTCAAGATGTTGCAAATTTAGATAGTGATGTCAAATATATGTCTACTGTAACAGATGTTGGCTTGTGGACAAATTTATCGCAAAATGATGTATCATATTGGGTAGAGAAGGGCCCTTCTCAAGTTCAGTATCACTGTGGACCATTTTTAAATTCTAAGCGAGAATATAAGAATCAGTCCAGATTTGGTACAAAAGCAATTTTTTATTCAACAAAAGCCAATGGAGAAAAATATACCCTAGAATGGCTTGTGTACTCTCCCTCAAAAGGCCGCATTTTTTGCTTTGTTTGTAAACTCTTTCCAAATATTGCATCTTCTGCAACAGCATTAACTTCTGAAGGGTTTAATGATTGGAAAAACCCTGCTATCATTCAAACTCATGAAAATTCGGAAAATCATAGGAATGCTATGTTAACGTACTTAACGAGCAAAAGGGAAAAACTTTAACTTCAAAGCTAGAGGAAAAAATAAGAAAAGAGCAGCAATACTGGCGTTACGTTATAGAAAGAGTTTTCGCTGTAATTTGCACTCTTGCAGAGCGAGGCTTACCATTTAGAGGAGGCAATGAAAAGTTTGGAACTCCAAATAACGGCAATTACTTTGGTCTTCTAGAACTAGTAGCAAAATTCAATCCATTTTTAAGAGATCATATCGATCGATATGGAAATACTGGCTCAGGAAAACCTTCATATCTGTCTAAAACTATATGTGAGGAAATTATTCAACTTATGGCAAATAAAGTGAAAGACACAATTGTGGCGGAAGTGAAAAAGGCTGGCTATTTTAGCTTTTCAGTAGATTCCACTCCTGACATATCTCATACTGATCAGTTGACCTTAATTATTAGATACGTGTCACCTGAAGATGGTTTGCCAACTGAGAGATTTTTAACTTTCCTTGAGCTAAAAGATCACTCAGGAAAGCATAGCTGATTTAGTATTTAACTATATCACTACTGAACTTGAAATTGATTTCAGAAAATGCCGAGGACAGTCTTATGATAATGCAGCCAATATGGCTGGTAGATACAATGGTGTGCAGCAAAAAATTATCGAAAAAAAACAAGTTTGCAAGATTTGTTCCATGCGCTGGTCACTCTTTAAATTTAGTAGGTTGTTCAGCTGTTGATTGTTGCCTTGATGCTGTTAATTTTTTTGGTGTTGTGAACGAAGTTTATATCTTTTTTTTGTCTTCCACAAAAAGATGGGCAGTTCTGAAATCACATTTGAAACCTCATTCTAAAGTGCCTAAATATTTATCAGACACTAGGTGGGAGGCATACGCAAAAGCTACAGAAGCTATTTTAGAAAATTACAATGATATCACCGATGCACTCAATTATTTACATTCAGATAATAATACAAAGGGTGATACTAGGTTGAGGGCCAACAATCTTTTAGAGAAGATGGAAGAATTTGAATTCGTGTTTATGCTTCATTTCTGAAATCGAATACTGAGACACTTTTCAAAAGTACATGTAAATAAAATTCTTCAAAGCCCTAATATTTTACTTAGTAGTTGTGCAGATTGGTACAGGTCACTTTTGGATATTTTACGTGGAATTAGGGAAGATTTTGATGCACTTGAGCAACAAGGAAAAAACATGTTGCCAAATACTGAATATAGAACTGGCAGAAGGATAATAAGAAGTAAAAGGCAAGGGAATTACGAAAATTCATCTGACCCTGATGCCTTAGACGAACTCTCTTCAAGAGATAAATTTAGGATTAAATCATTTATTCCTATATTAGATGCACTAGAATCAAATTTAGGAAGAAGAGCTTCTGTTTATGATGATGTAGTGAAAATATTTTCCTTTCTTGCCGATCTTACATTATCAAAGGTAGAACTTCAAAGAGGTGTTGAGCTGTTAATGCAAGAATATCCAGAAGATGTCAACCGAAATCTTACTGAAGAACTATTTCATTTCCACACATATGTGAGACAAACGCATAAGCCTTCAAAAAATTCCACATTGTCGCATACAGACTTGTATTAAATAATATTCAAAGAAAATATTCAAGTGGCCTTCCCCAATGTGGAATCAATCTTACGGCTGTTTCTCAGTTTAATAGTCACTAATTGTACTGGAGAAAGGTCATTTTCAAGACTTAAAAATATCAAAAATAAATTAAGAAGCACAATGACCCAGACGAGGTTGTCTTCATTGAGTATTTTGTGCATCGAAAATGAGACCTTCAGAAAAATAGATTTTAATGAACTTATACAGTAGAAGAATTCTGGGTGAAAAAGTTTAGAAAGAAATTCTTCTAATCTACTATTTCGTTTTAAATGTATACTTGGATTGAATCAGTTCTTAAATAAAATAACTATTAACATAAAATTTAATATGATATACAATTTGATATTTTCTTTTTTGTGATCTGGATTTTGTTTGAATAAAGTTCCATTTTTGGTTTAGTTTAAGACTTAAAATTCATAATAATTCATACCTAAACTTTAAATGCGAATTATTATGAAATAAATTTATCTGAATTGAATTTGGTTTAATCTTCAATGTATTGAATATATTTAATTTGATAGAAAATATGATAATTTTTATTGCGTATTTTATTTTCGTAGTCAAAGATTTTCATTATTTGAATTGTTTCTTTGTAAATGTTGTGTGTTATGTTTAATTAGTTATTGTTACAAGTACTATATATGGTGCTGAGAATAAATGTCCAAATAAGTGTTCTCGACTTTTTTTTATTATCCGTGCCACATTTTTTATAAAGGTTAGTACCAATCACAACATGTTTCATTCAACATATTGATATATATCACAGTAATGATGTATTTTATTATCTCTCATGTAATTTACAAACTTAAAAATGGGAGGTGAAAGGGCCTCATAAGTGGAATAGCCTAGGGCCTCTTTTTATCTAAATCCAGCCCTGGTCTACATATTCTCAAAGTGTATGTTCCATTATTGTGTATATCTACGTTTTGTGCATTGAATGATGTGCATTGAGACACCTGTAGCTGTGTGTGCTGCTTCCCTTTACACTACTGTTTTTTTTTTTGCCCATTTTCTTTCGTCTTGCGGTTCATTTATTTGTCATTCATGATCTTAACGTGAAGATCACGTATCGTCTACTAGAATTTTTTTTATAATAGAGAGAAATATTATTTTAATCATACTTTGAGAAATACACCAATATTATTAATATCTTCTAATAAAACAATTTTAAAAATTTGTTTTTCAGTATTTGGTATAGTATAGTTCATCCAAGGGGGGCGCTATCGAATCACTCTTTGAAAAAGTGGGCTCTGACCCAAAAAAGGTTGGGAACCTATGGACTAGACATATAAATTTAACATAATGCATAATCTCATTCTTATTTATATGGAGTAAAGCAGGCATGTCAAACATGCGGCCCGCAACAGAAATTTGTGCGGCCCGCATGACAGATCCTAGTTAGCGCTGAACTTGTACAAAATAATTACTATCGTTTGTGATTGAATCATTCTGCATCTTCGGCGTTACTTATTGACTTTTCTTATTTCTGCCTTCTGACAAAAGTGCGTTTTCCCATGGCATTATAGTACCAGAAACGTCATCTGCTAATATAGCCACGAGCCTTGACCAAAGTTAATGAGCCGCAACGTCACAACTGAAGTGCTAGGCTGTAGCAGCAGGGGCGGCTTTAGGCATGTGCAAACTGTGTACCTGCACAGTGCCGCCACGCCAATATATATTTAATAAAAAACAGAAAGTGAAAATAACGACACAGCTGACGGCAATGTGGCCGAAAAACATTTTGTTTCTTGTTAATTAGTACGTTGTATTTACTAATGTTGCTAGAGTCGGAGCAGTAAGCTATATGTAGTATTATAACGTTCTGCTATAATGAGAATATCATGGGCCGCCACTTGGTTTTCAAGTTATGGACACGCGCATATAGAAGCGTGTCATGAACACAAGGCGGCTATACAGTGTCCGCAACGGACGTGGCCATCCGCCGTGCATAAGATACCATATTGACATTGGCGGGCGAAGGGGCCACCGATTCTTTCTCTGCCCACGGCCACCACGAGCCTACAGCCACCCCTGCTAGGTTACACTACTGGCTGGGCTGTTGAGACTGGCCACTGGGCAGAACTAACCATCACGAGTAGTAATAGCTTGCATATTTTCACGTTTTTTTTGCTCTAGTTCTATGTAATTTTGTGCTAGTGTTGTAACGAACAGTGCAGACTATAGTTGAAGATCTGAAGTGGACGCAAGAAGTTGGTGAGTTGTTTATTAACATATTTTTGTGATTTTGAGTTTGTAAAATTAGTGTAGGTCAGGTGGCTTTTTGCATATCAGCTTATTTTACAATATAAACTTTGAAGTAAACTTAGTAAAGTAAAATTTGACTTTTGGAGGATTTGTTTTCCAACTTGAATTACTGAGCAATGAATTCAGTGAGCGTTTTCGTGATTTCAGTTCACACGAACAGGACTTTGCTCTGTTCTCTTACAACGTTGAGAATGCGCCTGAGAATATCCAAGTGGAATTGATTGAACTGCAGTCAGATTCTATTCTGAAGGCAAAATGCTTGTATGCTTACCTGCCACCCTCGTATGTGCAGATCCATAAGTTGGCATCGAGAGTACTGTCTATGTTCGGAAACACTTACCTTTGTGAGCAATTGTTTTCATTAATGAAAGCTACCAAAACCCCACATTGCTCAAGACTTATCGTCGAGCACCTTTCATCCCTCATAAAAGTTGCAGCTGCACAAGATTTCAAGCCTGATATTGATGAACTGGTTACTAACAAGAGATGCCAAGTGTCAGGACAAAAGAAATAGATCTCACACTGTAAGACTCCTATATAAGCAATGAATATAATATAATGAATATAATATAATAATTTAAGGACCTAGCTAAGAGGCTTAGACTCTAATTGTACACTGTTGTACAGAGAGTATATGTAAATAAATTGCTTTTCTTTAAACTTTAAGTGTTACATTTTTTAAAGTTTTCAGTATTGGAAAGAAAGCTACAGTAACTTTGTATAATAGTATTTGTTACAGTGCGGCCCACTGACGCACATATGGCTGTCGAAGCAGCCCACAAATGGTAGTGAGTTTGATATGCCTGGAGTAAAGAGTTACTGATTGCAAAGTGAATGGTTTTGAATTTAAGCCCAAAAGACGAATCAATTTGACAGTAATGAATATAATAAAATTACATTTTTCTTACAGTTAATTGTATAATATTTACCAGTTGTAGGTTAAACATTTTAAGCTTTTTTTTTTCTTGTACTGTATATCATTTTATTGTTATCTTCAGGAAAAGGTTACATTAAACTTCTTTAGTAAGTTCAAAGAAATTTTTGCTACTTTAATGTTGCAATTTATTTAATTTGTTGTTTTGGTATTTTTTTCAGCATTTTATTTTACACTAAAATTCAGCAAACAGTTTTTTTTTATTTGATAATATTTTTAACAGCAATAAATGTCTATGTTTTTATTTTTTAAAGGGTTTTTTTCTTTGATTATATGGCTATAATTTATTAGTATTATAGTGTTACTAGCAAAATACCCGCGCTTCGCAGCGGAGAAGTAGTGTGTTAAAGAAGTAATGAAAAAGAAAAGGAAAGTTTTAAAAATAACATAACATGTTTGTCAATGTAATTGTTTTGTCACTGTTATGAGTGTTGCTGTCATATATATCTATACAGTATAGGCCAAAAGTTTGGACACACCTCCTCATTCAATGCGTTTTCTTTATTTTCATGACCATTTACAGCACTCCATCACTCTCCTTCTTGGTCAAATAGCCCTTACACAGCCTGGAGGTGTGTTTGGGGTCATTGTCCTGTTGAAAAATAAATGATCGTCCAACTAACCTGACTTCTGCACAACACAACTGCTGGTCCCAAACCCATTGATAAAGCAAGAAATTCCACTAAATAACCCTGATAAGGCACACCTGTAAAGTGAAAACCATTTCAGGGGAATGCCAAGAGTGTGCAAAGCAGTAATCAGAGGAAAGGGTGGCTATTTTGAAGAAACTAGAATATAAAACATGTTTTCAGTTATTTCACCTTTTTTTGTTAAGTACATAACTGCACATGTGTTCATTCATAGTTTTGATGCCTTCAGTCATGAAAATAAAACACATTGAATGAGGAGGTGTGTCCAAACTTTTGGCCTGTACTGTGTATATATATATATATATTATATATATATACACACACACACATAAACATATATATACATATACACATATATACATATACATACATATATACATATATATATACAAATACATATATATATATTTATATATACACACATACATCCACATATGTACACATATATACATATATATACATATCTACATATATACACACATATATGTGTTTGTGTGTGTATATATATGTATGTGTGTGTATAAATTATAAATTACTAGCAGAATACCCGCGCTTCGCAGCGGAGAAGTAGTGTATAAAAGAAGTTATGAAAAAGAAAAGGAAAAATTTTAAAAATAACGTAACATGATTGTTAATGTAATTGTTTTGTCATTGATATGAGTGTTGTTGTCATATTTATATATATATCTATATATCTATATCTATCTATATATATATATATATATATATATATATACAGCAAAATACCCACACTTGGCAGCGGAGAAGTAAAAAGAAAAGGAAACATTTTAATAATAACGTAACATGATTGACAACGTAATTGTTTTGTCATTGTCATGAGTGCTGCTGGCATATATATATATATATATATATATATATATATATACATACATGTGTACATATATACACACACACATATACTATGGGGTGCGAAACAGGCAAATACATTGATTTTCTGAATATATAAAGTCGGATCAGAATATATAAAGTCAAAACTTGAATATATAAAGTCATTCCCGAATATATAAAGTCACTGTCGGAATATATAAAGTCAAAACTTGAATACATAAAGTCAGCGTCGGTGTATATAAAGTCAAAACTTTTTTCTAAATATATAAAGTCAAAACTTGAATAAATAAAGTCACCGCTGGAATATATAAAGTCAAAACTTGAATATATAAAGTCATCGCTGAAATATATAAATTACAAACTTGAATATATAAAGTCAGCGTCAGAATATATAAAGTCAGCGCTGGAATATATAAAGTGAAAACCTGAATATATAAAGTCAGCGTCGGAATTTATAAAGTCATTCCTGATTATATAAAGTCAACATCGGAGTATATAAACTCATTCCTGAATATATAAACTCAAAGTCAAAATATATTGATTGAAACAACTCTGAACTGAAGTAAGTTAACAAAAACTAATTCAGAAAAATAAATTAAAACACTGTTCGGTTAATGTTTTGAAAATGATGCATTTGCCCTGCCCAGGATTGGTTCCTGCCTTGCACCCAGTGTTGGCCGCGATTGGCTCCAGCAGACCCACGTGACCCTGTGGTCGGATTCAACGGGTTGGGAAATGGATGGATATTGCAGCACTGACTTTGTATATTCCGACGATGACTTTATATATTGAAGTTTTGACTTTATATATTCCAGCGCTTACTTTATATTGTGAGCTGGAGGGCTTCGCTATTACGTGTGGGGACGAAACTTCACTTTGGTAACTGATCATGCTCCACTTCAATACCGACAGAAAGATACAAACTCTCGCCTCATGAGATGGTTTCTGGGCTTACAACCTTACCGTTTCACAGTAAAACATCGACCAGGTTCTGAACACGTCAACGCAGACTTATTATCAAGGCTAAATAAAGCTGGTACAGAGAGTTGCTTGATTCACGGAAATGTGAATAAAGCTGAGGAGGAGGGTGTGAGCTGGAGGGCTGATCGCACCCCAAGAAGATACAGACGCCTCTGGGAAAAACACAACCCCTGAAACACAGACTACCCTCACATTGCTCCTTACTTTCTCACTTGCGCTATAACGCATAATGCAAACCTCGCGCGATACTCCGCTAACTTAAAAGCCTTGTGCAGCGCCTGTCAGTTGAAAATTGATTGTTTGCTTGCTTGCTTTTATCGCTCTCTCTCTCTCTGCTCCTAGCAGAACTGTCATCTCTGACTTGTCATGGAGCACGTTTAAGCTCATGTGTTTGCAGTGTTTGAATAAAAATCCTTCTTGTTTCTACGACCTCCTGTGTCTCTGTGCAAATCTGTGACCCAAGCGTGACAATATATTCCGACGCTGACTTTATATATTCAAGATTTGACTTTATATATTCCAGCGCTGAGTTTATATATTCCGACGCTGACTTTATATATTTAAGTTTTGACTTTATATATTCCAGCGTTTACATTATATATTCCGAAATATTCAAACGCAGTCTTTATATACTCAGGTTTTGACTTAATATATTTGGGAATGACTTTATATATTCAAGTTTTGACTTTATATATTCCAGCGCTGACTTTATATATTAAAGTTTTGACTCCGCTAACTTAAAAGCCTTGTGCAGCACCTGTCCGTTGAAAATTGATTGTTTGCTTGCTTTTATCGCTCTCTCTCTCTGCTCCTAGCGGAACTGTCATCTCTGACTTGTCATGGAGCACGTTTAAGCTCATGTGTTTGCAGTGTTTGAATAAAAACCCTTCTTGTTTCTACGACCTCCTGTGTCTCTGTGCAAATCTGTGACCCAAGCGTGACAATATATTCCGACGCTGACTTTATATATTCAAGATTTGACTTTATATATTCCAGCGCTGAGTTTATATATTAAAGTTTTGACTTTATATATTCAGAAACAAGTTTTGATTTAAGTTTTGACTTTATTTATTCCGACAGTGACTTTATATTTTTAACGCGTTATGGAGCACATGCATCGAAACTTCTCAGCTGTGCGATTGTCAGTGTAACCTTTTGTAAGTAGTGCCTGGAGGATTCAGTGTGGAGAAACTCTAGAGATAGCGTGTGTATTAACTTGTGGATTTTTCTGTGTGTATTTGGTGGCAGTGTGACGAAGTTGATTCGGAAGACGGCGTTAGCCGCGGAGCTCAGCTCAGAGCGAAATGAGGTAAATGGGAGTGGATATGATGACGTGACTCCCCCACCCGCCTTAACTGTCAATCCCCCACAAACACAGTCTCTCAGAATTTGCATAAGCACACCCCTTCACCTGCAATTTTAACTTAGTTACAAAGTGATCAAAACTCTCGTTTATATCCTGCGTCCTCTCATTAAACTTGTATCCCGCATTACCCGTGGGCATGAAAAACGCCAGCGGCAGCCTGTCTATTAACTTAATTTAAAGTTTAGGTTTACACCTTGCTTTGTTTCCAAAGTAGCAGCACTCATGAATATGGTAGTATATGTCACTCGCTCGCTTCTTATTGTTTCACTGCCTTCTCAATTATATAATGCATGTTTTCTTCAGCGCATTTTGGAGCTCTTCCTGGTTTTCTACACACTGCGTTGACAGTCAGTTCATGTGATTACGTGGGAGGTGTGATGATGTCACACGAAACTCCGCCCCCACGGCTTTCAAGCTCAACTCCATTACAGTAAATGGAGAAAAATAGCTTCCAGTTATGACCATTACGCGTAGAATTTCGAAATGAAACCTGCCCAACTTTTGTAAGGAAGCTGTAAGGAATCAGCCTACCAAATTTCAGCCTTCTACCTACACGGGAAGTTGGAGAATTAGTGATGAGTCAGTGAGTGAGTGAGTCAGTGAGTCAGTCAGTCAGTCAGTGAGGGCTTTGCCTTTTATTAGTACAGATATATAAATTATATACACATATATATGTGTATGTGTGCGTGTGTGTGTATGTATATATATATATACTGTATATATCTCTATATATAATCTTCATTTGGATCTTGATCTTTGTTTATCCGCGAATGAATTAGAAGAAGAAGCACTAGATGGCAGTAGAGAGACAGCTAAAACATAGGCATTGCATTAAGAATCTCCTCCAGGCTTATATTACTGTATATAAGACTGTAGTACGCCAGTCACACCTAAAAACACAGACATTCAAACTAAACAAATTGTTGTGTTTTAAATTAACTAAAGAGATCTTCATTTAGATCTTGATCTTTGTCCACGAATTCCACGCATGCGTAGACCACCTTCCAGTTTAGTACGTTGTTGTTACTCACAGATGTCAACAATGTGCCGGAATAACGAAAGGATTAGTGGACAGTGTTACGCTGGTTAGCTCTTGAGGCCTGGTTAGAGAATGAGATTGCCAAAGATAAAAGGTACGTGTCTACGTAACATATGAATGAAAGAAAGACAGTGGGTAAAATGAATGGCAACGTAACAGCACGTTTCGGAAATTATTATTGTTACGTTGTAGCTGGCGAGTGCTGCGCGTCTCACAGTTGTACCGTGCCTTGCTCACATGTCAGTGAAGTGATCCCTATTTATGCTTTAAAGAGCTTGGATACTTATGTGTCCCCCTTTTATAAACATTGCTCTTTGTATATTGCCTTACTCTTTGGATTGCCACAAAGCAACCTGCGAGATTGGAGAAAGGTTGAAAAGACATCGTGAGAGGAAACGATAGTGTTGTGAAAACGAGACGGACTGTGAACGGACAGAAGCAGAAATGCTCCTACACCACCACATAATTACTATTCGGACAGTGATTCTGAGTAGGCCGTTCCTATCGAATCAATGTCCAAGGGTTTTCTTTTGTAATTTTGTTTCCCTTATAAAAAATCATAATGCTGTGCAACGAAGGGCTCAGTTCACGACTGGCAGCCATGTTTAAACAGGGAGCCCTTCACAGACAACTTTAACACGCACAATGTAGTTGGGCGCACATGGCTAGTATATATATATATATATATATATATAAATAGTTTTACTGTCAAATAATACGCAACACGTGTTTCGCCTTAATTCTGAGCTCATCAGGCGTACACACTCACTGCACCCCCTCTCGGGAATCGAACCTCGGACTTCAGTGCTAGAGGTGAAGCCTCTTGCGTTGCGCCACGGCATGTGGTTTGTTTATTTGACAGTATGTAGATCAGGGTAATTACATTCAAGGCATTCGTAGTCTGAATTACAATCTGACTGTATAGGTGGTTACCTACCAGGTAACACTTGTGGTTGGTCAGCAAGTCGGCTAACATCCGCCACAGTGCCCTCTTTCAGTTGCGAGAAGCAAATCATTGAATGGCTGAAACAGTTTTACTGTCAAATAATGTAAAGAGTACGCGACACGTGTTTCGCCCTAATCCTCAGCTCGTCAGGCGTACACACTCACTGCACCCCCTCTTGGGAATCGAACCTCGGACGTCAGCGCTAGAGGCAAAGCCTCTTGCTTTGCACCACTGCGTGTGGTTAGTTTATTTGACTGTATGTAGATCGGGATATATATATATTATATATATATATATATATTGTCACGCACGCGCGAGTAGGAGACTGCGGATGGATCTAAACACACCTGAAAAGGTATTCGCCGGCAGGGAATGGCGGGGTACTAATTCTCTCTCTTTTATTTCTTGCAGGAAGAAAGACGCTCCGCCGCCATAAATCCAACTTTGACCGCACTACGGTACTTCCGCCCTTCCTCCGCCATCTTGCCCTGACGTCATCACTCCCATCCTCCCTCACGGCTCCTTCCCAGCATTCCTACACTTCCGGCTCCTCCTTATTAAAATGGCCGCCGACGCCATGTTCGGCGTCGCGTGTATGAACTAATGTTGTTTATATTTTTGACCAACGTTTTTCTTTTTTGATTGTGGAGCAGCTACAATATACGGGGCCGGAAAACCCCAAACCTTTATGTTGCTTGTTGTTACATCTTTTACAGTGGCGTAGCCGGCAGGATAGAAGTCTGGAGATGACGGAAAGACAGGACCTGAATACCGTCCTACAGGGCATGAACGCTCAGCTACACGCTTTGCAGCTAGCACAAGAAACTACCAATCGGGAGTTGGAGGCCACCAATCGGGAGTTAGAGGCCACGAAAAACAAATTGGCTGAGGCCGAGAAAGCAAAAGTAAGTCCTCCTAAACATAAACCACCTCCCCTGGTACCGATGTCTGAAGCTGATGACGTCGAATCATACCTGGGGATATTTGAAAGGACGGCCACCCGGAACGAGTGGCAGCGGTCCGAGTGGGCGTCCATTTTGGCACCCTACCTCAAGGGACCCGCGCAGCGGGCTTATTATGACCTTCCCGAGGAGGAGGCCGCGGACTATGACCTCCTCAAGGCGGAGATCTTGGCCCGCTACGGCATCACACCGGGACAGCAGGCATCCGAGTGGCGGAATTGGCAGTTTGACCCCGACAAACCTGCCCGCGCTCAGGCCTTTGAATTTTGGGGCAAAATGGGCCGCTGGTTACGTCCAGAGGGACCCCAAGCCCGCAAGGTAGTGGAGTAGGTGGCCTGTGAAGGCCTTGTTAACACCATGCCACATTCCCTCGCCCAGCAAGTCCGGAGACATCCTTATAAGGATATGCCAGGTCTCCTAGATGTACTTGAGCGTCAGCTCGCGGTTCTTCGAGTTGGGGGGTCAGAAAAGTCTGCTCGCGGGAACCGACAGGGACAGGTGGCCACCCCCGAGCCCTCTCGACGCGCTGCGGAAGCGCCAGCCAGGCCGAAAGAAAAACCGCTCTCTCCGCGCTGTTACAAGTGCGGGGAGGTCGGCCATCTCTTACCAACCTGTCCCCTGAATTTGGCGGCGGAGCCAATGGACTGCACCTGGGCAACTACGGAGAGGTACTGTACCCCGTCGCATCCCTTGGCGAGTCCAAATAAGGGGGAGGTGTTATTAAATGGGCATGCGGTGGTGGCTTTGTTCGATTCCGGCAGCAACATTACCATTGTGGCTCGCCGTTATGTGTTACCGCAACAATGGCTGAAACAGTGTTTACAAGTCACTTGTGTACATGGAGGGACCAAGTCATATCGTTCCGCACAATGTTATATCACCTGGAAGGGGGAATTAACCAAATTAATGGTCGCGGTGTTACCTGAACCCCCCTATCCGGTGATTTTGGGACAAGACTGGTCAAAAAGAAACTGCGGTAAAACAAACACCGCTCCCGGGGCCGCGTTGGATCTAGTTATGAGGGGAAAAGGCACCCCTCCCGCGGTCTCCACGCCGTGCACTGGGGCAGGCCTCTCTGGCGCTGGCACCTCGGGGAGTGTTTCTACGGCTTTAGACCTGGACCCGGAAGAAGACGCCGGGGAAGGGACAAGCCAGGGGACTCAACCGGGGCCCAGGCCACAAGATCCTCTAGACAGTTTGGACCACCAATTCCGGTCCACACCAGCCTCATTTAAGAGGGAGCAGTGGAATGATGATTCCCTGCGCTTTGCCCGGAATGCAGTAGTCTGGCCCAATAGCTCACAAGCTGGGGATTCCACTCCACACGAGCCCTTTTTTGTGCTAGAAAATGATCTGTTGTATCGGGTGGCGACTCACGAGGGCGAGGTGCGGAAATTGTTGCTGGTTCCGCGTACCTTCCGGCGGGAGGTATGCGAATTAGCCCATGCTCACCTCCTTGGCGCCCATCTAGGGGCCGAAAAGACCTTGGAGAGGATCAAGCTCCGTTTTTACTGGCCTGGGATTAATGAGGAGGTCCGGCGTTTCTGTCAATCCTGCCCGGAGTGTCAGATCCGCCAGATTCCCAGGCGGGACCGCGCTCCCCTAGTCCCTATTCCCTTAATTGATATTCCTTTTGACAGAATAGGGGTCGACTTAGTAGGACCCTTAGAGCCCTCAAACCGTGGCTATAAATACATATTAGTTATGGTAGATTATGCCACCCGTTACCCAGAGGCGGTTCCCCTGCGCTCCGCTAATACTAAAAACATCGCACGGGAATTGGTTAATTTATTTTCTAGAGTGGGAATACCTAAAGAAGTCCTCACGGACCAAGGTACGCCTTTTACCTCGGATACGTTCAGGGAAGTAGCCAAATTACTCAGGATAAAGCACCTGAAAGCGTCGGTCCATCACCCTCAGACTGACGGACTGGTAGAAAGATTTAACCAGACGCTCAAACAGATGCTTCGCAAAGTAGTCAGCGCGGACGGTAGGGACTGGGATAAACTTCTTCCACTTGTGCTTTTTGCTTACCGGGAGGTACCTCAGGCCTCTACGGGCTTCTCCCCTTTCGAGTTGTTGTATGGTCGACAACCCCGAGGCATATTGGATATATTAAAAGAGGGCTGGGAAGCCGAGGCCCTTCCCTTCTCTAACGTGCTGGAGTACGTCGCGCAAACGCGTGACCGTCTCACAAAAATCAGACCCCTCCTAAAAGACCACGTGACTCGTGCGCAGGCAGCGCAGGCCCGGTGCTACAATCGCAACTCTGTTCTTCGGGAGTTCCGCCTGGGAGACCGAGTTATGGTACTCGTTCCTACCTCCCATTCCAAGTTACTCGCTCATTGGCAAGGACCATACGAGATTAAAGAAAGGAAGGGATTGGTCGATTATTTGGTGAAACAGCCCAATCGTCGACCAACCGAGCGGATCTATCATATAAATCTATTGAAACCCTGGAAAGATCGGGAGGAGCTTCCTGACTCCCATAGGTCCCTCTCCCTTTTTGCTGGTACGCCTAACCTTAATCTCGGTGACGAGCTAAGCCCCAAACAGCGGCAAGAGTTAACGTATGTGATCCAAGCCATTCCTGAAGTAGTGAGCGAGTTGCCTGGCCGGACCTTGCTGATTCCCCATGATATCGTAACAAACCCTGGAGTTGTCGTCCGGGAGAGGCCTTACACACTCCCAGAGGCAAAACGTGCTGAAGTGGAATTAGAGGTACAACGAATGTTGGATATGGGCATTATTGAAGAAAGCCATAGTCCCTGGTCCAGCCCAATCGTTCTCGTTTCCAAACCTGACGGCTCCTGGAGATTTTGTAACGACTTTAGACGTTTAAACCAGGTGTCTAAATTTGATGCCTACCCGATGCCCCGCATCGATGACCTCATTGAGAGGCTGGGTACGGCTCAATACTTGACTACTCTGGACATGACAAAAGGGTATTGGCAAATTCCTTTAACGGAATCCGCAAAAGAGAAAACGGCCTTTAGCACCCCTAGTGGACACTGGCAATACAAGGTCCTTCCATTTGGGCTGCATGGGGCTCCCGCAACTTTTCAACGTCTGGTGGATAGAGTGCTAAAACCTCACCAGTCCTATAGTGCCGCCTACTTGGATGACGTTGTCATCTATTCCGGTACCTGGAAGGAACATCTATTGCAGGTCTCAGCTGTCCTCACGACACTAGCTAAAGCCGGCCTCCGCATAAACCCCCGAAAATGTTTCTTTGGCTTAAAGGAGGCCAAATATTTAGGCTACCTGGTGAGTCGCGGACAGGTAAGACCACAGTGTTCTAAAATTAAAGACATCCTGGAATGGCCCCGTCCGAATACCAAGAGGCAGGTGCAAGCTTTCTTGGGGTTAGCGGGGTACTACCGCCGGTTCGTGCCCCGTTTCTTCGAGAGGGCCGCACCCTTGACCAGTTTGACAAAAAAAGGAGCTCCTTTATACGTGGTGTGGAATGATAGGGCCGAATACGCATTCAGTGACTTAAAAAACGCCCTTACAACGGCACCTATATTAAGGACACACGATTTTGGGCTCCCGTTTATCCTCCAGACCGACGCTTCGGACACAGGCCTGGGTGCCGTGTTGAGCCAAAGCGTCGACGGTGTCGAACACCCCGTAATGTATCTAAGCCGGAAACTGTTGGACCGGGAGACCCGGTACGCGGCAGTGGAGAGGGAGGCCTTGGCCATTAAGTGGGCGGTGACCCATCTCCGTTATTACCTGTTGGGTCGCGAGTTCACTCTGGTGACAGATCACGCTGCACTTCAGTGGATGTCCCTACATAAAGAGTCGAATCCGCGGGTCACCAGGTGGTTTCTGGAGTTACAATCTTATAAGTTCACAGTCACTTATCGACGGGGCACCCTTCAAGCCAATGCCGATGCCCTCTCTCGTATCCACGACCTCTCGGTTAGGTCCGCCCGACCGAACGGTTCTGGGCTAAGGGGGGGGTATTGTCACGCACGCGCGAGTAGGAGACCGCGGATGGATCTAAACACACCTGAAAAGGTATTCGCCGGCAGGGAATGGCGGGGTACTAATTTTCTCTCTTTTATTTCTTGCAGGAAGAAAGACGCTCCGCCGCCATAAATCCAACTTTGACCGCACTACGGTACTTCCGCCCTTCCTCCGCCATCTTGCCCTGACGTCATCACTCCCATCCTCCCTCACGGCTCCTTCCCAGCATTCTTACACTTCCGGCTCCTCCTTATTAAAATGGCCGCCGACGCCATGTTCGGCGTCGCGTGTATGAACTAATGTTGTTTATATTTTTGACCAACGTTTTTCTTTTTGATTGTGGAGCAGCTACAATATACGGGGCCGGAAAACCCCAAACCTTTATGTTGCTTGTTGTTACATCTTTTACAATATATATATATATACTAGCAAAATACTTCGCAGCGGCAAAGTACTGCCTTTTTATTAAGAAGTAAATTAAACCTTTTTAAACTGAGGGAAAATATACCAATAATTATTTGTTAAGGATCTCTTTGTATACCACATTGTGAGTTCGGCCCTCCGGTTGTAATATGACTAAGCTGTGTGCTGAGCTTACTTTTGAGCATGCAACGTACAGTTGGCCATGTGAACAGTAATCTTGTTTCAAATGTCACAGCTTGGATTGCTGCTGTAATAATCGGTTTGAGTTTCATGGTTTGTTTCAATTACGACAGTATTTGTAGGACTTGTGTTGAAGAGACATTCGGCATCTGTCAAGCGATGTAAGTATACAACCGGTTTCATCGATAACTTTACATCCAGCTTTTGAAAGTTTAAACATTCATAGACATCAAAGTGTCCACTAATGAAATCGTCACCTGTGAATCTAAGATGTTTAAGAGGCATTGGCGGTTGTTGAAAGGTGTAAAATATTTGGCCATTTCGGTACACTTGAAAGCGACAACCGAACAATTCAGCTGCAGCCATCAACTGACATGCAGATCCATAGGTGAAGGGCTTAAGCATTTTACTCTTATAGTGCTCCTGTGTAGTATAATTATCTCCTGTACCATCATCAGTCCACACCTTGAACCAGTCCCAGTCATTCAATACATAAGACACAATGTTCCTCCGGATATCAATAGTGAGCCTGATATGGCCGTGCAATATGTAACAAAGAGAATGGAAAAGATAGGTGCCATCTCCGGGCATGTAAACCACTCGGTAAGTGACAGTTCTTTGATCGATGGTGATCATCTCAAAAGACATGTTAATGGGGGTATGGTTGGAATGATGAAGGAAATGGGTACCTGAACAATGTAAAGTAAGACTAAAATACATATACAATAACTATAATTGAACAATAAATGAACAATAAAACAGCGGAGAAGCCGTGGATTAAATTAAAAGGCTGTAGTTATCAGCAGGGAGACGTGAATCCCGTGGCGTAGCAAGGAAGGTAATGTAGAGACTGGAGCGACGGACGGCCTTATATAGGCAGGCAGCCAACAACATGGGAGGCGTTGGGATGGGGGACCCAACGCCGCCTCACATGGTGACCGAGCTGCAGGCTATGGACGTATATATATGTACGTAAGTAGGATTCAGTTAGCGTTGGGAACCTGCGTACCAAATTTCTTGAAGATGGGCCCATAAATAACAAAGACCGTTGAAAAGTTCAATATGGCGGCCGACAGTGGCATCATACCACCAAAATAAATACATTGGTTTCGGTTAGCGCAGGGAAGCCGCCTACCAAATTTCGTGAAGATGGGGCCATAAATAAGAAAGTTCAACATGGCGAACATTGTCGACCGTTACGCATAGAATTTCGAAATGAAACCTGCTTAACTTTTGTAAGTAAGCTGTAAGGAATGAGCCTGCTAAATTTCAGCCTTCTACCTACACGGGAAGTTGGAGAATTAGTAAAATTGGAAACTTCAATATGGCAGCCGACAGTGGCATCATACCACTGAAATAAGTACGTACATCAGTTTTGGTTAGCGCAGGGAAGCCACCTACCAAAGTTCGTGAAGATGGGGCCATAAATACAAAAGTTCAACATGGCGAATGTTGTTGACCGTTACGCATAGAATTTCGAAATGAAACCTGCTTAACTTTTGTAAGTAAGCTGTAAGGAATGAGCCTGCCAAATTTCAGCCTACTACCTACACGAGAAGTTGGAGAATTAGTGACATTGGAAAGTTCAATATGGCAGTCGACAGTGGCGTCATACCACCGAAATAAGTACGTACATCGGTTTTGGTTAGCGCAGGGAAGCCACCTACCAAATTTCGTGAAGATGGGGTCAGCCTTCTACCTACACGGGAAGTTGGAGAATTAGTGACGTTGGAAAGTTCAATATGGCGGCTGACAGTGGCGTCATACTATCGAAATAAGTACGTACATCGGTTTCGGTTAGCGCAGGGAAGCCGTCTACCAAATTTCGTGAAGATGGGGCCATAAATAAGAAAGTTCAACATGGCAGACGTTGTCGACCGTTATGACCGTTACGTGTAGAATTTCGAAATGGAACCTGCTTAACTTTTGTAAGTAAGCTGTAAAGAATAAGCCTGCCAAATTTCAGCCTTCTACCTACACGGGAAGTTGGAGAATTAGTGATGAGTGAGTGAGTCAGTCAGTCAGTCAGTGAGGGCTTTGTCTTTTATTAGTATAGATAATTAAGTGTTACAGTTTTTATTTCCTAAATGAGTGTACATTCTTTTTCATTTGTTTCTTTTGGTAAGTGCTTCAATGCAATTAATATAGTATTTGTTTTCAAACTAGAGGTGGATATAACGATCTATGCCTTTCTTATTTATAATATTGCTTTTTTTCAGTATATCAGATTACCACCAGCACCATCGGCCTCTGTCTCAATTGGAAAGGTGAGCCAATACCTGTGTCCCCCTGTGGAATCTTTCAGGGATATGACAGCCCTGCCAACTCCTAGGGTAACATTATTGTGCATTTCATGGCATATTTCTTATCATATGAGTGGATGGTTAAACCTTTACCATCAGCTTTTCTTGGGGATTTATGATGCAAATACGATCACACCTGGGGCCTCATGTATAAAGCTTTGCATAGAATTCACTCGGAAGCATGGCATATGGACAAAACTAGAAATGTGCATATGCACAAAAAATTCAGATGCATAAAATTGTTTTATAAGGGAAGTCCTACACACTTCCCCTTTATAAATCCGAATCAACATGAATTTTAATGCACATGTACAAGCTTACAGCCCCACATTGACTCCTCCCATAATTTTGCCTATTTGACTATGCAAATCAACATAAATAGCCCCTTCCATTCAGTGTTTTGTTAATGCAAAAGCAAATATAAAACAGAAGAATTTCAGCGAATGCAAAATGGAGGTCTGCTCAGTGAAGCAGAGTCAAGGAAAAACTTACTATTTGGTGTCTTATGCAGTGGTACAAGCAATAAAAGGAAACTGATAGAGTGGCACAGTGAGCAGGAGGCACTCAAAAGTTCAAGTTCAGAAAGTCGCGCAGTGCATTTCCTCAAAGTCCACCATTGTAAAACCAGTCCAGTTCAGCACAGAGCTCCAAGATGATAGCTTTTGGAAATCTAAATTGACTTTAGAAGCCAGGATCATCATGGGACAAAAAATCAGTATGGCCTCTAAATACATCCTATTTTCTAATTCTTCAATTTGTGATGTGTTCTAGCAAAAGCTAAACCAACCATGGTAGTTCTAATAATTTGGAAATTCTGTGCACCATTAAATTGTTACAGATTGACTACAATCAAGTGCTTTAAATTTGTAAACGATATGCAATTAATTTTGATGTATTTGATAAAGTGTGCGTCATGGATACAAATATAAAAAAAAGAAAGAGAAACCAACAGAAACTGTAGCACTGCTTTAAGACTGGGTGTTGCCCGTTTACAAAACCAAGCAGAAACATGTGTACATGTCTGAGGTTGCCATGAAAATGTGCATGGCATAATGCCAAGTTTAGTTTTTATACATCTTGACATGTACGTGGAAATGGGCATATGCAACATTTTTGTGCATATGTGCCGTTTATACATGAGAGGCCAATAAACATCTGTAAATGAAACACTGTCCAGAGCAAATGGTTGTACTGGAACATTCTGAAACACAATAATATTGTGCAATGTCTGAAGTATATCCACCATCACCAGGCTGCAACTGGGAAATTTCTCAGGAACATTTGTGTGGGAATATACTATCCTACTCAGCGCTATATTTAATTAAATTCTGGATATGGATCTGCGCACAATGAACTCTTGGCTGCTATCATCGCCTTGGTAAACACAAGATCTATCAATGGAAAAGCACTGGTACTGTCAGAATTTATTATGGACTGCAAACTTAATATGTTATGCTTAATTGAAACATGGTAAAAATGTAATGAATTTGCATCTCTATCTGGGGTGACACCATCCAGTTACGTTTACTTTGCAGTGGCTCAAAAATCTGGTCACCACAGAAAACTTGTTGCAATTGTAAGATACTAATTGAATGCCCATTCTTTTTCGACTGATAATAAAATCCAGTTATATCCCGATTATTCTTTACTGTCTTCCAAAATACAATTTTTTAACTGATCTGACTGAACTACTAACTGAGTTAAGTTCTCTTTCCTACAGGTCTTTCTTGTAGGTGATGTTAATATCCACATTGACATTCCTACATGAAAAATGACAAATGAATTCCTATCTATACTGGACTGTTTTGACTTGGTGCAGCATGTTAATTTTCCCTCTAACTCTGGTGGTCACATATTAGACCTGGTCTGAACATCTAGCTTATTTATCAGCAATACTTGCAGCACTAGTTTGGGCCTCTCTGACCATAAAATAGTGCTTTTCATTGTCTTTCTTCTCTTACCTATAAATGTCAAATTTCTTTCAGAAATCTTAAAAATATCTGCTCCTCTGTTCTTGCTGAAACTATTTCTGATCTTTTTTTGTCTTCCAATCTTCCAACCATATTAGACAGACTTGTTGATGATTATTACACAGCCTTCTGGGCAGTATTTGATAAAATAGCTCCTTTAAATAACAGGAAGGTCTCCTGTAAGTGCTCAGGTCAGTGGTGTAATTGAGCACTACAGTCTATGAACGTCTATGAATACCTTGAAAGAGTGTCCCATAAGACTGGCCTCACTGTGTATGCTCAGTTTTCTCTGATCATCAAAGGGCTTACAAAGATGAACTAACAGAATAATAGAGAGTGGCCACGATAACCCAAGGGTTTTCTTCTCTCTGGTTAATAAACTACTTCAGCCCTCATCTGGCCCAATTACCTTTTCCACTACAGACTGTAAAAAATTCCTTCACTTTTTCTGTGATAAAATTATAAACTTAAATAATTAAACTAATACCAGTTCACCTCCTTTTGTATGTTCCCTGTCTTTCCCGTCTATCTAGCTCCTTTTCCAAATTTTCAACAGTTTAATCTACATTTACTAATGACTTTTCTTTAAGATGAGGCCTACTACTTTTGTACTGGACCTCATCCCCACACCACCTATCAATTCCTGTTTCATGCCATAATCACCATTGTTACCATAATAATACTGTATATGTATCCCTTGACATCGGCACTGTGCCAGCTACTTCTGTAACCCCTTAATTTAAAAAGTCTGGTCTTGATACTGACAATCTGAACAATTTTCAACCTTAATTTTCTAACTTACATTTACTGTCTAAAGTTCTTGAGCATGTTGTGGCCTCCAGACTCACCAGTTACTTAACTTGTAATAAGCTTATGGAACCCTTTCAGTCTGGTTGTAGAGCACAACATAGCTGTGAAACTGCTCTGCTTTACGTAACTAATAATTTCCTTATGGCAGTAGACTCTAGGCAGATCAGCATATTAATTTTGCAATATAATGCAATATTTGATACTGTAAAGCATGATTAATATTCTACAGTCCAGAATGGAGAACATTCCGAGTATCTCTGAGACTGCCCTTCCGTAGTTTAAGTCCTGTTTGACTGGTAGGCAAGTATTTGTTAGTCTTGGCAATGACATATCCAGTTAAGCAACAGTCTCACAAAGAGTCCCTTGAGGTTCTGTCCTAAGCACTCTGCTGCTCTGTATGTACATGCTTCTCCTTGGCCACATTGTTTGTAGCTTTGAACCGAGTTATCAGATTTATGAGGATGATAATTGAATCTATTTCAGTATTAAAAATGAAAATTCATCACAGCATCCTCAGCTTAAAACTTGATTTTCTGAAATTAAAACCTAGATAGAATATCTCTCTATTATAATAAAAAAATCTTGTGACAAGATGAGACAAATCCTGCAACGAGATGTTACTTTTTGAAGAGACTTTTTGGAAGGAAGTTCCACGAGACAGAGACTTTTACCATGAGATTCTTTCAAGTCACGCCATACTTACAACCTTTGGAAGAAAGTCACGCGAGACAAAGACTTTTGCCATGAGATTCTTTCAAGTCACGCCTACATACAACTATTTTCAAACAAGACCATGGTCATCAGGTGCATTCCGGCACTTAACCTGGATAGACACTAGTCCATTAAAGGGCTTACTTATGAACAAACACACACACACACTTACGAAGATCCAGTTTAGAATCACCCATCCATCTAAATATGGCAGCAAGAAACGATGAAGTCAAACGAAGTAATGCGAAAACTGTTGATCGGTTAAACGGTGAATTAATTAAATGCATATCAATAGACTATGCTGAAGCAGTTGGTGGTGATCGTGTGGAAAATGAAAACATCAATTTACAATATCCCACTGAATATCTACAAGCGTTAACACCGTTCGGTCTTCCACTGGCTGAATTACAGTTGAAAGAAGGATGTATCGTGATGTTATTGCGCAATTTATGTATGAGTGACTGTGCAATGGAGCAAAATTAGTTATATTCAAAATTGGTCGAACAATTCTAACATGTAAAATTTTAACATTCGATGAGAAAGTTAATGTAGTACACATTCTGCAAATAACATGAGACACAAAAGGAGATCACTGTTATAGTCCCCTCATTTGCTTTAAAGTGATAAGATGGGAGTGAATGACCCAGTACAGGCTCCCCAACAACCATCAAGTTCACCTGTGAATAAGTAAAAACATTAGCCTGTCTGAGGCAAGTATCAACCAACTACCTTCATTCTGTTTTTCCTTCTCCAGTTTATTAAATATTACTCTCTAGTAAACAGGCAGAAAAAGAAACTCAGAAAGGAGGTTTAATGTTGAGTTGTTGTAACTATTTGGGATGCAGGATGGCACAGAATGTTTTTTGTCCAGTTAGATCAATTTAAAAAAAACTTGATGAACAAGCAGTTGTTTCCCCACTCTACAATTCAGTCAAAAGAGACTGTCACATCTCCAAATACTTGTGACTCTGAGCAGTCAAAGTGTCACCTTTCTTGTTCTCTGCTTATATAAACAGTCAGTAGCTTTTCTTTAGCTATATAAACTTGGAAATGTTAGTTTAATTTCTTCATTATTAGTTTTATCAGTAAAGGCAGCAAGGAAGGTTGCCAAAGACCCATTTATGTAAAGAAGTTTCTCTTTTGTTCTTCACTGTTTGCCTTACTAATACCTCTTCACTTTCCTCTAATGTTGCTTGCACTGTTTAACACAGCATTTGCTTTCTTCTCCCCAGGTACTGTTTCACATAGGGTGGGTTTCTAGGCAGCTATGCCGTTAATAGCCATAACACTCACAGTTCCGTGAGAACCCTAAATCCAAAGAGGACTGTTTCATTTATGTTAGGTAGAATGCCCAGAGGGGACTGGGCGGTCTCATGGTCTGGAATCCCTACAGATTTTATTTTTTTTTCTCCAACCGTCTGGAGTTTTTTTTGTTTTTTCTGTCTCCCCTGGCCATTGGACCTTACTCTTATTCGATGTTAATTAATGCTGATTTATTTTGTTTTCTTATTGTGTCTTTTATTTTTCTATTCTTTATTATGTAAAGCACTTTGAGCTACTGTTTGTATGAATATGTGCTATATAAATAAATGTTGTTGTTGTTCAAGTGTCTATACATTCAAGCTTGGGAACAGCTGTTTGTCTCCACGTCATGTCTGCACAAAACCTGTATACTGCCATTCAGCAGTTGCCTTTTACTTGTTTCCCCATCCTGAAAGCTATAGTCCTTGTTTCTCTTTTTCTTAGGACCTGGTTAACATCTACCAAATAACAGCTGTCTAGTTACCATGTGTCTGCACAGCTTGACCAAGTTGGCATCAATTACACTGCCAGACCCTCTTTAATGCAGGAATAAGCAAATATGAAGTAGTTCCTTCAAAGATTCACAATCAGCTGTTTATTATCAGATTGTTAGAAACCTGATCCCACTGACTGCTGTCCTCCAGAACAAAAGTATCCAACCTTTGAGTAGACATTTAGGCCAAAGATGTAGTTATGCTGAACAATGCCATAACAGCACACATAATAGAAAAATAAAATCTAAAAATAAAGAAATTCACATTAAAGAGGCAGTGTTTAATCAAGCAGAAAAGTTCATTGTTCAGTATAAATTAAATTAATGGACTCATTAGCTACATAATCTATTCTGGTTTTAGCAGCCGACCCATATTAAATTATATTAATGTATTGCAATGAAACAGTGTTAGAACTGTGATTAATGATTTTGAGGATGTCATGTTTTATGTATAAGACTTATAATGCATGATAAATATTTTATGTTTTGCATCCCTCTAAGAAGCAAAGGTTGAATTTCAGGTAAACATTGCTGCTGGCTATTATTAGAACACAATGCTTGATGACTTCATTATAGTAAATAATTTGGTACCATGTAATTATCATAACATCTACAACTAGAAGAGACACATTGATTGAGAAGATTAAGTCATTGATATATTAAAAGAATAGGTAAAATATGAACTTACTACTGCTATGATCTCCAAAGGCCATGGCATGTACACTTAAACAGCAAATAGGTCACAACTAGCTGGCACAAGAAAATAAAGAATAAGAATGTTTACAATCAAGAGACAAGCTGCAGAGTTAACTGGGTTATGAAAATGACAGAAAAAAAGGTTGAAACAGCAAATGTTACAACAAAAAACCAGAACAGGCCCTACTATAATAATTATTACGAATTTGGGGTTTTGAGTATACTAAATCAAATTCAGCCGTTATTATTTTCTTTGTAAGATTGTAATAGTTTTTATCATCATATTACAACATCTTTGTGCTGCAATTTCTTGTTTGTTTTGCTTGCATATGCCTCCATTTTGTGTATCATATTGCTGGTGTCAATTGTGCAATATGATAACAGAAAGTTCAGATCCCTGTCCATTTTAACCACAATTCCTTTAGACTTTCTTACCTTTTTTGGTCTGCCCGTTTTCACCTGACAGAACACTAAAACGCAAATAAATATACATGAAGCTAAAAGGTACAGCTTCTTTGACCTTGCAAGAGATTGCGTCAACTCCTCTTCAGCACCCTCTAATGCAGTGTGTGGGCGCATGCTTTATTTTAACTACCTCAAAAATGAAGATTAATATATCACAAAATGTCTCCAAAACATAAAATAATGTGGAAAACTACGAAAAAATGGTAAGTTCTTAAATAAGCAAATATTTAAACATGAAATCTAAGCAACCAATGCTTAGAAATACAAATACAAATAAAATAGGGCACAGGAACAGATAAGAAGGAATGAATTACGTGAATTAGAAAAATAATGAGTCTGGAAATTTACAAAAGATCTGAACAAAAGGCAATCCAATCTTATGTCTGAAAAGGACAGTCAATGATATGTGCCCATGGTAAACATGTCTCATAACCGTGGTGTTATTATGTGGCTGGCTAACTTGGTCATCCCAAAAAAACTGGAGGTCAACAGCAACTAAACACAATGAAAATATATGATTAAAATATATAGATACACAACAAAGTATATTGAACTGGCTGGCATACTTGATAGACACCCTGTTCTAACACACAACTTTAAGACTGTGCCTACCCAACTATCTCAAAGGAATCAGTATCACATATTCAAGCTCATTATTCTCATTTTCATAACTGGTTGTGGAGTGGACAAGCACACTGTCTTTGCTTATGGTCAGCAAATCTATTATAAACTGCATTGGACTCCTTAAATTTTGGACATACTCAAGCTCATATTTGCTCTAAATTTTGTATTATGCACTAGCATTAGGTATATCCATAGAAACATCACCCATTGATCACCCATCACTCATTGGCATATGCCCATTTCCATTAAATTTCACTTAAGGTATGTATTTACTGGAATTCAAATGCATAACAGAAAAACCATTTAACTCTTGATTAATACATTCTGTCTGTTTAATTGTGGATAATAACCTAAGGATAGTTTAACTTCCATACTCAATCAGGAAAAAAATAAATGCCTTTTGGAGTGACCCTCTATACAAGACAATCAAGGATGGAAGACAGTGTAATTTACATACATTAGCAATGAAGACTTTTTCCTTGCTGATGGGATGGCTTTGAAAGGGACAAAGTGAACGGTTTTGGAAAATTGACCAAATCGCACCTAGACTGGCAAATCACTAGTAAAGCTGACAATGATGTCTGTCCAAAGCCTTTTAAAAACAGGTAATGGATGAAGCAAACCTTTTTCTCAACAATGTAAAGTTTTGGACTTGTAATATACTGGTCTTTTACTTATATTTTAATAAGGAATTTAAGCCTAAATTCTAAGCAGTACCAGGGTGGAGAATTATTAAAGAGCTATGACCCCAAACTGATATATTTTCTCGAGATGTGGAAGGTACAAATAAAATAAATGGGTTGTATTTTATAACTTATTATATTGAATAACAGCCCTTGGTAGGATCATCTAAAATAATGGGTATTAAACAAACCAACATACAGTAAAGATGTTAGAAATATGTTACAAGGCAGAGTGGTGGCTCTGATGCTAGGAATTTGCTCTGGCAATCGGAAGGTTGCCGGTTCGAATCCCGTAAATGCCAAAAGAGTTGCTCTGCTCTGTTGGGCCCTTGAGCAAGGCCCTTAACCTGCAATTGCTGAGTGCTTTGAGTAGTGAGAAAAGCGCTACATAAATGCAAAGAATTATTTTATTTATTATTATTATTATTACAAGGGAAAACAGGATTTGGATCCTTATCTGCTTCCATAAAAACATATTCACTGTTTTTTTTACTTTTATTTTTCTCACCCAATTCCTAACAAACTACAAAATTAAAACAGATAAAAATCAAATCCCATTCAGCTTGCCTGTGGCTTATAATCTTAACAAGCTGTCTTTAACCATGACATTTTTTTTCTGTAAGCCCAACAAAGGGCTGCTGTGGTCCTTACAGCCAAAAATGACATTCCTTAAGTTCCAATTTTATTGCTAAAAATCCCCTACTACCCACATCATAGCTTTTCCTAGTCAATCCTTACTCACATCTTCCAGTGTTCCCCAAAAGTAAGTGATATTGAATTGTGCACCCTATGTCTTCATCTGATCAGGTGCACTGTCCCTAAATCAAACCTCCAGCTATTTTTTGCTAACACGTTGCACCAACTGCTCGTTCACTTCTGCAGGTTAGCTACGCGGTATACACTCACTTACTTTAACTCTGTCTTCCCTTTCTCTAGGTATATGTTCTCTCTGCTGGCAATCTTCTAAACTTAGCGCTTTTTCTCCCAATAGACACATGCTTTGCCACTGAATTTGAAAACACACTTGTGAATAATATTGCAGTATGAGACACAATGTTTAGTAAAGTGCCAGGTCAATCCCAAAGAAGCTCTCTGATTTGTAGACCTCGGAACCAGCAGGACAACTTGCAAGGAAACACTGAACACTTGTATGACTTTGCCCATCCACCATATTCTTCCACGCTAGAGTGCTATAACAACACGTGAGTAAATTTTATCTCAATATAACTTTTTATATGTTCAAGATAAGCAATAAATATCTATACAAAACACTACTGTTAAACTGATTAAGAATTCCGCTTATCACATTTGGACCTGTGAGCTAAATATTTAGCTCTGAAAAGCTAAACACTGAGCTCCTGTTCTGCCTGAATAAAAGATCCAACTGTACCACAATTAACTGAAATCTCAACTTAAATGGACTAACTGGTAAAAAATTAATAAACCTGACAAGATAAGTATGGTTTTAAGAGGGTACAGCCAAACAGTTCCACTAAGTAAAGACACTCTAAAATTACTCCTTTATTCTGCAGCTTAAGGAAAATGCCACAAACATTTTGAGTGACCACAATCTTAGCACGAAGCTAACATCGTTAAGACAAATGTTCTTTTTAAATGGACATGTATATTTTTGATTTACAGTTTTAGATTTTCTTGATTGTTTTTTACACTTTAAACTTTGATGAACTAACACCAGGGACCAATAACTAAATCTACCTGTGTTCTACCTTTCTAAGATTCAGGTAAGTAGTTTTACAGTTAGTGTTTCATCTTTAACATCTGTAACCAAAAGTTTCAATAAAACAAAAATAAGAGCTGTCTCTTTCAAGGATGTTTAAGCTGCTAAAGCATTAAACTCAACTATATGCAGTACTTAGAAAATTCATTCCATTTCACCTTTAGAATACTGTTAGTCACTACTGTTTTTTCTCAGTTACATTAAATTATATACAAAACTCGTAAGAAAAACCCCTTTAATGTATCTCAGTAGGGTGACAGCTATCCAGCAATGCTGTTGTCTGGTTCAGTGGTCTGTCAAATAACAGGGACACAATGAAAGGAATACTGTATGTGCTCTGTCAGTAGAAAGAGAGGTGAGCTATAAATCAAAAAAGAAGTGACACTGAGTTAGAAAGCCTTCTATATCACCATAATAATGAGTGGAGTAAGCGATTTTTGGTTCTGCAGTTTCTGTAGCTTATAGAAGTAACATTAGTGTAGAAGCTGTTTGCAAGAGTTGAGTCATATTGATGACAGGATTCTGACACAATTCACCACAAACTGCATGATATTCAGTCTAATAAAACAATATTCTGTCATCAATTGCAATTAGTATTGATCATTTCTTTTGTCGTGACCAGCTGGCACATACATTTAGAAAACATGAGAATAGCAGCAGCAGGGAGACAAAACAGAGGAGACGGAACGTAATCCAAAAAACAAATTAGAATCAAAGCATAATATAAATATTTAAAGTAATGCCATTAAACAAATTAACTATAAAATTGTGGGTTGATAGTGCAAGAAGAATTTAGCACATAAACTTGTGTACACAGTGCTATGACTGAACTCAGAATGCCAGGTTACATATTTCATATTAGAGGGGATTTACATATATTTCAACGTATAAACTGTGATTCCTTTTCCAATTCTACATAAAGGCAATCACTCTTTTCAGAGCATATTAGCTTGTTTACTGTCTGTTCAACTAGAATTTTTAGGTCTTACTTTTCTGACAATATATGCAGTTTGCATAGTATCCTATAATATAATAGTCAACTCCTACTTTCTTAACTCAACAGAAATGGAAGTTACTAACGAAAATGCAAGAAGTAAACAACAAAATGTAGTGGTTTCAAGCAGCCCTGAATGAATACAATAAACTTGAGAATTTATAATTTATCTATACTAATAAAAGGCAAAGCCCTCACTCACTCACTCACTCACTCATCACTAATTCTCCAACTTCCCGTGTAGGTGGAAGGCTGAAATTTGGCAGGTTCATTCCTTACAGCTTCCTTACAAAAGTTGGGCAGGTTTCATTTCGAAATTCTACGAGTAATGGTCATAACTGGAAGCTGTTTTTCTCCATTTACTGTAATGGAGATGAGCTTGAAAGCCATGGGGGCGGAGTTTCGTGTGACATCATCACGCCTCCCACGTAATCACGCAGTACGTAGAAAACCAGGAAGAGCCCCAAAAAGCGCTGAAGAAAACATGCATTATATAATTGAGAAGGCAGCGAAACAATAAGAAGCGAGCGAGTAACATATACAACCATATTCATGAGTTCTGCTACTTCGGAAACAAAGCACGATGTAAACCTAAACTTTAAATTAAGTTCATAGACAGGCTGCCGCTGGCATTTGTAATTTAGTGCCTGCCCATATAAGGCCATCCGTCAGCGGCAATCCAATAGAAACACTGCCACTAAATATTCACGGGTGAAGGACTGTGCTTATGCAGAGGAAGATGAGATAGTCAGGGTGGTGTTTGGCACAAACTCAGCGAAACTGCGAGAGAAAGTTTTAAGTGCCGGGACTTAGGTAACATTAGATACAGCCATGGACATAGCACGACATGGCACCAGCACAGCTGGGAAACTTCGATGCATGTACACCGAGCGGCTCACGTGAACTGACGCAGTGCACAGACAAAAAGCAACAGTTCCAAAGAGCGCTGAACAAAAACCGAATTACACAATTGAGAAGGCAGCAAAAAAATATGAAGCGTCTGATACATACAAGCCTATTCGTAAGTGCAGCTACTGCAGAAACAAAGCACACGGTGCAAAAAGTGAATGTCCCGCTAAAGGAAGACAGTGTAAAAAAAACCTGTGCATGCAGTGTGTCACATCTCAGATAAAGAGGAAGACAAGCTGTTTATTGATGAAGTAAGAAACGAATCGATAAATGAAACCTCTTATCATTACAACGATTGACAAACACGGAATGTAACTTGAACACAACACATCGTACAAATACGACCCTGATTGAAACAAATAATGATAATCGAATCCTTGATGACAGCAACACTCAATAACACTCACAAAACAATTACTGTATATTGACAATCATGTTACGTTATTTTTAAAATGTTCCCTTTTCTTTTTCATAGCTTCTTTAACACACTACGTCTCCGCTGCGAATATATATATATATATATACCCCGATCTACATACTCTCAAATAGATAAGCCACACACCGTGGCGCAATTGTAGAGGCTTTGCCTCTATCGCCTACATCAGAGGTTCGATTCCCGAGAGGGGATGTACTGAGTATGTATGCGTGCTTCTCGGTTCATTTTAACCTTGCATCTCCTTGGTTTGAGACGTATGAAAAAATATGCGGTTAACGCAGAATCATGTTACGTTATTTTTAAAATCTTTCCTTTTCTTAGCACAAGCACAGCTGAAAAGCTTCGATGCATGTACTCCATAACAAAAAAATAACGCATTTAATCACACTTTCAATTCCAAGCAAAGGGGAACTTTTGTCAATGCATGATTTCCTGGTACATCGATTACACTGATGCACACATCACAGCTACAAAAATGTTAGAGTCGGAATGAAGCGCGTTCCTACGCCTGATCGGAGGAAAATTTCATTTCAAAAAACTACCCGAGCGAAGCCTTGATAAAAGCATGGTTTTGTGCACACTGAAAAGCAAGCAAAATTAGATGCATTACAGAAAGCGGACTTTGTGGCTCTTACTGGGGATCATCGGACTTCCGTGACCGTTAGCAATTCTAATTACATCTAATTACAAAATGTTCAATGATCACACTGTTTTAGCTTAATGTACAAAATAATTTTGGCTAAGGTTACTCAGAGTTTAAAGATTAAGTTGGTCAAATTACCTTTTATGTTTCTGACTTATTTTTTTAAGAAGAAAAACTGCACTTTATGTTGAAATTTTGGTTATTATTATTTAAAGACAATACCATTCTGAAAATGTACTTAAAGTACTTAAACTACCACTTTATTTTTAAGTCTGCCCAATTTTAACCAGGGATGATATTTTTGTTTGTTTTGAATTCAAATGCAGTTTAAGAGCATTTTTTTTCAGAAATTAAAACAGCTTGAGTTTACAATATTCATGTCCATGTCTATTATTTGATTCTGTCGCCCACTAAAACCCTTTTAAATTAAAAAAACAAATTTGCGATTTGGTGCAAATATACGTGTGCGATTACATACGATTAATCAAGATTAATTATTACACAGCCTCTAATTAATTGGATTAATTTTTTTAATCGAGTCCCAACCCTAATATATATATGTAGATATATATGTAGATTTGTATATATATATGTGTATATACAGTATATATGTAGATATGTATATGTGTATATATGTGTGTGTGTGTGTATATATATGTGTATATATGTATATATATTTATATGTATATGTATATATATATAAGTATATATATATATATATGATGTGTATATATATGTTTATATGTGTGTGTGTGTGAGTAAGTATATATATATATATATATATATATATATATATATATGCCAGCAACACTCACGACAATGACAAAACAATTACAGTGGAACCTTGGTTCACGAACGTCCCAGTTCACGTACAACTCGGTTCACGACCAAAAAGCTCGCCAAACTTTTGCCTCGGTTCACAACCACACACTCGGTATACGAACAAGCCAGATTCCCTTGCCTGTCTGAGCTGAAGGAGAAAGAGAGAGAGAGAGAGTGAGCAAGAGTGAGCGAGCACGTGCCGGCTGGGGAGGGGGAGGAGGAGATTGCTGCAGTGTTTGCTGAACAAGCCAGTTTCCCTTGCCTTCTGAGCTGAGAGAGAGAGAGAGCAAAAGCGACTGAGCACGTGCCTGCTGGGGAGGGGGAGGAGGAGATTGCTGCAGTGTTTGCTGAACAAGCCAGTTTCCCTTGCCTTCTGAGCTGAGAGAGAGAGAGAGCAAAAGCGAGCGAGCACGTGCCTGCTGGGGAGGGGGAGGAGGAGGTTGCTGCACGTGTTTGCCTGCCTATCTGTAGGCAGCCTGAGAGAGAAAGAGAGCTGCCTGGCTTTTTCATTTAAGCAAAGCCGCTCCTTGTTTTCAATAAGACGTGCACTCTCTTTGTGCTCTACAGTATTTCGTGTGCTTTTGCAGTTAACTATGGCTTCTAAGCAAGTGAAGAGAGGTCAAAAGAAAGTTTTGAAGAAAATTGAAATCGAAGTAAAGAAAGAAATTACAAGAGGTGGAAAAACTGTTTACTGTACCAGTTTACTCATTTACTGAGAACCCTCTTGCTTTCAAGCAGCACAATGTAAACAAAGCCAGACTGCCAGCAATGTGGAGGGTCACAAGAACGTTCTTTTTGGAATGGCTGCATGAGGCTTTCACTGCCACCAGCTAAAACAGCTAAAAGCACCAGAAAGCCAAGAAATCACAAGAGAGAAAACACCTGAAGGAAAACACTTCATGCCAGAACTCGTCTCATGCAAGGTTAGTTTTCTTGGTGATTTTTGTATTACGGATTTTTCAAAAGTTAATTTTTTACTTCATAATGCGATTTGTTGCAATGTTATTTTTCTCTTTTTTCCTTGTGCTTAAAACTCGTGAAAGTGTTTACAGATGGAGTTTTTCATAGCGCGATTAGGTGCGATGTTACATTTCTCTTTTTTCAAATGTTCGCTATTTTCCTTGTGCTTAAAACTCATTAAAAAAATTGTTTACATGGAGGACTTCATCGTGTGATTTGTTGCAATGTTACTTTTTTGGTTGCTTGTGAGTTGGTTTTTTCATGCGCTTCGGATTTGTTGTTCGTTTTTTTTCTGCTGTGCTTAAAACTCCTTTTACAAACATTGTTTACAG